>CM076583.1:1092095127-1092476415 GCA_034641835.2 Pinus albicaulis
TAGACAGGCTCCCATGGCGACTAGGGTTTTGGCCTAGTTGACCATCAACTGCACAGACCTACTTGTAGTCCCCTACAAAATGACAAATTTCTATGATTCAACAGTGAAATTAACATCTCCTAAGAGAATGGTGGCTAGATCAACAAGTTCTTCTTCTCAAGAAATTCAAGCCAAGGTGTCTTACTGCACCATATTGAATTCTAGATTTGTTCTTCTCATAGTTCAATAAGCTATTGTTGTTAATGTTCCCTTGGGGGATGAAGCCTTCCGTTGTACAATTTTTTTTTAGAGCAAGGTTTGGTGTGTAGATTTAATGGGCTTTAGATGTGTCTGATTGATCTCCATAAATGGATTTATGAGTCATGGAAAATTCTATTGATTGATGATCTAAATATTTACCCTCTAGCTCAGGGTTTTTGGTTTTGTTGTCTTTGATAATCCTAAAGATAAGAAAATTATTTGGGATTTTGGGCTCTATTTCTGGTGTAGTGTCGGTCTCTTCATATAGCCATGGTCTCCTTCTTTTGAACCAGTTACCACAACAATAACCTCAGCTCTAATTTGGGTAAAGCTTTTGAAACTCCCCCTACATATTTTGAACATCTGTTAGAAATGCAATAGGGAAATTTTATTGTATGTGTTCAAAAACTAAGAATTTCCTTAAGACCTGTTATGTTCAAATATGCATGAGCATATATGAGTTTAGAATTACCAAATTGTTTCATTCTGATGTTGAGCATGTTAGAAAACAGGTCATGTAATCGATAATTTTCCCAAGCGATTTTAGGATAATAGAATTCAGAAAAAAAACCAAAGGTTCAAATGGTGGAAAGGTACTTACATAGAAAATTATATTTTATATAAGGAAGAAGAGACCCATGACAAAGAGGAAGCAAAAGAAAGCAAAGAAGAAGTGCATTTCAAAGCGAATCCACCAGAGGAAGCAAAATACATACAAGAAAAAAAATTGTGCCCCACCAAAAGCAGACTCAAAGGAAGCCCATCAAATCGTTGCAAATCCAAATTCCCCCATCAAACTCTCTAGAAATAGGAGTGAAAAAATAATTTCTTAGGCTGATCAAGCAAATGAAAAAAAATGCCAAAAATAACAAAGATCACTCACAGCCAAAAAAAAACATGAGTTGGATACAAGTTAGAAAATAAAGAAAACAACCTCAACAAAAAAAGAAGTCAATTAAAATCAAATCAAATATCAAATAGTAGTTAAAAATGAAATGTAAGAGTATTTTGGAAAATATTTAGCTAAAAAAAATAAATTTATTGTATTATAAAATACTCTTATGAAGATTTAGATTAAATCTCCTTACTCAATCTCCAAAAATATATGAAGATTTAGATTAAATCTCCATACTCAATTTCCAACAAAATATATTTATATGAACAGTGTAATTAAATCATCCCGATTTTTTAAAAAATACAAACTTTCATAACCATTTAAAAAAAAAAAAAAAAACTAACTGATACCAAACCAATAACACATAGTATTACCCACAAGTCCCCATATATTACCCCCGAAGGCTCTAATAAAGTTTAAAGATCATTTTGATAAAATAATTGATGTGACAAATTTGCACCAATGGAAATTATAATCCTTGGGCACCGTTGTCATACCCAATTGTATACCTTCAGAAATAGCCTATTTATAACCTAGTTTTATAATCCCAATCCTTCACAAAGTGAATAACGTTTATCTTTACTAAGACAGAATGATCGTGGACACCATTGTCAAATGGATCTGAGTGGCAACATATTCTTCAAAAAAACGAAGCAGAGATGGTATTACAGAAAAAGGATTTCATTAGAAGACGAAGAAACAGATATGCCATCACCCTTGCTCTACCAAGGTAACCAGGATACTATAAGCATCACAATTCACAGAGATCGGCGTTAGTCAGTTGAGTGAAAGCGACAATCATATTACTATATTAGGTTTTAAGTCTTTAATGAAAAATTCGTGTCAGGAGGAGTTGAAAGTCTTTGAACTCATGTAGATAGATAGGTACAATCTCTGAATATCTATAGCTGAACAATAACTAACCTCTTCAGGGAACAATTACTATTCATAATCATAATGCTAACTACACTTCCTCTCAAATAAAAGTAAAAATATTGCTCAAATAAAAATAAAAATAGTGCACCTCTGCTGTTGTATCATAGTCATTGAAGATTTAAATGATATAAATTACATTTTGAAAAAAAAATGAAACAAAATATGAAACATATTGGTTGGTTTTAAATAGGTAGACCAAATATGTTTATTATCTAGAAATTTTATATACATTTTATAAATCACAGAAACCAAATTTCTAATCATTATTTTCTTCATGAAGAAATTAGAATAAAGTGGTGTATTTTATAGATCACAAAAGCCAAATTCCTAACAATTATTCTCTTCATGAAGAAATTGAAATAAAATGGTGTTAAAGGTGACAGTTCTCTGGGTAAACTAACCACATAGTCATTTAAGAAAACAATAGCAAACAGTGAAGTACAATCGATATGGCTTTCTCAATTCAATATCCCAACTTGGTATTTAATTTTAATGTCTAAAATAAAAATAAAAAAATTTGTTTATGAGATGTCAGAAAAAAATTTCGCTGAATGCTGTTGTTTCATACAATCTCAGCAATTGGGTTCGGGCGTTACTAGGCATTTCTTGATGAGAAAAAATCATGTGTGCCTGTTATCTGGCAAGAGTATATTCAATGCAGAAAATTTATAACAAGGACATGGAAGGCTGCTGCATTGGATTAGTATCATGAACTCTTCAAACTGTAAGGAGCCAACTAGATTTGTTGAACAATAACATTCATCTATAGCAGATTGGTAGGAAGAAAAAAAGGTAACACAGCTGATAACCACCGTAAATAAGCTTTGCTTATCTTTATGTCACAAAGGATAATATATGTTCTCAAGAAAAAAGCTATGCCAGACAATGGATTGTAACTATAATGGAATATCAGATAATGCATGTTGTTACTTGCTAAAGGCAAGACCAATTATACTCCCACAAGAGGGGACCATGCTCCAAATTATTGTAAAATAGATAATTGCAAGGTTCATCTGATTGAGTCACAGTTTCCTCCACTTTAGGCCTGAAATTGCATTCAAGCCGAGGGTCACGAGCTTTAACGTTGGAGAATCCTATGGAATCAATATTTTGTTGGCTCTCAATGGTGCTGGGGCTGTCCATGTCCAAAACAGAACTTCCTTCACTTCCAATGCTAGAAGGCCCTTCATTATTATTCTCCTTGTTTGCACAATCGACTTTGGTTGCAGACATCATGAGAATGGGCAAGTCCTGATCCTGCTTCTGTAATTTGGAAGAATTAGCCTGAAATTTCTGGTCATCGCAGCTCTGTGATTTATTGCTTAGACGTTCGATCTGAAGACCACAGATTATCAGTAAGCTGAAAACAAATGACACAATTGGATACATCTAGTTTTGAAAAAGCTTTCTGTAACTTAAGGCAGGCATATTGATTGGAGTTACCCACACTCTTATTCAAAACACCTTATGCAAAAACACATGCATGATATAAATAGGAACAGAATGCAATTTCCTACCATGGTCTGGAGATTGTTATTTTCTTCCATAAGGTTATCATAATTTTTCTTCAGAGAATCATAGTCATGCTTGAGAACATTGAAGTCCTTCTCTAGTTGCTTGGTTTTCCATCTTGCTCTCCTGTTTTGAAACCAAACAGCAATTTGCCTTGGCTGCAGACCTAGAGCCTTTGCTAACTGCATTTTTTTCTCTGGTTCAAGTTTGTTTGCTACTTCGAAATTTTTTTCTAGAGCCCTCACTTGCTCTAAGGTCAGCCTTCTTTTTTTCTCTCCCAAATGGATGCAATCATCAGAACCATCTTCATCCCCAATGTCATCAGACAATTCCAAGGCCGAGTAGGAGTTGCCAGCTGCTCTCTTGCGCTCATTTCCAGTTTCAAAAACACTCATAGATCGAGTACCTGCAACCATATTCCAGTTTAATTACCCAACCCATCTCTGGGACAAAAAAAAAAAAACTGAGTTCCTTTTATTCGTTACAATCAGTTGTAACTCAACTGTAAAAAAATGTTAGAATTAGAAGTTTTCCATCAAATTTTTCAATCGGCCAGTAGCTCTATATGCTAATAGCTTGCCCAAAAAAAATTAGTATGATTTCGAACATGAGCGATCAAAATCACTTCGGGAATAGCTCAGGATCTGCCCAACCCATAAAAGAGATTGGAATATTTATCGATCAGTATTTTTTGTCAAGCAGAATAATCAACAAAAATCAATTTGATTTACACAACTGAACTGGTATCTTAAAATTCAAAAAAGAGAAAATGAAATCTCTAACTACATGATTGCAATCTTTATCCAGTCATCGAAAAACACCAGCAAAAACTAAAGAAACAAACTTATCATATTAACAAATCCATCGAGACATACTTGAAATAACTAGATCCAAGGTTAAGGTTCCAAGGTTATGATTTTGCTACCAAAAACTGAAAACTTGCTGAAACTTTACTTGCTCTAGCATCAAAATGTGAATATAATACACAAATATACATACAGCTGCTGCACTATATGAGGTGCAAGGAAACGAAGCAAGAAGTTGTGGCCTGCCAGATGCAAACCCAAGAATATATCCATAAATAGATATATCCATCCACATATATATATATATATATATATACACACACAGAACTTGTTCTGGTTAGATTATAATATAGGTGGAAGAATCAGATGGGCACAAGTGTAATTTACAGACCTTGAAACGTTGCAGGTGGAGTACAAGAATTTGCAATCATGGCAGCTATAGCATTAGCAGAACTGTTATCCTCTGTGTTCATGATTACATTGGAGGGATACAATGCGCTCCTATCACAAGCCATATTGTCCTGCCACTTTTTTTATTACTTCAAGGTCAAGACTTTCACACCTTAAAGTGTCTGCTCCTTCGCAGGCACACTCATGGCCTAGTGAATCTTAGCAACAATAAGAAACCTTAATCAAAATAATAATAGTAATAGATCCTTTCTTCCAACACTGGTAGCAATTATGGTGAGTCCACCTCGTGCAGCTGTGCTCCCTCTCTCCAGGCCCTATAGATTCTCATTGAAACGAGGATGTCATGGTGTTGCTGCTCGAGCTGTCACCTCTCATTCGCAGGATGCCTGTCTGCTGCCTGCAGGTCTCTCAAAATCCTGCCACAAGGGAAGGGCAAAGAAAAAAGCATCACATTATAACCTAGTACTCTATTGTACTACTTCACAATTTTAATGCAACATAATAAGACGCGGGTGATTGAAGATCATTGCAGGGATAACACGGGTCAATAAGAAGGGAAATTTATGGGTTTTTAAATATCTTGTTGCCCAGCTGAACCCCACAAGAACACCATTAGGTAACGTGCCTCTATCTGGTCTTATGGATTATCAGATTTAGTTTTAGCAAGTTGCATTCCACAGTGAGTGAATTAGATCCTGCCAGCCAACCCAGAAGCCAGCTCCCATATGCAAGAAATCTATAGGGATGATGATGAGTTGTATCTCACATGTTGACTCACTGTCCAATCAGGGCTATTCAGACCTAATTGAAAACTTATCAGTCATGTGGCTATACATTTTCAAGTTGAATCACTATTAATGAATACCTAGTGGGTTTTTCAGGAGTATATTTTTTTTAGGTTGGGGATGCACAGAGATTTCAGGAGGATTACTGGAAGACAGGCAAGGGGACCATATTGAACTATAAATGAATGAAACAAAACATTAAATGATAAAACTTTGTTGCGGTACAACAGAATGCATGTAATTTTGCTCATCAGCTTATAAGAAATTGTTGGTTCTCACCAGTTTTTTTCTAGCTAATCAGTCCCTCGGCCTGCCTGGGCTTTGCAGCCCTGGGGCGAACAGGGAAGGAATTGAGAAAGAGGGATTGCATGAAGTGACTCGTGGGCCTGTTTTCTATTGTGGAAGAAAAGTAGGGAGTACTGGATTATGACAGTATGGATGTATAGTGTATGGAGGATGGATGGATAACCCACAGGTGTCAAGGACTATTTGGTGGGTGTGCGTGCCCTTCGCCGGTCACATCCCCTTTTTCTCTTCTTCTTCGTGCATCTCCACCGTATGTGGCACGGCAGTGTCACCTGCACTACTGCTGTTTGTTGCAGGCGCCCCAACACCGCCCCATTCAGCTCTGCAACTGTCTACTCCATACTGCAACCGCCCTTATAGTTACCACTTTACATGGAACTCAAAATTGAAAATCACGTTGAACAGGCCAGAGATCCACGTTATTGGTCGGTGTCATTTGTCTAGAGTGAAATTTTAACCTTTGGAAATTACGGATGACTGGATTTCAGTGCATTTGTTAGATCACAAAGTTCTGCGTTTCTGTTATTGCAGTCTCACTATTAACAGAAAACAAAAAGACAAGTCTTATTATACGAATGGGTTGATCCATAAATTTATATATTGCATTTTTCTCATTGAAAACATAGAAAGCAAGTAATTGAAGCTTAGATTCCTCTCACTTAGAAGGATTAGAAAAAATCTAGAAAAACATCTAGCTAAAATGAGTTGAAATCTACATGTATATCTTAAATAAATACATCTTGATAAATATGATGTAGATTTCATATATTTTATAAAATTAATTTCAGAATTAATATTTTTATATTAAATTATAAAATATAATGAATGTAAATTCATTATTATTTGAAATGCATTTAAATATAGAAATGGATTTTATATATTTTAATATAAATAAATATTCATTAAATTAAAATATAATGAATATAAATTTTGTGATGAGTGGTTTGAAATTGGTATACAATAGAAAATATGAATATAACTTTGTTATGATATGAAATTTATGTATTTTTTTTAATTTATTAAATTTTATATAGATATAAATATGTAAAAATATAATTTTGATTATTGTTAAGATATTTATATTTGTATATTATAATATTTTTACATAATAATAATAATTTAATTTTAAATTTAGGTTTAAATTATATATCAAATAGCATTTAAGACTTTTTTATTTATGGTATAAAGGCTCACTTCCATGCTATAATTTGATTCTTAAAATACATATACTATTCCCTCTAAATTTGAACCTATAACTTTTTAAGAATAAACATATGTTTTTTATTAAATAAGTTTTATATGTAATTACATCAAAAGTTCACTTGGCAAGCCCTTGAAAAATAAAATAAATGTGTAAGTAAATGTGAGCATAAAGGTTTGGAGATAAAAGTCAACATTTGATCTATGTATACTACTATGAATAATCTTTGATCTATGCATATTATTATGAATACTCTAGAATATTCTATGCAAACCAACTTGTTTGTGCTTCATAGGTTATAATTATTGCATAGATAGATTAGGAGGGCTTATTACACTCTAGAATATTCCATGCAAACCAACTTGTGTGTGCTTCATAGGTTATAATTATTGCACACATAGATTAGGAGGGCTTATTGCACTAGAAGTGCCTTACAAATTAGTATGAGGGAGATGTCATCATGTAATGTTACAATTAAAACTAATAAAGTAACACTTTAACAAATTTTGAAAAAGGTAATTACAAAAAAATCAATGTCAACTATAAATAAAATACTTTAATTTTACATCAACTTTATATAGAAATAAATGAATTGAAGGTAAACAAATTTTAATTTATTTTTAATAGTAGCTAGATATGCAATGCCTTTACTCCCTGTTATGAAGTTGACAGATAGATATCATGTGATTAATTTTATGATCAATTGATATGGAATATTTAAAACAAAAACATATGGATAACAAAAAATAATTATTATTAGTCATAAATAAATATCCTAATGTCCATATTAAAAAACATAAATTTATGTAAGCAAAAAAAATATTTTATGTGTGTTTCATGGACACTGAAGGTCAGCAAAGCCCCATTAGAAAATCCTCACCTAAGAACATCAAGGAGGATAAATTCCTATGTATATATGTTTTTAATTTGAGTCACATATTCATATTTTAATGTTTACAATTTAAATTGTAAATAAAACATTTTAATTTCAACTAATGTTGATAATATAGGTATCAGCAAAATATCTGGGAGGGTCCAGAAAATATCTTATCTAAAATATCTCGAAAATATAGTCAAAATATCGGCAAATATTGGCCAACATTAAAAATTATTTTTTTAATATTGTGGATATTTTCAAAATATGGCCAAATTTATAGATATTTTTGGATATTTTCAAAACAACTATATATGGTTTTGTTGAGATATTACCAAGAGTGATTTCAACTATGTATATATTATATAAACAAGTAAAAAAAACATGTAGTGAAAATATTTTATTTGTGTGTTGCTAAAAAATAGCATAAGGTAATCTCAACTCTCTATCTACCAAGACCCAAAAGAGATCAAATCTTTTGAAGTGCAAACATTTCCTTAAATTTTACACTCAAAAAGAAGTTTGCATCCTAAGATATCTAATCCTCTTAAAACTTAATAAATCTCAAAATAAATTGAATTTATGTTAGTGTAAGCATGCTCAAATAACAAAAACTAATATTTATCACACTAATGCCCAATTGTTAATTCCATTACACATATGGATTTTTTTTAATTAATATATAATATTCTAATTATTATTTGTTTTAAATATTAGTTTTTTCAAAATAATTTATAATTATATAAACATTACTAATGTTACATTGTAAATACATTTTATTTTTTTCTATTCAAAAATTTTAAACTTTATTTCTAATACCTTTAATAAGTCATATTTTTAATTTTAATATATCTTTCATTCTTTTCAGAATTTTTATATTATTTATAAGTAACTTATGTAGAATATTTAAATTTAAATACTTAGTTTAATTTAAGATGAATTAAAATTTTAAATAAAAATATAATTTTGAAAAAAATTTAACCACATTCCATTTTAAACCTTAAAAAATCATATTTTATAATAAAATTATAATATCTCAAAATTTAATTTTTGTAGCAGTCCCCTTTCTCCCGAGCTCAAAATTTTATTTTATTTTGTTTATATGAAATTATACCAGCATTCCAGTTTTTCCAGCCATTCTCACTATCAAAGATATATGGTTTAAGTTTTAATACTTTTAAATTCGAAGAGTCCAAACTCAATATTTTATAAATCTGTTTTTCACTCACATTTATCATGATTAATTCGTATGTTTTTCATTCACATTTATCATGATTAATTTGCCTCAATTAACATAGGTTAACTGCATAAATACATCTCACCCAGATCTTCGGAAAGACATCTAGCCTGGATCCTGCTGTCCACGTTTGGTTCTATAGAGATATATTTATATGTCTAAAGTATAGGCATATTGTTGTAATAATTTCAAATCTTATTGTTTGAATCTTCTAGCTAAATATCTTTGAATTATAAGCAAATTAGCTAAATAGAAAATTCTCTATCCATAATGAAAATTACTTTATCAATACATCTAACCTAAATTTTATATATTGTTGTAATAACTCTAAGTAGATCTATTAAAATAAAATTATAATAATTTCTTTATTATTAAAATATATATACGTAAATTTAAAATTTCAACATGGTAGAAATCTAATTATTAAATATTTTAAAATTATAATAATTTCCTTATCATTAAAAATATATATTATTATTAAATAAATTCAAAATTTAAAGATGGTAAAAATTTAATTAGTATATCTATTATATTATTTAATATTTTTTTAATATGTTTACGTCTTCGATAGATAGTGATTGATTGATATTAAAGTATTTTTTGATATGAAGTTACAAGTTCAATTATATAGTTTGATTAGATTAAAAAAAATGTTTTCTTAATCAAATAAAATCATTCGAATCATCATAATTAATTTAGTTTAACATTTTACCTTACCTACAAATTCCACCATATTATTTAGTATTTTGTTAAAAAAATAAAATTGTTTCTATCATATTCTTTTTTTATTTTTTAATGTATTTATTGATATGAAAATGTTATCTTTTAAAATTTAAATATTAATTAATATCATTTTAAGAATTATTTATAAATTATTGGGTACATTTTGCAGATTTTTTCTTAATAATATCAAAAAAATAATCTTAGTTTACATTATCAAATTATTAAAAACTAAACTAATCATTAATATCTAATTTTTTTTATTAAAAATAAAATTGTTCACTCTTTAATCATCACTACATGAATGTCCACACCATGTAAGTGGGATAATGTGGTTTATATGAATGTCCACACCACATTTTCCATTTAAGTGGGCCAAGGTGGTTTGTACAAGTGACAAAATAAAGTACCTTTCACTCCATGATGGATCCACCTAGTGTTGAATGGTCATAGAACCTTTCTATCCAAGTTCATTTGTCATTTTTTTGAATTGTTACTTAGGATTTTTATTTGGAGTATTTTTAATGTTACAAGGGAAAAATAGATAATGAAAAGCTATAAAAAAAAAGGCAAAGAATATAAATGACATGAATGCTTTTCAAAATTTGGGATGTTTAAATATATTTTAAATATTATAGTAAATATTTCTCGAAATTACATGAGAAATTTTAAAACTACTAACTGTAGTTTATCATTAAGATAATGTAGATTGGCTCATCAAACTATCAATATATATATAATGTGGAGAAAAGCAACGGTCAAAACCTATAATAAATGAAAAAATAGATTTTAAAGATATTAAAATAAAATACGTTGAAAATCACAAAAACCATCAAACGTTCTCTTTCAGCAACCAGTCCAAACAAATTGGAAAATGAAAAGTGTATTAGCAAAGGAAATGGCAAGCATGCAAGAAAAGCAAGCAAGCTCTTTGAACTCCAGCAAATAAAGCAGGATATTCGGGAGATGGCAAAGGCTCAAATCCAGGCTAGCATTGGGAGGATTGGACAACAGCTCCAAAGAATGCAGCAAGCGGAAATACCAGGACCCAATGCAAAGGATCTAGCACCGGTAGACTCTTCTGATGGATAACATCTTTTTGGATATAGTTTGTTATGTTTTTGATAGATAATAAGTATAGTATTTGTTTCATTTGCAAATTTTATGGACATAGCAAAGTGGTCATAGCTGTAAGCAGAAGGAAAAGAAAATACCAATTTTGGTTGGTTTTTAACTCTTTGAGGTAGCCAACAGACCTGGTTTCCTTCCCGCAGGTTGAGGCAACCATCTACAGTAAAATATGTAAAGCAACTTGCTCTGTTTGAAAATAGAAAATAGAAAAGCACTACCAAATTTACAAAAATAGAAATAAAAATAAAATAAAAACAACCAATAAATAAATTTTAAAAAATGAATTAAACACCATCATAATATAAAATAATAAATAAATACCAAGTCAATAAAGATAAAAAATAAAAATAAATAAATAAATAAAATAATAAAAATATAAATAAATCAATAAAATTAAAGTAAAATAAATAAATAAATAAAGATAAATAACTAAATAATTAAAAATAAAAATAATATTAAAAAAGACATAAGCAAATATAAACAAAAGGTAGGTCAACATTAGCACCAAAACATATATATATATCAAGAGACCTAAAAAACTTTAAACCTAGCCAATGACTTTAATAATAATAAATTATAAAACATAACAAACAAAAACGTAGCTAAAATAAAAAGAGAGGAATACACTAGAGAAAGGAAATCTACTGAGAGCACAGAGATGAGATCCAACAGCCGGTAACTTTCCACCCATCATCCCTATTCAAGGTACAAGGCATTTTCTCAATCTCAATAGCTTCCCTAAATTTAAGGTGATGGAAGTGCTCAACCCTAGAAATGACTTTCGATTCTTCCATACAAATGTGGTGGTTAGTCTTCAAATAAACACATTTCAGCGTTTTGGGAGGGTCCAATAGGTCTTTAACAGATCTTAGGGAACTTAGAATCTGAGCGATCTTATCATTAGTACCTTGTATAAATGGCAGATGAACTCTACCAACTAAATCATCTTTAACATTTCTCGGTTTCAGACCTCTGCTAGCTTTCATGAAAGCCTTCAAACCCTAAATTTTACTATAGCCATTCTTTTCAAATACCTTAAGGAGATGGGCCTTCTCGTCTTCCAAATGTTTATCATTTGAAACCCTAAGAGCTCGTGGCTAAAGTGTTGAGAACCCCCGAGTGTGAGTTTTATTCCAAAAAATTCCTTGAGAGAAAGAGCCATTATCATTTCTAGCCATAAAAACATCAAGGAAAGAAAGGCTACCATCAATCTGTGTTTCCATCATGAACTTGATGGAGTCAGATTAATCATTAGATGTTGGTGAAAAGAATCAATAGTTTAAATAGTTTGTTTTTATAATTATAATTTAAAATATTTGTGATAGTTTTATTTATTTTTAATGAATATAAATATTATATATTAAATATAATTTATTTTATATTATATATATTTGAGAGTATAAATTATTTATTTTAAAAGAGATATTTTAATTTATAGAGTAAATAGATTACAAGACAATTTTAAGAAAAAATGTGACTTTTTGTTATTTAAAAGACAATTTTAAATACATAAATGAATTTTTAAAAAAATGTGAAAAAAATAAATAAAAAGTGAACATGAAAATAGTCATGAACACTTGAAAGGGTTGTAGGGCTGCCATAATTGCAAATATCTACTCCAGCAATTGTCCAATTTAGGTAATACTATGAATTTAGCTGATTTTTAGCTTTATTTTATTGAGATTTTATATAAGTCTTATCACGACCATCCAGAATAATACGTATAGCAGTTTTAGATGATGGCCATGAACATACCGTTATTGTTAATTATCTTTTCCCGAATTCGTAGAACAATTTAATTTCCCGTATGGCAAGTATTTTGGAATATTAAAAGAGTTTGGTTTTCTCTATTTTATATGATAAATGTAAAATAAAAATTTCAGTTTTAAATTAATGAAAAAAAAAACAATTTCATAAACCCAACATCAATTTAAAACACTAAAATTCTATCATAATCCAAATGCCGTAAAAAAATAAAACAACACACCCAAATGCCATCTTTTATGCTTTGCCAATGACGTTTCAAAAAAGTGTTTCAAAATTTGAAAACTCTAATACCTTTGAACAAAAATATCCAGGGCTGATCAGATTCCAACAACTACCACTCTTGTCAGGAAAATTTTCAGACAAATATAGCTGAGCCTGGTGAAATCTAACAACTACCACTCTTGTCAGGAAAATTTTCAGACAAATATAGCTGAGCCTGGTGAAATCTAACAACTACCCTCAAGTCAGGAAAATTTAAAGAGAAGAAAAGTAAAAACCAGTCTCTGACACTGATATTTCCGAAGATAAAAAACTATAAACCCTAACATGCCTATGTGAACGCTGTGGTAATAAGTCAACAATGGCTATTAAACAGTTTGACGTGCACCAACTCGAAGAATAATATGTTGCATTAAAAATTCTACGAGATGGCAGTGCATATGGGCATAGTACAGTCAAATTTAAATGAAATATTAACCGTAACATACAAAGTACACAATGCCCAGCGAACAGCCTAACATAAATCTGAACATTTTAATATAGGAGCTAAGCTCAGCGTTAACTACATTAGTGCGTTTTTAAAGTCAAGTCAGAACTAAAATATATGCACCCAATCCATGCAGTTTTCTTTTCAGTCAAGAATCCATTCAAACAATCAAAGGTGAGAGATTGAGCTTGGCATGACCTAAAATTCCAACAACATTCTTGTTGATTCATGTATAAGTTTGAAGGCAGGTTTTTTTTGTTTTTCCATCAGATTCATGTATAAGTTGGAGGTAGGGTGTTTAAGAAAAAAAGGGGGAAATGCTGCGTTTGAATTTTTTTTTGTTTCTTTTTTTGTTTGGTAGGATTATATCTTCATCATCATATCTAAATATATCACTCTGATCTCGGAGGGGAATTGAACATGTGATGAGTCTTTTTTTTGGTAGGACTACATCTTCATCATCATGTCCAAATACATCACTCTGATCTCGGAGGAGAATTGCCTTACTGTGCCTTAACAACCGGCCGTCATCACCATTTAGCAGAGACACCATGAACGGTGTTGAAGGTAGGGTGTGTAAGGGAAAAAAGTGAAATGTCCTCTTGAAAAAGTACCAAGAAAGATTGGAAACTTACTTATCACATAAACATTTATTTGATGAATAGATTAAAAATTAGCTGAATTTTAAATATTTTTTTTAGTAAAAGTGTTAAACTTATTCCATGCAGTGATTTGAGACCCATGAGACCCATTCACATTATAAAACCCTCTATTAAATATAATTTAGGCTCTTTCTTTTTCCTTTTAACATACAACACGACATTTATAAACAAATGTTAAAATAAATATTTATTAAATATGTATAGCTATATAATTATATTATTAATAATGTCATAGCACTTATAACTTAGGTTGAGGAAGATGTGTAATGTTTTTTTGTGTGCCCCCCACACACACACATACTTACATACATATATATATTAATTATTAAAAAAAAAAAAATTGTTAATAAATTTTTTTGACATCTTAATTTAAAGGAGGCTTGTAATTCAAATTTAGTGTTTAATATGGAGTTAACATGTCTATAACTCATCATATCATAGATACACATCCATTTATCTTCAACATTGTTTCATCTTTCCTCAAGCATTGTCTTGATGATGAATCCTCTTTGGATTCGAAAGGTTAACAAATTATAAATACCATTGTGGATAATCGGAACTCTCCTTCAACGAAACAAGATCAAACCCTTTAAAGTGAAAACTTTTTGAAATTGAAAAAAATAATTACATCTCTATAAATCTCTCTCATTATATAATAAATTCAATGTAAAAAATGACTTAAATTGATTTTAATAAGTAAAATATCTTTTAAAATTTTAATCCTAAAGTTTTAAACTTCATAAAAATATCAAACCCTTTAAAGTGATTTTTTTTTTAAATTGGAAAAAAAATACATTTCTATAAATCTCTCTCATTATATAATAATTTCAATGTCAAAATGGCTTAAATTAATTTTAATAAGTGAAATATCTTTTGAAATTCCAAATATGGAGCTTTAAACTTCATAAAAATACTTCTTTGAAACTTCAAAAAAATTCCATATCTTTCCACATAAAATAAATAATAATAATTTATTTATAATTAAAATTGATATAAATTAAATTAAATATATAACTAATTATATTTAATTTTATGCATTAAATTAGTTTAAAAAATTCAATTCTATTAATTAAAATTATAATAAAATTTTGCAAAGAATTAAAAAAAATTGCAGGTTGATATTAAAGTTGTATGAAATGTCTAGTTATTATCAATTAAACATTTCCTAATTCATATACTATTTGCTACACAAATAAACCATAGATTATTTCCTAATAAATCAAAGATATAGTCCCAATTTCAATGACTCTGGATACTTCCTTTTCATAAAAACTAAAAAAGTAAATAAAACTAATCCATATTATATAATATATTGTTATATGTATGTGAAGTCACATCTGTAAATGATAACCAGACAATATTCATCAATATATTTACATCAATCCTGTCATATGGGACCCAAAGCAAAAACTCAGATGAATGAATGCAAGGCCAGTACATCATGGGCATTCACTGCTGCTCTTACCGGTTTCTGATAGCATAAACAGGTGGGGCACAATACCTACTGAACACCAAAAGAAAGTTTGAACCCAAAAAATTTGGCTCTAAACAAATTATCTAGAGGAGCACTAATGAATAATAATAAACAGCCAGCCCATTCATATGAATTTTAATATTGGGTTCCCTCTGACTTTGCAAAACCTATGGTATTAAACAATAAACCCACCATTAAAACTGGCCATTCAATAAATATTCCTCCCTTTATTACGAAAACAATCTTTCACACAAAAGTATGGCTCTTTCAATTCTTTTCCCTTGGGAAGCGGATTGCGCACGCAATGCTTACGCCATCC
The DNA here is from genome assembly GCA_034641835.2 of Pinus albicaulis. Classification (NCBI taxonomy): domain Eukaryota; kingdom Viridiplantae; phylum Streptophyta; class Pinopsida; order Pinales; family Pinaceae; genus Pinus; species Pinus albicaulis. The sequence goes on from CM076583.1 coordinate 1,092,111,110, forward strand.
TGTCCCATCCGTCCCAATCTCATCTGCCTTTTCCAAAATCAGAGTACTACCTTTAGCCTTACATAACCGGATTGTGAGGCTGGGAATATGCTTTTTCTATGTCTGTCCATTTAACAGACACCTGTGTGGACACATATTCAATGGTTTTTTCTGTGTATTCAATCTGATACGTATCCCAAGCTTGCACGCTATTTTAAACAAGGCGAATCGGCCTATGATCTCCCGCCCAATAAAAAAAACCACTATATTCATAGACTTCTCAATCTTGTTGTCTAATTAGATTTTAAATTTGTTCGGAAAATTATTCTAATACTTATTCTGAGTTTGTACCCTATTTTAAACAAGTGAATATGCTTGTGATTTCTAGTCCAATAAAGAAAACTACCATAGTCATAGAGTTCTCAATCTTGTTCTCTAATCAGATTTAAAATTTTTCCTTAGTGCAAATATTGATAACATTTTTTATTAAATCTATTAAAATTTTTTGTAATTTTTTTTGTAAATATAATTGTCAAACTTCAAAATTTTGAGTGGGCCAAGGGTTAATCTATTATGAAGTTTGGTAAATCCAAGTTACAGTTGTCAAACTTCAAAATTTTGCAGTACATTTAAAATTTTTGACTGTGTTTAATTCATTTCTATCATCAAAAACACTATTCAAATGCTTTTACTACCAAATTAAAAAAAAAAATTACTAGATTCCAACCATTTTCAACTTTCCTAGCAAATTTGCTGATTGATAAACAATACTGTTTTCAATTCAATGGAATTTGATACCTACCCTATTCGATTTATTGGAGTTTGAAACTTAAAAAAATGAATGTGCAGGATGTGCAGTGACTGTTGATAAATGGTGAGGCTGCTTACTTTATAAGATTGTTGTATATAAAATACTAATTAGATTGTTGTATATAAAATACTAATTTGAAGTTTTTGATCGTATTTTAAGTTTTTGCTTTCAACATTGAATAATCTGTATCATCTTAAAATATGCTAAAATTTAAAAAGTTAAATGTCATGATAGGTTTTATTTGTATTGGCTAGAATAAATTAATAATTCCTGCTGCATTTTTTTTTATTGATACCATTTTCTGTTGGCTGGGCATATTTGCAACCGAGAAAGAAAATATGATTCTTATTTATTTAAGAATGTCACTAATTTGCTGGGCAATAGATGCTTTAGCTTCCCACAGTATTTCAAAGCTGTTTTTGGTTCATTTAATTGGAGACATCATTACAATGATGTTGATATTAGTGAGTGGGGATGGCCTCTGCTGAAAAGCTCTCAGCTGAAAGAACGCTCCATGGGTAGAACAAAAGTGACTGAACATACAAGATATCATTAAACAATTGTAAAAAAATATGATAACATAGGGAAAGATGTAGATATTCATAAGCAAATATTAAAATTATCCCCACCACTTGGTACAGGTTTCAATGCACTTATTTCCTTCTGTTTTTTTGTGAAGTCATCAGCATTTCCTTTTTGTTTTTTAATATATTATTTTAGTAAATGGCTTTTGTCACTTATCATACGGAATCACATCCCGTTTCTGGTATAAAGGAGCACCTTTATTAGCATAAACTTACTTATCTTTTAAAATATTTTCTAAAATTGGGCTGGAATGGATTGTAGTAGTTCTATTTTATTGAATGGATTGTAGTAGTTATATTTTATTGATGAAAATAAATAGTAAAAATGTTAAATATAAACAACTAGAGAAAGAATATTGTTTTATTTAATAAAATTAAGTTTTAATATGGTTTTTTATTAATTTATTTATTTTTTAAATATATTTATTATAAAAAAAGAGATGTGTAATTTCTTTCATGTTTAATGTAAAGTTAATTATCAATAAAATTTTAAAAATTATATATATATAGAGATATAGATAACCTAAACTTATTTTTTTCTATAGTTGTTTTATAGGTTTTAATATAAAGGAGCTGTATAATTGTTTTATTGTTTAACATGTGCTTTTTATAATTTAATATAAGAGAGGCATAATTCCTTCAATCTTTAATATGGAGTTAATATGTGGCATAGATCTTTCTTAACTTTTGACTTATTTGTTTAGGTTAAATTAAATTTGGATTTTTCAAGTGTTGAGAATTATATCTCAAACATGTAAAATTTTTATGCCCTAAATTTTAATGTTTGCTCTCGAGGAATTATAGTTCCGGAGTTTTAAAGGATATAGTCTTTCATTAATTTCAACTTAGTTTATATCAACATTTGTTATGATACATATTTAAGATAAATTATGCTCAATAACAATGTTTATAATTAATAATGAAAAAATCTAAATAAATGTATCTCCCATAAACTAAATTTAAAGTTTAGTTTCCCGTGTCACTCCCATGCACTAGATGGGAACAATAGTCGCCCAAAACCCCTATTACCCTCATGCATCACATGGATACATGTAATAAACATGTACTCCTAGGAATTTCTATCTACATTGAGCCATAGTGAGAAACATAATCCATGTAATGATGGTTTATTATTTGAGTCAAGAGGCCAATCAAGATTTCCTAGGGTTGGCAAAGGTGCAATTAAATCATATATGTTGTCTCAATTACACCCTTGCTTCAACCAAAGAGAAGCTTGAATGTATATGCATTGTGTATATATACATATTGCATATGCATATTAAGTGTATGTGCATATATTGTATAGACACATAATAGAGAGTTGACTGTGCTAGTTTGCAAAACCGTTTTGGTATATTTTGACGAAATATTTTGATTAAATCAAATTCACTAAATTAAAGCACTAGCGACCAAAAAAAACATGTTTCTTGATTTGTCACTCGCTTCCACCAATGCATTGACACTCTTATGGGAGAAATGTTGATTTGACCAAAATCACTTATACCAGGTTGGTTCAATTGGGTGATGTGTATTGATTCGTTATACACACTCAAGATATATGCATCTATTACATATATCCACAGTCTCGGCTAGATTGGGCTAGCCCATGGGTCTTTTTTGTCTCACTTTGCCCAACATTGTTTGGCTAGGCCTAATTGACCAAGCTAACAAATTTATGTCAATAATAACATTTTGATCCACCTTGTCCAATAATCTTTAGGCGAACCAACTTGGCTATGCAAACACCTATAAAAACAATGGAATTTGACCAATTTGGACTCACTTCAAGTAATGAGATAAGACTCCTATGGTCAAAATAGCATTTACAACAAGTTGGGTTGATTAGGTTGATTGCATATATTCACTAAGGGGCACATGTGGACATTGCAAATATCCACAATAAACGATTAAGTGGGCTAGCCCAATTTCTTTAACCCACTTTTTCCAAATTGTTTAACCAAATCAAATTGACCAAAATGACATAATTATGACAACAACCTTTTAATTTACTTTTACAAATGAGATTACCCATTTTGACTAGACCACTTATACCAAGTTCGATTTATTAAGTTAACTATATATATGCATTAATGGCATATGAGAATATATACATATATTACATATGTGTATGATGGGATCAATTAGTTGGTTCATGAAGAGCATTTTAATCCTCTTTCTCCAAATTGTTTAAGTGCATTAAGCTACACCAAGTTCATATGCATATAATAAAAATATCTTTTTGAACTACTTTAAATAGTTTCAACAAAAACATACAATTATAGCAAAAATATGGTCTTAACCCAATTTTTATTCATTTTACCTAAATTATTTATACTAAGTTAATTAATATGCATACATAAAATCTATACAAATATTTGACATCCACATAATAGTAATCAAATATATTAATTCTAAGCTCACATTCCCATGATAGAAATAGTATTTTTTGGACTTATATTGAATTTCTTTAACTAAAACGAAACTCACAAACACAAACTTATAACAATAATAAAAATTTAACTCACTTTAATCTATTTTCTTCAAATTATTTATACCAAATCAAATTAATTATATATAATGCAAATATAATGGTAAGTAAATCTATTTTAACCATTTTATTTGCATCATTAACCAATTTTACATAATAATAAAAAAAACATCACTTTGAACTATTTTGACCAACAGTCTTATAAAAATAAAAATATGAACATGTACGATAAACAACCCAGACATATAAACACGTAAACACTTGTATTCCCTTCTTGCATAATATCCCAACGTTAAATTTCCTTGAATGCCAAGTGCAATAAGAGTAAGAATAAAAACATAAAAAATCATCAAACAATGGCTTTAGACCATGTGCTCATCTCCATAACTTTTTTTCTGCAACACTTTAACTAATGATATTGAGATGCCTAAGCTCATATTCAATCACAGTATGAACGAATATTAAATTGAAACTTTGAAAGCCAGGTGATTTTCCATTACTTTTTAATGCGTGCTTCACATGCTATGCTTCCACTTGCTAAAGTCCAAAGCCTTTACAACCAGCAAAATTAGTTGTCACCATTTAAAGCAGAGAGAGAGGCCCTTGTGATGGTGACCCAATGTCTAACCTCACACTTCTCCCAATAATTCTTTTTATGAAATGGTGGCCCTACTTTAAAGTTATTAATTAAATATGTAGGGCAATAGAGATGATGCCACGGCAATTGGGAAATAATATTCCTAATTCAAAACGAACAAAACCATCAAATAGTATAAATATGATTTTTGAGTACAACGAAAGTGGCTGCATCAAGGTTTACAAGTAGGAAACTCCTCGTTCCATAGTGTTTGGATGGGGCTTGAAAAGACATAATGAAGAGTTTAACTTAACTAATCATTTGGTGTATATATATATATATATATATATATATATATATATATATATATATATATATATATTCTTTGGCAGTGTATTTTTTACAAAGGTTAACCAATTCCTAGAATGGGACCCATCTTTCCACCTTAATCTTGTTTTTCACAAATTATATTAATGGTTGCATCCCTTTATTTTTAGATGTCTATTGATGTGTGTTTGAATGTCTATCCGAATTTATATCCATATGTACACAATACGTGTGTTGTATTTCTTGCTTCTAGGCCCATCCTGCAGGTCCAAAAGATATGAACAATGTAGATTTATTTAGTAGGAACATTAAGAACATTGTTACCTAACCAGTATAGCATTAAAAAGTTGTGTAACCTGAAAAATTATATTTATATATATATATTTTGCAACATGAAAAATGATTTAGTATGAGAAATATATATATAGTTTGTTTGTTTTAGTTATGTATTTATTAGGGTAAATTTGTTTTAAATCTAGTTTTGTTAAGTATTTAGAGATTAAATTTCTTAACTAAAATATTGTTTAATCATTTAATTAGATATTATTTATCAATTATTTTTTATCCTAATAAATGATAAAAAGTTACAACTTAATAAAATTGATTCATGTTAATGTTTGATAAATCAAAATTTAAGATGAATTTACATTAGTTTGTTTTTATTTTTGTAATTTTTTATATAAATATGTAGTTATTTATTATGTTATTGTTTCTTTCTCTCTCATACACACACATAATTATTTATTTTTTGTTGTCACTTTATTATGTAACAACAACTGCCTTATATTGGGCTAAAGAGTACTTTACTACACACTATTCTTGCTGTAATGAACTATTAATAGACTGCAATCTTTTTTTATGTGTTAATTAATAAAAAAAAATATTTTCCTAATTTTATTAATAAGTTGTGAATTAACTATTTAGACATATTTGTCATTATCAAATCATAATCAAAAGTATATTTTTGTTGTTATTATCGATGCCATATAGTAAAATTAGAAAAGTTTTTTTTTCTTCTTCTAGTGAGGTGAATTTTATCGATCAATCAGAAATGATATACATCATATAAAATCATGAATATTTTTCTGGCATAGTGTGCCATATATTGACAGGAACATCACTAAGATATATGCAACTAACAATAACAGACGATACATAGCAGAAAAAAGAAACAATTGCAATTGAGAATCACTCAAATTTGGGTAGTTCCTCAAAGAGTACTTTCTTTCCTTTCTTTTTCGAAACCTTGACCTAGCCTTCCAAAGGTGGGTTTATAAAAGCTATTTGGAGATTATCATTGTGCTCTAAAGGAGAATCATTGTTAGAGTCTGGAGAAGTCGACATATGAGCTTGCTTTAATGCACTCGAATAAGCATTATTAATCACTACCTCTGTGAATGTCGAGGGAGTGTGGTTCACAACAATATCATCACGAGACTTTTGAGGAGTTGAAGTCTAAGCCTCATCCATTAGATGCATTTCATCATCAGATCCTTCATCATCCTTATCTAAACCAGAGGAGGTAATGTCCTCCATAGGAGTCAGATTGTAGGGCTTCCAACTTTTTTCTCTGAAATTTCAAATGTTCCACTTCTGGTGAGAATTGAACGAAGGGTAAGAGTTATGTAAATGGATTTTTTGATGACAAAAGCAATAGAAAAAGTGATATTCTTATTTTACAGAGCCTGGGTCCAACAAAAATCATCTATTTTTAAATTAATTTTGTATTGAATCCCTTTACTGACGTTGATTTCAACGTAGATTCTTCCATAGGTGTAAATGCCAAACTTCCCACGAGAAGTATCAATTGCAAACAAATAACCTAGAGAGTTTCCAATGCCCTAAAAAACAAAGTGGTGCCACAAATGAGTAGGAAGATCAAGAAGTTAGACCCATATTGGCAACTTGGTAATGACTACTGTAGAAGGGTCAAAATCTAGAAACAAAGAGGTTAGGAACAATCCAACATTTCTCTAAAACAAGGGCCCATTAGATAAAACTTTATGGTAGTCTATTGATTCAACAAATGCCACAACGAATAAGACTTTAGAGAAGAAAACAACATTGCAACTCTTGGTCCATGAAGAATGGATCCATTGGTAAAGATAGGTTGATCATGGCCATAAACCATTAAAGTGATAAATGAGGGTTGATTCTACATAGAGTTGATGGAGGTTCTCAAGAGTAGGGTGTGAGATTTAAAAGGAGCGAAATTCCTTAGATTTTTTGACCATAACTGACATAGGAGTCACATGAGATTATGCTGCCTTTGGATAGGGTTGAGCATCGACAACATATTTATAAGAAAAATCCTGAGAGGAGGAAGGCCTGCCCACAGCCCCCCCTCATAAAATAAGGGTTATAAAAATAATGGCATATTCACCAATATTATAGACTGAAACAGGGCAAGTGTCATCCAGTTACTTACCTTCAAAAAATCCAACCATGTTAAGGGCTGGTATGAAATATACCATGTGTGAAGCTACTGGTTTTGACAGCTTAGATGCCCCTACGTCACGGTTTCTCATGAAAAATGTCAAGCCCAATGTAATCTTTGGAGAAATCATACAACTTGACCAAAAAAAAAGCTATCCATATTTAAGTTATAGAGCACTTTCCTACTCTCGTTAAAATTCATATTCTACAAATTACATATTAATTACAAATATCAAAATAAATTCTTAAGCATTAAATTTACTTATTTAAAAAAATCACATATTAATTACAAACATTAAAGTAAATTCCTAAACATCAACCTCACTTTGTTAAACAAAAAGTTGAATATGAAAATGAAAGGGTGGCATATATATATATATATATATATATATATATATATATATATATATATATATATATATATATATATATATATATCCACCCTCATGAAGGTGGGTGGACGAAGATAATATGATAATATGATTTGTATATTATCTCCCCAAACCAACCCTTATACATATATGTGAGTGAATTAATAGCCAATATCTTTGTTCAGAATGTGTATCTAGATTTTCTATATCGATAATCGATAATGTTTTTTTTCGAATTTTGCAATAATTAATATCTTTAATACATAACTTGATATGGTGTACAAGAACTAAGTAGGCTTCTTCTTTTTTCAGAGCACCATAAAATTTTAGTTACCAACAAAATTCCTAAATATTATGTTGATATGAATGCTAATTCTAAGTTAAAAGGTTTCTATTTTTTCTACTATGGATCAACTCCTAAAAGTCCATACGGTAAGATTACTCAAAGTGACAATGATGGTATATCATAGTGAAAAATTAAGGGTTTCAAAAAAAATATTTGAGAATGAAAGTTATAATAACTGTAAAATAAAAAAGTAAATAACAAACTAATTATAACAATTTTACTTAAATGCTTTATTTTAAAAATTATGTGATTGAGTTACTTGACCCACATATATCTCAAGATATCAAGGTGATTCAATAACTCTAAGTGGAGAATAAATTCACTCAAACAAAAATAAGATTTTCTTAAAATTAGATGTAATAAAACGTAATGTTGAAACTAACATTTGCAAACTTAAAATAATTATGGGAAGTTAAATATCATGGAATATAAATAAATTGTAAACGTAATAAAATTAAAGCTAAAAAATAGTTGTGAAAAATGGAAAATTCGAAATGGGATATTAGAAACTTTTAAGGTGTGGGAACATATAGTTGAATTCCTAGTCAAAGTACTGCAAAAAATTGTTGATGAGGAGTGTGAAAAAAATAGGAGTAAATTTGGAGGCTCGGGGAAGTTGTCGACACATATTAATGTGCTTGTGAAAATATAGATTATTATGCATGCAAAGGAAGTGTTGTCGTTGTGACAATAACTTTCCAATTTTTTTCCCTAGCTCAATTTTTGATCCCACATGAATTATCGTTCCAAGATATCTTATGTCGTCATTTTGTTTGATTTTCTATTCTTATGTTTTCTCTAAGTGTCGCATCCTCATAAGTCAATGTTTTCTAAGTGTTGTCACCTTACCTTTAGGAGTGCTTGTGTTATCTTGTCCAAGGATAGGTGAATTCAAAGCCTTTCTTGACTTGGAAAGTAGCCCTATTCACGACACAAAATCACATAAAAACACACAAAAGAAAACAAAAGAACTTTTGAAGCAAAAAAAACATTTCAAGGTCACAAAAAGTTTCCTCTTTTTTTGAGTGCACTCCTTCAGACTGAACAACTATGCCTTAGTGGAGCGCACTTATTCATTCTCAGTCAGTGCACCCTCCTTGAGTGCACTCCTTCAGCATGAAGATATGCACCCTTTCAAAACTCATGCATGGTATTTCATGGTGCATGTGGGTACACTCCTAAAAAATAGGATCCCACTTCACTTGGATTAACTAACTCATTCACTTGTCGACAAGTGGCAAACATGAATGGAATGTATTTTCATGTAATATATTTATAATCAACTTGATTAATCATTCTTTCTCATAATAATTCTCATCTGTGTTGGGTGCACATATTTGGATCAAGGATCTCTTCGTCAATATCCATTCCAAGTAAGTTTTTCATGTCGATTCTATTGGTTTCCTTCGATGTTTCTGTTGTTGATATTTATTTCCTTGTTGGAATTTCACTTATTTTCAACTTCTTTATTGGTTTTTTAGTTCATTCTTACATCTACAAGTGTCAAAATATTGTCACAGGTTGTGACTTTGCATATTCTTCAACTCTTCATATTTCAATCATGATTGCGACGAAATATATAAACAATTGTAGATGTTTCCTCTTAGAATTTATTTCATTTTATATTTTTGTTGAACTTTTCCTTGAGCCATTCCAAGACAGAGCACACTTTTGGAAGCCAAAGCCTAACTATCTTAGAAATCTATGCCAAGAAAGACAATTTTTCCTTAAGAGTTCACACCTTAGTCACAAAGAACTACGCCCTCCTTGAGCACATGAGTGCACCCTAAAGGCCTTGAATGTTTTCCCCTTTGTCTCTTCAGCATGTGCTCTTGTTCCGTCCTTGTTCTCATGAGTGCACCTTCAAGGCCTGAAGGCTCGAAGCTTGATTGTTTCATCTCTTAAGAGTGCACTCTTGTGCCCTCTTAGTCTCTTTGAGTGAATGACCACACTTTAAAGGCCTGAATTATTTTCCTTCATGCTTCATTAGTGAACACTCTACCCTTGATTATCTCTCCCTCTTGCTTGAGCACATGAGTGCAAGCCTCGAATGAACCTTGAACTTCCTATGCGCTTTGATAGTGTGCCCTCCTTGTTTTTATGCATATTTCTTACCTGTACAAGTACCTATATCATGTTTTTTATAGGATTATGTTCTCAGTTACATTTTATGGCTATATTAATAATATTTTCTAAGTTATTACTTGTAATAGATAAGATATTTAATAAAGCTAATATTTTTCCCCATGAGTTTTCTTCCACATACAGGCGTTCAAGATGCTAATATTGTTACTCTTTCATCATCTATTGGAACGATAGCTCCTGCTACACATTGAGTGACCTCTAAAGAAGCATCAGAAGCAAGCACTAAATAAGTAGTAGAAGTTACAAAACCTACCATTCCCATCTATGAAAATACATAGTGATTCATAAACAAGTCCATAGAGGTCACATGGCAAGACATCAAAGGCACATTCATGTCGAAACAATTCTCTGAAAACTTGGAATATTTGGAAGAACACAGTAATATCAAGCGGACCAAAATACACATCATTTATTGCAGGTTCCCAGTCATTCCTTGTGCATAAGTGATTGAATGGATTCTTACACACATGGATGATTAAGATCCAGTGCTTCGAAGTGAAAGTAGTGGTCATCTTTCCACCTATTATGGAGAAGACATGCAAACCTAGTATAAGATGTAGAGGCCTGAAACATATAACAACAATAAATTTTACATTATATGGGCTAATCTCGACACAAGTGACATCATTAAATCTTGGTGTTGAGATCCCGCTAATTTTTTACATCACCCATCTATAGTTTACGCAACCAGGATTCTCAAGCATGTGTATTTGTACCTCATTGTTACGTGTGTAGGTTGCATGTGTGAAATAAAACTGAATTATTTGAAGAGAACTGGATATATATTCTCAATGTAGTAGTTACCCACGACAAAGTTTTTAATTGGGTAGTTGGGTAGGCTAAAGCATATTTAAGGTCAAACCAGACACTCTGCAAGTTCTACATGTTTGCATTTCTATTGGATGAGATGTGCGTGATATGTGTTCCTAGGAATTTTTTGGAACTAAACCCTATAGGATAATTTTTCAATTTACTTCCACTACAAGGTGTTTCTAGATTTGAGTTTCAGAGGGGCATATGATAGATTAGCATAGAATTTCTTCGCAATCATATTTTAGATGATATATGAGATCGATCCTCCTTGTATGATCAATTAGATTAAGGATTCATTACATGATATCATGGATTAGTTTATTGTGCATGAAGGCACATGCATCCGATGCTTTGGATTTCAAATTTCACCTCATATCATGATTTGATATGTAACTAATGAGGTGGTCCTACAAGAAGTGGCTTATCAATTGAGAAAAGGGTTGTCAGGAGTCCTTCATAAAAGGAAGAAATTCCCTTGGCCCACTTTTCCTTTGAGGATCAGATTGTATGAGTTGAAGAGCCATAAGGAAAGGAAGGAACAAATAAAGGATTTGTATTGCTTGCACTTTGTAGTCAAATATTTTCACGTATATGGCCCCAGAAGCGTGTGCATGTAGCATTGTGAAAGGATTGGTTTCACTTAGGGTTATTCATCAATGTCTAAAATATAATATGAGAAGGTAAATAACTAGTACAATTCAGTAAGAAGAACGTATCAAGGAATTGAATTCAGTTCCCCCCAAGATATACAAGTGTAAGAGGCACCACAATCAACTCCTCAATAAAAGGGTACGACTTCTAGGAAAACAATCAAGCATGATTTGACATGAGAGAGTAGTACGAAGTTGAAGGCTAATTAGTTGAATAAGGTAGATATCCAAGCTAAATAGGAAAGGAGAAAATTAGAGGAAAATACGCAACAAGAAGAAGAGGAGAAGAGGAAGCAGGAAGAGTTGCTCAATACGAAACATGAAGAATGTGAGGAAAGAAGGATAGTAGAAGAAGAATGACATAGGAAGTCATAGGAGGAGGAAGTAGCACAAAGGTTGAGGAAGAGAAGTTGACTCAGGAAATAGAGGAAGAATTGGAGAAAGATGATACCATCCATCCCATAGATGATGAACCAAGTTCTCTCATAGAACATCCTCTTATGGGTGGTCAACTCCCATTCGACAAAATAGGAATCACACCTCCACCTAAATATAGAGTCATGGATGTATCTAACTTCATGTTTTATCATATCAAGAAAAGGATCGTGTAACAAAGGCATAAATACTTCCCAAATTATCCTCAAAATCTAGTCTCTGTATCCACATAAAAGGTGATAACTACTAATACTAGGAGGAATCCTAGGGAAATCATTGAAGCAAATGTTTATTTTGCTATAGTAACACAAGATGACTGAGAGTATTTTTTGAATTAGAATGCATGATTGGGGAAAGATTTGGTTGCCCTAAAGCCACAAGTAGAACATATCATTGTGGAGAATGAGTGACTATCTTCCCACAACATCAACATGGTAGAATGGCAGTCAACCATGCAGGAGGAATTGGGGCCAATGGAGGAAAACATGTCACAATTTTATGATGAAATGATTCTTATACAACAAGTGGTGGCACCCCTCTTTGGAATTTAGAAGAAAGCACAAAAAGTATTAAAGCTCCTGAAAGTGGCAAACATAGTTGTTGATCAACTTTAGGAATGGGATACCAAATATCTAAATGTTCTGCAACATCTGGTTATAAAGGACAGATTTTTGTTTGGGATAGATAAAGTAAATTTGAGACTCCATCATCAGAACTACATCTATCTTAGAGAAAAATCGGATGGCATTGTTTCCGCTTATGGTCAGCCGCACAACATATTTGAGTCTCTAACACAAAAACATGGGACACATTTAGTAGGACACTTTAAATAAGAGGTATGTAAATAATATTTTAGCAAATTAGGTAGTACATAGAAATAAACAAGCAAGCATCAAAACAAGAAGGATTGGAGATCACCAAAGACATTATTCTACAATATGTCATCACACTTGCTAAGGCCCACATGAAATTGTCATGGCTATGGAATATTGTACAATTAAGCTCCAAGACTATATTGAAAGAAGCACTAGAGGTGAATGTGTGATATGAAACATATTTTCCAGTTCAGATTAAAGTCATCTCTACATAGTTCAAAGCATGGCACACATACATTACCAATGAGCTCCATGAGGAAGCAAATGGCTTGTCAATTTGATAACATTTTGTCCTATTATTAGTTTTGTCTCATATAACCACTATATTATATGTAATTTGTCATGTGTAATAAGTTGTATGTAATGGAGTCCAAGAGGCTCATGTGTAATTTGAAAGCCACATATGGAATGTAAAATTACATGTATATAATATGAAAGTTTTATAGAAGTCCATAGGTCATATAAGTTGAACAATGATAGGGAAAATCAAAAGTCATTCTCTTTTTTTTACAAGTAGCTCCTCGTACTCAAGAGAAGGGCTTGGATTATTGAATTCTTGCTTTGGATTCTCTTGTAGTGCATAAGAGATAGATTATTATTTAGAGAAGTAGGTTGTGGCTTCATGTTCCACTATTGGATCTAGTGTTTCACCTATGTAACAGTGTACTTAAAATATTTCATTTATAATCAGAAGCTCTATGAACCAGCACTTATTCATGCATGTATCGTGGATGCAGTAATTATATTTTTGTTAAGTTTGTAATACATGTTGGTGTAATTACATACTAATACTAATGAACTATTTTTTTGCTTAGATATGGATATTGTTGAATGAGCATTGTTATGCTTTCATGATTGTTGTTTATCATGTGAACTAATTTGCAGGTAATCAAAAAGTCTTTCTCTTCACTCTCGGGTCTCCCTTAGGATAGTATTATTACTTTCTGAACTAGAGGCTCGTTTCCCTATGCCAGTCATGGAATTTCCTTGTGCATGTTACATTTGTGTCACAGAAATCTTATATTTGTTGCCCCAAAGAGGTGTTTGCGATCTCTTGTCTATGTGTTGTAACCAAGGCACATATTTGAAACATTTTCAATCGTGCTCGGACCATATAGTCGGATGGGTCTCCTACACCAAAAAGTGTGAGGTATAATTGGGGCCTCACATTGGGGAGATCCCCTGCATGTTGGAGGTATACAAAACCGTCAACAAGAGGATGAAACATAAAGCATAAGAAGTCAAAGGATGTCAAAATGATAGTGAAAACATTCTAATAAGGATTAAATTTTAACAATTACCACCAAGTATTTTTACTGGTTGTAACCCAGACTGACGATGGAAATGTAAACAAGGTCATGCAATTGAAGGGAAAATGGTTAGCTATGGGAGATAATAAGATAGGTAGAATTGAGAATGTTAATATCAAGATGGATATCTAAGGAAGTAAAAGAATGCAAGTTTTATATGAGTGTGTTAGGTGGCATTGGAGATATCATATGCCCATGGATTAAACATATGAAGGTGAATGTGGTTTTAGGATCTAGAATATATTATTGGTGAGTAGAATAGTTCAAGGTTGCAACCATCATGCATCAAGTTAGTTCATAAGAGGCATGAAATCTACAAAGGAGAATAATCCTCTGAGAAAATAGGGAAAATATTATTGTAACATTGACATAGTCTAAACTTGTATTGTAATTTAATATAGTAAATCCATGAATTAGGATAACAATTTTTAGCAGGATAAAGGGTGAAATAGTAAATTTTCTGATCCTTAATTCACAGGGGCTTCACTGCGGGAGCAATACCATAGCACGTGGGTTCATATTGGGGGATATATAATGAGGAAAAAATGACATAATATATTGGGGGATATATAGGGGATAAAGGGTTTTTATATTGGCAGGTATAAAAAATGGAGCTCAAAGTTAATGAAAAAATGTAAAGGGGTGTTACTAAAAAAATGGATACCTACAATATATAGTGAAAGTAGGGGCTTTTTAAATTGGGAAGGTGTATTGGGTTTATATTGGTAAGGGGTTAAATACTGTGACTTTAGGGGTATTTTCCAATATGTACTCAAATTAAGGGTATTGTTTAATATTCTATGATCGCACGTGATATATTAGAGGTTTACTGAGTGAAGCCCCCATGCCTTAATTGAGGTATTGATAACTCATTCAATTACTTAAATAAGCCCTTGATTAGGGGTTCTTAAAATTTAAAGAAAACCCTTACTCAAAGTGCTTATGGATTAAACAAACTCTCAATTAAGCTATATAGCTTGATTAAAAGTTAGGACTATGATTGAACTATAGAACTTAATCAAGCTTTGTAGCTCGATAGAGTCCATTTTTTCAATAAAAAAAGGAAATAATGTGTTTTGAGACCCTTATTTTTATTTATCATAGTGATACACAAGAACTCGATTGAGAAAATTTTCCTAACCCATGAATAGCTCAATCTAAGGATTAATTAACCTACAATCAATCCTTTTTAAAAGTATTTTTAAAATTCTTTGTTAGGCACTTGATCAAGCTTTATAATAACCCTTTATTGAGTTAATTTTCTTAAGCAAGGATTTAAATTATTGAAATAAATCCCTCTTAATATATAATATTCTACAACTACAACTTTTGTGTGGTAAAACCCATTCACCTCTTTCATATTAATTAGTGGATTTGATACTGGTCGATTTTTCAATGAATCCTCTATTTAACGATGTATCATTTTCACATTTAATTTCATATTATATTTTTATTTATTTTATTTTAAAACTTTTTATTTAAATTTTTTCCTTAGTTCCAAAAGCATTTGGAGAAAAGTAAACAACATAAAAAGTACAAAAAAAAAGAAGAAGCATGGGATCCCATTGATACTTATATTCAAAAGGGGATTTTTGTTTTTTAAATTTATGGAAATAGTGGAAAAAGAGTTGAGTAGAACATAAGAATACAAGTCACTTGTTAATTTTCCCCCAAAAATACATATTCTCAAGTCACTTGTTAACTTTCCCCCAAAAACACATATTCTCTCTCTCTTATATATATATATATATATATATATATATATATATATATATATATATATATATATATATATATATATATATAATTTTACAAGAATACAAGTCACTTGTTATCTTCTCTCGAAGATTTGCGAGGAAAAACATTTAATTAATTGTAAATTTTACACACTAAATGACATTAATATTTTTGAAAAAAAATATTTCTAGGAATAAAATTTCTATGAATTGTGTTTTAATTACGCATGAAATTTCACAAAGCATATATGATTTTGAAGGGAATAATTTAAAGATATGTTAAAATTTCAATTTTTCATCACCAAAATTTACTATAAATGTTATTCATTATGATGGGTTCAATTAATACTGAATATTGGGAATAAATAGACCATGTTATTTAATTATCATATTTGGATTGTTCTGTGTGCATTTAGATGTGTTATTATCATTATTTTTCATCTACATTATGTGATTTTGGGTGCACTAGGCACAAGTTGGGACCATTACCTTATGTCCCACCATTGTTGGCATTACATAATAAAGTTTGAGCCCCAATGTGCCAATTTTAATATGAAAGGGCTAAGGGAGAGTTTATGATTTGGAATTGTGAGATTGAATAAGGTTTAGGTGATTGAATAAAACCACAAAGGTGTAAATTCCTAAAGTTGTGAGAATTAGGAGGAAAATAATTAAAATAATTTTGTAGTGTCGTATCCTATTTTGAAGTGATATAAACTCTTTCAATTTTAGCTTGAATTTTGAGACAAATACTATGACACACACTTTATTCCTTGATTACATTAGACATTGGGGATCTAATTATTACTTAATTTGATGATAAATCATGATGTGCTTATTTTGATTGTTAATCTAGACTATGTTGATGGTTATGATATTACACAAGGGCTTCACTAGGGGAGCAATATTATGCCATCTGCATTCATATTGGTGCACATATATTGAGGAAAATATGACATAATATATTGGTGGATATATAGGGGGTAAAGGGTTTTTATATTAGTAGGCACAAAAATGGAGCTCAAATTTAGTGAAGCAATATAAAGGGGTTAAAAACCGTTAATATAAAAATGGATTCCTACAATATCTATTGAAAGTAAGGGGTTTTTTAAAGGTATATTGGGTTTGTATTAGTTGGGGGTTAAACAATGTGATTTTTGGAGGTATTTTCTAATAGGTAGTCAAATTAGGGGTATTGTTTAGTATGACACGAAAACATGTGATATGTCAAAGATTCATTGAGTGAATCCCCTGTGTGATATTAGTTGATGATTATTGATTTCAGTTTTGTTTATCATCCATATATTGTGATGACTAATCATTATGATATGATGTTACTAAAAAATTTCTGAGTGTGTTAAGAGACGACTAAGATGTATAGGTGTGTCATGGGATAATGAGCCTAATTTGGTTATTCAGTATAGATGATATTGAAATTTGGTTTTATCAATGATATGTGTTTTTACACAATAATTATGATGGGTTAAAGGATGTAGACATAGTATTACATGCTTACCGAATGACTCACACGTGGTTTATGGGGATATACATAGTGGATTGGATCTTCATTAGAAGGGTGGGACAACGTTCCTGATTCCACCCACTAGCACTCTAGTTGTGGCTTGGGCTGGAAGGTGTTGGGCACCTTCACCTTGAATTTGCATGACATTATGAAGATTGGACAACAAATTTAGTCAATCACAAGGTTTCACTGAGGAGTGCACATTAAAGTATATACCTTAATCCTTAGTCGCCACTAGTCTCACAACAAAGGGAAACCTTGGAGTTAATGATTATTGTCTCCACCATTGTGCTTATGTTTCCCTCAATTAGTCATGAATACTTAAAGGTAAAGTGTTGTGGTACCTTTGAAACTTTGTGAGGAAGTTCTTGAAGGACACAACTGACTTGGAACCCTTGGTATGAGGAAATATAAAGGTAATTAAAATTCAAATTAATGGGCTAAAATACTTAAGTTAAACCAAGATATGTAAGAGTTGAGAAGAAGAATCAAAATAAAAGTAGAGAGGAGAAAAAAATCTAATTATTTAAAAATAAAACATAAATAAAGAAAATGAAAGTTACCAAGGGTGAGATGTTATATCTTAGTCAATTATATTTTTGAAGAATACAAAAGGATCTAAATTCAAAGTCTCACATTATGATATATTTCTAAAAGAAAAATAAATGATACTTTGGATAAGTGAGATGGGAAGATACTTTAAATATGAGAAGATTAAAGATGGAGACAAGGTGAAGTTTTTCATAACAAAAAGTTGAGAATGCATTTCATTATTTTTTAGGACTTTATGTAAGGCATGTAATTTCATAGTAACAAGAGATAAAATACTTTGAGTAAGATGGTGTCCAAGTTAAGATATTTTTTTTTTCTAATATACTATAAACAATTGTTTTTTTAGACAAAAATATAAAACATGAAATATAAATACCATAGCATAAAAGTGTATACAAAAAATAATTATATTGAATTAACTTCCATCCATGTAAGTCATTATGAATATGGAAGATAGATTTTAGAGGTATATGAATGCACAAAATAGAAATAATACAAGATGCCTATCAATTAGCACTAAGAGAAAGAGCATAAAAAGAGTTAGTGTGTAAAGAGAGTCAAAGAAATGGTAATAGAGGAATAGGTGCTTGTTGTTAAAAAAATAGGGTTCAACATTATATATAAAGAACTTAGGTGAAGAGAATATTTACAAGTGATAAAATGTTTGTACATTGAGCAAATCAAAATTTAAGGCTTGAGGAGGATTCCAAAGTAAACAAAGATTTTTTTGTTGGTTGTAGAAGGAATATTTACTACTACACACAAACATGAATGTCATAGATGTTTCCACAAAGAGATGGTACATGAAAAAGTGAGGCTAAAACATAGGTATCTTGAAGTGGTGACATGCAACAATGTACAGAGAATAGTAGATACCAGAAAAAAGGAAGGCGGTTATGGAAAAATGCCTTCAAAATTAATTGCAAATGTAGAGATAAGTGTTGTAAGGTTTTAGTTTATTTTACAAGTACAAATATCATAGTAGAATTTGAAATGACAGAAAAATTAGCATTGTTCCAACAAATGCATTCCTAACCCTATAAAATGTTTTTTAATACTAGTAATCATATATATCCCTTGTTTTTTGAAAGATCATGGTAGTTTGATCATTGTGAAATGCATAATAGCATAAATAACATGTCTACCATCATAAAATGTGAGAGAAAATTTGAGTTTCTATTCATAAAAGTTGGAGACCAATAGAAATTTTACTAATAACAAAATAAATTATAATGTGACAGAGGACCCATACTATTATTTGATTGTCTCTAAGAAAGTGACAAAACAACATGATAGAGGGTTATAAGAAAATAAGTAATAATAATAATAATAATCTATTTTTAAGGCAACGACCAAGCAAAAAACTAAAACAATGTATGAGACTCTCTTGTTTGCGAGACAATGGATCTGTCTCCACACAACAATTTCATTGTTAAACTATATAGAAGTGTACATACTCTATCTCACTCTATATTTGAACCTATAATCTTTGAAAAGAAAATATATGCTCTTAACCATCAAACTCACTTAAATTTAAAAAAAAATAAAGTTAAAAAAAATGATAAAAACAATAAAAATAAAAACAAAATTAAAAAAAAAACCAAATAAATACTAATTAATATACATAAAATCACTCAACGATTAATAATAAAAAAATTAACTGCCCATAAATAATCACCTACCTTGAACATCGATATACAAAAGGAAATAACCTAAATTATCTTGACACCCATATCATAAGCCCATAGAGAAGAGGCAATGACCTAAATTACGTTTGACACCCATCTCATAAGACCTTTGTTGTCTCGGATGGCCATTGCTATTAAAGTGGAATTCAAGGAAGGGCATTAACTATGTGAAACACTTTGCCTTTGAACAATGTGACCATGTCAACTTGTTGTGTAGCCCTCTTACTAATGAGACTTTCTCATACATGATATTGAGAGACTCTGGAACACACGGAATCATGATAGGAACGAGAATTAAATTCAAACTTTGAAAGCCATCGTTTTTAAATTTCTCAATGATGCGTGATTCGAATGACATGTCTCCACATGCTAAAGTCCAAAGTATGTAAATAAAGAAAATATGGGGGTCACCATTTAGAGTTATGTCACGGTGACCATATATCTAACCTCAAAGCTCTCTTACAATGAATATGCCCATAAATTATTATTATGAAATAGTGACCCTACGTTAATGTTAACATCGTGGCAATATGAAATACTGGTATTGGTTCAAAGAGAAAGAAGTATCACTCACTATAGGTAGGAACAAGTACAATTTAAGCATTTATGTGATGTTTTATAAGTATGGAACTCCTTGTTAATTAGTTTTAGATTGAGATGGATTAGACATTTGGATGGGGTAGGGTAAAGGAAGTAGGATAGGAATTGATATAAGGAGAAGTGGAAGGCATTAGTTAGATTTATGCATATTTATTTGTTAATTATAAATTTTGTATTATAGAGTAAGAGAAGATAAGGTAAAATAACTTTATCTTTATTTTATATTTAAATTATTTTGAAATGTTATAAATTAAATAATATGATCAAATACTTTAAGATGTTTTTTTATATATTTAGAATTTGAAATTGTAATTTTAGATTGATGAAATTGTTATTATTAATGTAAGAATGTCGTAAATATTTTCAAATATTTTTATTATAAATTTATTTTGTGATAAGGGAAATTTTATTAATAAAAAAAATGTTATTTATAGATTTAAAGGAAAAAATATTGATTACTCTTTTTATCACTTTATGTGGTGAGAAAGCAACCAATTCCTAAAAGTTTTTGAGTAACACAAATTATATGTTTAATAGGATTTTTGAGACATTGCTTAATACAAATTACTCTTGGATTTTTAGTAGTAACATGTATCAATTGGTATCAAAGCTTGTGCTAGTAGCTTTTGCAATCAAGGTACACAGGAGGGGTCAATCCCCTTTATATGTCGTTGTCGTAGCAATTTTTGAATAATTTAACACCCCTACTAAACCCTTGGAATCTAAATAGCACATATATACGAAACTAGGATGGTAAGTTGAAACATACCAAATAAGGCAGTGAGACGATGATTTCTTTTAAGGGTCATTGCGCATATGTGCATGAGTGTTTTATGTTTTGGGGTTGATATGCTCGTGTGCATATATTCCATATTTAGTTTTTTTTTTGTTGCTAGAAAGCTAGGAATTGTAAATATTATAACATAGACATATTAACAAAAATATATAATGGTTGCATACCATCAAGGCAAAATCAGTGTGGGGGGAAGGGGGAGGGGGAGGGGGGCGGGTGTTGCAAGCCTCTATAAAGGATAAAAAAAGGCACATTGATTTTAAAATAATTAAAATTGCACATGCATAAAAGAAAATCCTATTAAGTCGCTTAGGTAAATGTCAACTGGTAGAAGGAGGACATGCACATAAAAAGCAGCATGTTGACACTGTGAAGGGGATGGATGTTCATTCATTCTAGAGGTCATCCTTGGAAGTAGGGATACAATTATGGAATGAGAACTTGTAAGGGTAATTGAAAGAGAAATGATGGAAGTGGAACTCCTGGAAGTCGTAGGACTCTAGAACATTCCTTTTTTGGCGAAGTAAGGAACCTTGGAAGGTGGTGGCATAACACGAGGGACTATACATGCAAAGAACGATGTGCGCCACCTAGGTGCAAGCTAACAAGGAAAGTGAGCATTTTTATTAAACATTATTGACTTTGGTACCTTGGATATGTGAGGGCTTAGAAGAGTACATAAAAGGCTTTTGAGGGTAGTGGAACTCCTGGAGCTACAAGATTCTGGCACATCTTTGGCTAGCGGAGATAGGGGATGATGGGAGATGTACACTTGCTTGTTGGAACCTAGTGGGTTTGGTACCTTGCTCAATCGATGATACTAAGCAGGTAATTAGATTTTGGAACGTTGGTTCCCATGGAGTTGAAGCTCCAACTTGAGGGTGACCCATTGTTGAGAGAAAATGAATAGTGAAATCTATGTCTGGTTGGAATGTTGAAGGTTTGTAGCTAGTTGAACACAAATTAAAGATAATTATGTGTCTTATGCATGTATTTACACTGAAATTTTTATATATGATAGTGAAATGTAACCGAATTATCAATTTAAGAATCATGCTATAATATGCATGTGCATGTGCATTGTATTTAGCATGTATTTAGATTATGCATTTCACCAAGAGCGAATTTCCCAAAAAAGGGGAATCTTTCACAATATAGGTTGCCAAGGTAACTAGCACAAGATTGGGCCTCAACAAGAGGCAAGATTAAGCTGATAGTGGATTGGTGACATTACACGTGGTATAAGAGCCATGGTTGCAACAATGGGATTGTATGGGCCAAGTGTAGAAATGGGTGTATACATGTTGTAGGAAAAGTGTTTAAAAAAATGTCAGTATGAGGACTTATTCCAAGTGTTTGTCAAAATGGCATAAGTGGAATTTGGGAAATTTCTTATAAATTTAAGGGAATTGATATGAAAGGGTTAAAAAATTCTATTTTTAAACTTTCTTGAATGACTTGAAGCTTGGAATTAGCTGAATTATGGAGCAATATTATAGTATGGGGACTATAGGAGCTAGGAATAGAGTAGTAGATTGAAGAGGGAATTTCCTTAGATTCAGATATATGTGCATGTATATTATAGGGTTGCATTAAAATTAAATCCCTTGAAAAAGGTATGGAATGCATATTAAGTTCAAATTTATGGAGGATGTATGGAAATTGTTTGACAAAAATCCTGATAGAGATATGGTAAATGGTTAAAAGTAGGGACAACCAATGATTCACAATAATTCTAAATTTGACTGTCAAGTTCAACTGCGTGACCCCCCTCATGGTCGAAGTTTAACATGTGAAGGGGGGCCTAATGGGAAGTTATGCCCACCTAACCATTTCAAAATAATGGTCAAATGTCATATATTAATGGTTGGGATTAACTATGTCCCACCACCCATAGTCGATGTTTAGTGGAAAGGGGGTGCATGGTTGGGAATTGCGCCTAACCACACATCCATAATCAATGGAAGAGACTAATTGTACAGACCCCCTTCCCTAAATTTGAAATTACTTACATGGGTGTCCGCATTACTAGTGTTTTTGGCTGAGGAAGTTTCACATAAGACCATGTGGCACATGACAAGGTGGGTAACTTGACGAACAAGATGTCGACTATGGAAGAGCCCCAAGATCCATGCCACATGGATCAAAGGTCATATCTTGGTTGAATACTTGAATCCTCAATGGAACTAGTGTTTTTATAGAAATATTCCCTTCTACAAGCTTCCACTATCAGATTAGTCATTTCCCACATGTCTTGCTTACAACATTTTTGACCTAGTGCCCAACCTTTCAGTGGCAAGGTTCCAAGGGGAGGGAACCATGGTATGATCGACCATTCCTTCATAATATCGCCTAATTTGAATGTTTTTCAAATAAAAATGAACTTGCTTGATGAGAAAGGGGGTAACACAAACAGATGACATGGTAGCTTGTGAGCGGGACACATGGTAGGTGGATTCAATGCTTTTTACTAGCCAAATGGATAGTGTCGTGACACATGACACAAAGACATGAGTAATATGACATGTGGTAAACTATTACTGGTAGAAATAGTCAACATGTCAATCATGAATCATGATGACAGGCAATGTGACAAGGTAGGCCCCATATAAAACCACCTATTTTGGAGGTGTTCTAAATGTAAAACAAATTGGCTAACAAGTTTTGGGAGACAAACATAAATAATATAGAGCAAGTAACAAATTTCAATGACATATCCATCCATTAAACTCCCTAGTTTGAATGTTTTGCATACAATAGCTAGTGTAGGCGACAACTAGTGAGTGGTAGATGGAGAAATTTTCATTAGGTGCAGCATGAGGAAAGAGAACATAGGTGATGTATCCATCACTCATACCACTCATTTTTAAGTGGACAACTCACCAATGGAATTTCCTTCATAGTGACTAGTTTTTTGGCAACAAGTATCCAAAGGGGATGGAACCATCGCTCGATTAGCCACTCCTTTTTTAGATCATCCACTGTCCTCATTGCACATATGTGTAATAAACCAAATCTTGATCCTTGTCATTCCACATCACCATAAAACTATGATGAAATCATGTGTGATGTCACCAATGAAAATATTCAGAGGGTATTTTTGAAAATTACAGTAGAAAAAAACAAAGGGTGTTGATGAATGTGAAGTTGAAAACTTCATGCATGCCAATTGTCAAGGAAAATGACATAGGAAAATTCGAGGCCATTGAGAATAGAAAACCAAAAAAGTACAAGAAATTAGTTATTTTCTCATGGAATCAATAGGCACACAAAAGTATTCTCTATGAAGATAGTTATATAATACAATTATAAGAAAATATGACAGGCCCAAAGCAGTAAATCAACTATATTTTATGATCAGAACTGGATCATGGACCTAAGTGATAGCTCAAAATTCAAAGTGTTTGGAAGTGTTCCGAACCTAAGATACCGTATATATCTTGTCTTTCTGATTCTAGCACCGTGAACGGTTCAAAAAACTAACATCGTATGAAGAAGTTATCGCAATTTTAAAAGTCCAACAAACTGCAAAATTTGAACTTTGACCAAGTTTGACTTGGATTGGGAATTTTTTTTGAAAAAGAATATTCCAAGGAATATTCTTGGAATATTTCATATGGACCAATCAGAGTTTGACAAGTGGCATGGTCGCATTAGTCAATTCGTTGACTTTATTTGAATATTGGCCAATGAATGGGTGACACGTGGCCAGCCTTGAGGCCGCCACATGTCCCCAGGACGATGGTGTAAAATTGGTTTTGGACTCCACCAGAGTCAAACATGGGACCTCCCCACCTGCAGCACCAAGCCTTACCAACCCGCCTACAATCATTTCTTGACATTACAAGTCTTTGTGTTTATGTTAAAGCCTTACGGTTTCCGATATGGGGGTTTGGGAGGCCATCCCCGAGGGGCCAACCCCCCCATAGGACCGCCAGCTCATGACCCAGAGCTAAACCCTGACCACAAAGTTCTTTCTGCCGATGGTTTAAACCGTGAACGTGTTCACATGCAAAGATGTCAGCGAAAGTTTGGTTAACATTACCCCGACGGTTCGGTTTAGCGTTAAATGTGCTGTTAAAGGTGAGACATGTGTCCAATTTTCAAACTAAAAATTAAATTCCACGGTCAGTATGGTGGAGATATAGTGGCGGAACCAAAAATTTCATAATTTCCAAACTTATTTGCAGTTAAACTACAGTTCTCCAAAATTAGTGGAGGTTTTTTGGGTGACACTGGACAATTTTTGTTTTGGCTCTATCTTGAGCTATATTTGACCAATTTTGGAGTGCCAATAGTCAATTTAGACTATATTTGACATTCCACACTCATTAGTGAGGGTTTCAGAGCCATCAAAGTACTTTTGAGCAATTTTTTGCTTCAGTGAAGTTCTATGGGCCAACAACAGTTTGAGGCCTAGCCAAGGGAGCTAGAGGCCTTATTCAAAAATCCAATAGTCAATTTTGGATGTTTCAGATGTTCTGTAACTAATGGTGTGGTT
Organism: Pinus albicaulis; assembly: GCA_034641835.2. Taxonomy (NCBI): domain Eukaryota; kingdom Viridiplantae; phylum Streptophyta; class Pinopsida; order Pinales; family Pinaceae; genus Pinus; species Pinus albicaulis. Next base: position 1,092,136,649 of record CM076583.1, read on the forward strand.
TTTAGAGCCTATAAAGGAATTTTTAAGGCTGATATGCTTCATTGAAGTTCCAGGGGCCACTAGTGCCAGCCTTTGCCAATAACAGTTTAAGGCCTAGCCAGGGCAGCTAGAGGCCTTATTCAGTGAACCAATAGTCATTTATGACTTTAATGAGCATTATGAATCCATTGATGGACGTTTTAGGAGCTTTTTAGGACTTATATAGGTCAAGAAACCATAAGATAAGTTTTCAGTGACCTAGTGCCAAGGGGTGTCGACAGGTGTTGGAGGCGAAACTGGAGCAGTCGGAGGCCAATTTCAGTGAACCAATAGTCTATTATAAATATTTTTCACATTATAAATATAATGAAGGGATTTTTAGAGCCATTTGAAGACTTATATATCTCTAGAAGCTTCAAGGAAGTTTTGGGCAGCCTAGGGCAAATCGTGGAGGGAGGCCTAGTTTGGGGATGCAGTGCTCGTTTTGAGGAAATGATCATCCTATATTTGGTGTTTGATGTTTGCTAGAGATAGTAGGTGTGGTTTTAGGGACAATAAAATAATTCTGAAGGAGTTAGTGCCTGTTGTAGCATCATTTTCCACCTTCATATGCTTGATGATTGATACTTTGGCCTTAGGCACCCTTTCCCCTCAGAATTGAACATCTTCACAAAAAAACAGTATCTTAAAACCTATATGTGACTTTGCCCAAACTTTTCCACGTATATATGCCATTCCATTCATATATATCTGCATATACCTTTTTAAGATCATTAAAATATATATAATATTCCCTATTTTTTGAGGTAGGGTTGATGGTTATTCCCGTAATTCAACCACCCCAGCCCGTGGCCTAACTATTTCCAACTGCTGAAACTAATTTTGGGGAGTATAAAGACCCTCATGTGCGTGGCCTAAGGGAGAGAGAAAATTATAGATATTATACTATGTTGGAGCCCTATTTCAAGTTTGATATTCCCGTGCCTCCTGCACTTCCCAGGTATATTCAGGAAACCCTTGTTTCCTTGAGATGCTCATCATCCTATATGACATCTACTGTGCACACATCTTGGAAGAATTCTTGTGAGGCGAGGGCTGGACAGATCCAAAGGACTGCATGCTTGAAGGCCGTGGAATGATTCAGGTGATCTCTCCACATTTCCATTACTGTACATGCCATTGATAATAAGAAGAACCATCTTTTTCCTGATATTCACGTGTTTATATCTCTTTATATATGTGTAATGATCATTAATTGAATGTTCAATATTGTTCTTATGATATTATGCATGAGTTACACTGACATCTAGGAACTATATATGTTGTACAACTAGAGTTTCGTGTTCGTTCTTTCTTGATTTTCAGGTTATGAAGCACAAAGGGTTGCTGGGGGTTTGCACCCCGCGGGATCTACATCAAATGTTGGACTTTTGGGTAAGTTCCGGAACTTGATATATCTAGTTTTTAGTATAAAATATAGTTTAAGTGAGTCATTCTTGAATGGTATGCCCCTGATCTATGAAGGTTGCCAACCCAAAAACCTTTAGAGTATTATATCCCGAAACAATGCCATAGATAATCTCAGTGTAGCTTAGAGCACCGACATAAGGAATCAAGTTTAAGGGAGCCTAGATCTATTTGCAGAGTGATGAAAGCCATGATAGGGATATAGATGGTATTCTAAGCCCTTTGGTTTAGTTCAGTAACTATTGGAGTTAAGTGTGTAATTTGTAAGAGAAAATTTACCATAATCCCAAAGAGCCAAGTCAATATGACAAGAGCTCAAGGAGACATAGCCCATGATATTCAGGTGAAATCCTAGATTAATATTGTTGTTATGTTTGAATGTTTAATTTTTGAATTATGTTGTTGTTATACATGTTTAATTTCAACAAAAAAAAATGGAACTAAGAAACTTAAACAATTAAAAATCATTTCACAAAAGTCAAGTGCAAAATAGATCTTTTATTTTTTTAACTGAGTGGGAGGTTCTCGAAAAGCATAACAAGTTATCGAACCCATTTTCATATCATTTTAAGAAAAATTGTCTAAATTAACTTTACAGGTCATCCTTTTGTAGGGAATTTTTGGGGACCTAAATGGTGTTTTTAGGTAGTGAAAAACCATAATGACTGACTAGTGGTACAAGAAATGTCTACATCTCAAATAAAAGAGCTTGGAGAGAGCTTTCCAATGAAACACTATAATCATGAAAGAAATTTAATATGAGGGGAAAATAAGGCATATTAACACTACAAAAGGGTGTAACTTAGCAACTAGAGCTCAAATTGGGGTGTCAAAGTAATCAAGAGAAATATAAGGAACTATAAAATCTAGCCATGGAGCTATATTTGAAAATGTGAAGGCATAATTGTTCAAGAACTTGGGAATAGCGTGTTGTGACACAACATGGAAATTGGGGTAAATAGGCCGTAAATTCTAACTAAATACATGGATTTGGGAAAATAGATAGTCGATAATTTTTTTTTGAAAAGGAGAATACACTTATCAACCTTGGATTTTGGATTGAAAGAGGAAATTTCCTAAAAATTTAAAAACAAATATAATAGGTGGCCTATAATGCAACCATAACATGAGGACCTAGAGTTTGTGAGAAACTCAAGGGCCATATGGTCATGAATAGGAGTTAAAAACCATGAAAATTACCGTGGGTAATTCTATAAGAGAGTCAAATTAACATGACAGGGATAGGAAAAATGATATATTCCTGGAAGAGACAATCACGAGTCTCCAAATGGAGGTGGACAACTATAAAGCTGGTAATTAGAAAAAAATAAAAGAAAAATAAAAAATCAATACTTAGATTTTACATAGCCTAAATAAATTATAGATGAGAATAAACCAAGGTCTTTTTATAGAAAGGCAGAGGAACATGACTTATGATTTCAGGGGAGAGATGTTGAAGGTTCAAGAAACTCTAGGAGAATTGTTGGGTAGCCTCATCATGCATCAACTAAATCCACTAAAAGAACCCATTTTTCCTCAAGATCAATAATTAGTTCAAACATATCACCAATAAGGTAGCCAAGAAGGGGACCAAACCTGGAAAATTTACAGGGGGAACTTAGAAAGATCAAGCTACCTAGATTTAATGGAGAGCATAAGAGGGAAGACGAGGTTGAAGCTTGGTTGTTAGAAATGAGAAATTACCTTCAACTACATGATTATTCCTCCAATTTAGAGGCATGAATTCCCATCTATCACTTGAAGGGGAAAACAAATATATGGTGGGAGTATCTCAAAGAAGTAAAACATTTGGATGAAAAGAAAATTTCATGGAGGATATTTAAAAATTATTTACAAAGGAAGTACATATCTAAACATTATTATGAAAGGAAAATGTGGGAGTTCTTCAAACTCTAGTTGGGGAACATGAAAATGGAATAATACAACTGCAAATTCACTAAGTTACAGAGGTATGTAGATTTGATCAGAGATGAAAAGTTGAAGACACAGAGATATGTGAGTTGATTACCACCACTCTATGGTGACATAATTAAATTTGATAAACCACAGACTTTGGATGAATCTACGAGGAAGAAATAATACCTCTATGATAATGGTAAAGAATAAATCACTTTTCCAAAGGATTTTTGTATGATAGGAAGAGAAGCAATATGGAACAAAGGAAGAAGTATTTTATACCCTCATATTTCAAAAATGATTCTCTAGAAAAACAATAAACACAACCAACTCATAGTTAACCAAAGGGAGCTCATTCATTGTGCAAGAAACCAATATTTTAGTCCATTAGGTGTTGGGGTTGTGATAGAGAGCACAAGCATAGGGAAGTCCCACACAAAGAAGGAAAAATGAGTACAATACACCAAATACAAGGAGTTGATATAATAAACAATGTTTGTATGAGCATGCCTAGGATATATGAAATCTTGGATAATAAACAAGTTTCACATCAGACACACATGATTGAGGTGGATGGTAAGTTAAGTAATCATCCATTTATATATTAATTCATTATGGAGATAGCCATAATTATCTTGATGTTAATTTGGTTAAAAGGTTTAATTTGAATAAAACCAAACATTGTAGGACTTAGTTAGTTAAGTTAGCTACAAGAGCTAAAAGAAGAATAACTAAGTAGGTGAAGGAATTTTCCATCAATATGAATGGACTAGATAAAAATGCATATTTAAACATAATATACTTAGGATCATATGATTACTTAACTGGAATGGACTAGTTGGAAATTCATCATGCAAAACAAAATTAATATAATAAAGAATTTACTTTTTAGGATGAAGAGGGGAAAGAAAGGTAGCAAGGAATACAAAGGCCAATTTTTTATTAGGAAAATATCAACTATGCAACTGAAAATTAACTTCTAAAAAGGGTGCCAAATTTATGTAGCCCACATGGAGAATATGGTTAAGGATTAGGCACCAAGTTTGGAGTACCACCTAGTACTTGAATAATTTGAGGATGAATTTCCAAAAATTCTAGGGTTACCACCTAAAAGCGACATTGAATTTTTTATAAGCTTGGTATCTAGAGTTACATTGGTGTCCAAAACACCATACATGATGAGCACATCGAAACAAAAATAATTACAAATGAGTTAGAAGAGGCCTGAAGGAAACGATACATAGACCCAAGTGTATTATTTTGGGTGCCCCAATCTTATTTGTTAAAAATAAGGATGGTACACTAATACCATGCAATGAATTTCATTAGTTGAATAAGGTCATAGTGAATAATAAGTAGCCATTTCCTAGAATAGAAGATTTATTTGATAAACTCATGGGAGCTAAGGTATTTTATAAAATTTATCTAAGGTCAACGTGCCATCAAGTAAGGATTAAGGAAGAGGACACCAGTAATACAAAATTTTGAACTCAATATGGGAATTATGAGCTTGTAGTGGCAACATTTGAGCTATTTAACACACCAAGTGTTTCATGTTCCTCATGAATGATATCCTTCAAATTATTTAGATAAGTTTGTTATTGTGTTTTTGAATGATTTCTGCATATATTCCAAACATGAGGAAGAGAATTAACAACATTAAGGATGGTGTTATAAGTACTTAGAGGGAATTAATTATATGGAAATATAATTGCTCATTTTATCAGAGAAAAAATCATTAGTTTGGACACATTGTTTTAAAGGAGGGGATAACAATAGACCCAAAAAAACATAAATCAATGAAAGAGTTTCTAACACCCAAAAATGTGACAAAAGTAAGGTATTTCATGGGTTTAGAAGGCTATTACATAAGATTTATTTAAGGGTCTTGATGATAACCTATAATATTAATTATTTTTAAATGAAAGACATGAAATTTGAATGGTACCATAAAAGTGAATAGGCCTTTCAACATTCAAAGAAGTTATTAACAAGTGTGCCTGTATTCAAGATAGCTGATCCAAATTAAGACTTCATTATGTGCACATATGCATGTAAAGGAGGACGTGGATGAGTCCTCATGTAAAATGGCCATGTGATATGCTATGAGTGCAAGAAGGTAAAGGAGCATGAGAAGAATTATGCCACTCATGATTTTGAGCTCGAAACCATTATATATAGCTTGAAGATGTAGAGGAATTACCTCACGGGAAATAGGTTTGAAATAAAAATTGGCCACAATGGGTCAAAGAAGTTGTTTGGACAACCACATTTAAATGTTATACAAGTTATATGATTGGAATTTATGGCTGTTTATGAATTTGAAATTAAGGACATAAACAGTAAGGAAAATAAAGTGGTTTATGCACTCAACAAGAGGGTGCATGCTACTGCCATAATAATATGTAAATCTAATTTAAAAATAACAATTTTAGAGATTGGAAATTCAAACTAGCAGTACATGGAAATAAAATCAACCTATAGGAAAGTAAAGTGTAGCACAAGTATAGGTATTATGAAGTAAACTATATGGAGTTCTATTGTATAAAGGCAGGATTCATGTATCAAATTATTAAGGGCTCAAAAATTTAATGCTCAATGAGATGCATAGAGTTCCTTATGTTGGGCACCTAGGGTATCAAAAGACAGTATCGGTAGTAAAAAAAAAACACCTTTGGAAAAAAATGCAGAAAGAAGGGCTTAATTGTATAACCAGGTGCTTGGAGTTCCAAAAGGTTAAAACTAAGTATATGCACCCAGTGGGGTTGTTATAACCAATGCCTGATCTTGAGTGGAAATGTTGAACTTTTTCCATTGTTTCCATTACAATATTCCCATAACAGTGAGGCAACATTATTCCATCGTGGGTGTGGTGGATAAAAACACCAAGGATGCCCACTTTATTCCAATGGATTCAACACACAAGAAAACCAACACTGTTGAGATTTAAATGAAGGAAATTTCTAGGTTGCATGGTGTACCCAAGGCAATTATTTCAAAGAGAGATCCCATGTTTACATAGAATTTATTCACAAGATTATTTAAAGGATTTTGGATGGATTTAAATTTTAGCATAACATACCATCCAAAATCACATGGGCAAATGGATTGAGTCAATCAATTTATTGAAGAAATTCTAAAGATGTATGTGATAAATAATCCATTGAAGTGGGAGGAATATCTACATTTGGTGGATATTCCATATAATAATGGGAACCAAGAATATTTTAAGATGAGTCCATTTGAATCATTGTATGGAAGGAAGTACAACACACGAGTAAGTTGGTATAGTCCAATTGGAAGCACTATTATTGGTCCAAACATGCTCACCGAAATGTGTTAATTTTTGAAAATAAGGTCAAATTCAACAGTGGACAACTCAGATGATTAATATAATAACATAATTAGATTCCATTGTTATACAGGATCAAAATCAACCTATATATCGCCTCAATTGGTTAAGTAGAAATTAAGTTATGAATTAATTTATTATTTGATGGGTCGACCTAACCACATGTTGATCTGGTCAAATCCCCAAGTGGTCACTCACAAATGTATAAATAGAAGCGAACTCAAGCTCATTTTCATGATTGTTAAAATGATCTATGATTTGTATCCATCGTTTTATGTTTATTTTTTTGCTCGCACATGTACGTCAGAAGGAGCTCATGCAGTGGATAAGGGTTAGAGTCTGGTGCACATTCCAAACCTAGGTCTATTGAAGCAGAGTCATGGGTAGGTAAGGCCTTCCTAGCAGCCTTGTTGAAGCAAAGCCACGTGAAAGATGTGTTGTACACATGGAAAAGCTTCCAAAGGCATTGGAACAACATGTTAAGGGTGCAACCAAAGCCCTGAGGTTAGATCAGGTTTTTATGAATCTCAATCGCGGGCATAGGGTGTTGTGGTAGCAGCTCAAAGCCCGAAAGCTATGGGTTGAGTGTGTTAAGGCCGAAGCTCAGAGAGTTACTGGGCAGACCAAATTTGGATCACCTTTAGTTGATTTTTTAGTGCTTTCATACATCATTCGTTCAGTCACAGTTGCATCAGAGCTTCATTGACAGTCTCCCGGAGTCAAATCTAGGACTTCAGAGTTGAGATCACTTGGTGATATTTCAGATCCATGTTTTGGTATTATATATTTGTAGATTTGTAAATAAGATTTGTTTTCTTATGTTTGAGATGTATATTCAGTCCTCATTCAATATCAGTTGGGTTCATCAATTTTCTACAGGCAGTGTTAGTGCATTTCAGTTCTTAGATTCAATTTCCTTCATGCAAAAGTTTGGATATGGTTTTAGTGCTTGGATGCTATTTTTTTCTACATCATAAATATATGTACTCATGGATCATTGTAATATTATTGTTGAATCATTCAATGAAGATCTAAGAAGAATAATTTCCAAGGGTTTTCCCCATAGTGGGTTTTTCCCTCATCTCGGACCAATCTTGGTGTCTTTATGTGTTCATGCTTATCTTCCTTCGATCTTTTATTTTCCACTGCTTAGATGATGATGATGATGATAATATTGTTATTTTTTTGTAGTTTCATTTTATGATGGTTAATGATATAGATTTTTGTAATGGAAAAATTATTTGGGGTGAATACAACATGTTAATGAAGAAATGCAGCTATCAAAATAATGAACAATGCTACTTTATGCAAAATTAACAAAATGGAAGAGAAAGTAACAAATATTAAATAGAATATGAAAGTTTACTAATATAGAAAAAAAGTTATGAAAATAAGAACATGGTAAATAAGAAATTTAAGGCTGAAAATCATGTATTCTTGAAAGTTAAGACAAGGAAAAGTTCCTTAAGTTTGGGAATCTATATAAAGTTGGTAGCTAGATATTTACGGGCTTCTACAATTTTCTTGTAATTTCCTTACCTTCATATCAATCTGGGATCATGTTTTTTACAAAGAAATCAAGAAAATATATGCATTTTGGATTTATGCATTACCTAGCTTAAGAAGTGACAACACGGGTGGGAATACCTACAAATCAATTCCAAACACCAAAACCACAGAGGCTAGAGTTGGTGATAGGACTTACTTTAATATTTCTTGTATCCACCTACACTACGTGCATATGGGTGATGCCTCTAGAGATTTAAACATGGGTTGGACTACTTGAAAATTGATTCCAAACCAAAAAAATTTAGAGGGTGGAGTTGGTGATGGGACTTGTTTTCATATTGCTTGTATCCTCCTACACAGCAGGCATATGGTTGACAAATCCAGAGATTTGAACATGAGTGGGATTAATTGAAAATCGATTCCAAAAACCAAAAATCCAGAAGCCGGAGTTGGTGATGGGACGTTATTTCATATTTCTTGTATCCTCCTACACTACGGGCATATGGGTAATGCCTCCAGAGATTTGAACATGGGTTGGACTACCTTCAAATCGATTACAAACACAAAAAATATAGAGTCTGGAGTTGGTGTTGGGACTTTCTTTCATATTTTTATATTCTCCTATACTACAGGCATATGGGTGATGCATCAAGAGATTTGAACACTTGTGGGAGTACCTGCAAATCGATTCCAAACACAAAAACTCCATAGGCCAGATTTGGTGATGGAACTTGCTTTAATATTAATTGTATCCACCTACACTATAGGTATATGGGTGACGCCTCCAGAGATTTGAACACAGGCGGGACTACTTGCAAATAGATTCCAAACACCAAAAATCCATAGGCTGAAGTTGGTGATGGGACTTTCTTTCATATTTCTTACATCCTCCTACACTACGGGCATATGGGTGATGCCTCTAGAGATTTGAACAGAGAAAACTAATTATATTTATTTACAGTAATGACAATTAATTACAGGAAAATTTGGACAAACCATTGAATTAATTTCCACTTTAAATAGAAAAGTAAAGAAAAACATACTTAATCTACAACAATGCTAATTAAAATAGAAAAACAAGTTATGATACTAATAACCAACAAGAAATCAACCGTAAAATAAATTTAATTACTAACAAAACCAATTAATCTATTTTTATCAAAGAAAATTAATCTAAAATGTTGCTACAAAAATAAAATATAGATATTGGAAAATAAAATGCATTAAGAATAAATGGAGTATTCTATTGAAAAAAAATGCCATGGAAAAAAAAAAAAAAAAAAAAAAAAAAAAATATATATATATATATATATATATATATATATATATATATATATATATATATATATATATATATATCTATATATATATATATATTACACTACATAAATAGATGAAATACCTTTCAATTATAAACTAAAATAAGTACGTTTAGTAGAAAATATATGCAATAAAAAATGTGCAGTGAAAGAAATTAAAATACAAGAAAATATAGAAATTTATACCAACGGAAAAAATAGCCACCATAGTTGTAGCATGGCCCTTTCTCTACAATTTGCTAGTGCTTTACACATTCCACACTATCAAGAAATGGAACAAGTGATTTCTATCAACAACATATAAAATCACAATCCAAAAATATCAACCTTCTAAGTTTGGTTCTCATAGTTTTTATATAAAATTTGACACAACTACTTGCTACTTTCTAGAAATTCTTGCTAGGAATAGAGTTAACCACTTTCAATTTTAGCAATTAAGTGTCTCAAAACTTATCCAAAAATAAAAAATGATTTAACTACTTCCCCTTAACTTCCCTACTTCAGCTTAATTTCATGTCTCATGGGCTGAATAACCTAAAGTGGGTTGAAATAAAATAGGAACTTTGAGCTAGAAACTAAAAAGTAAATATTGACGACAAAAAAATGCAACAAAAATGGTTTCCTTTCTTGAAAATGTTTTCGGTTGCAAATAATCTCCATAGTATGATTGTAAAAATGGTATGGATCATAGTGTTGTAGGAAGAAACTCCAACATGAGTTTTGTCCTAAAGACTTGTTCAACTTTTTGATCATTGTCAAAATATCTTACATCCGTTCTCATAAGATAAACTACAAAAGGTTTTCCCAATGATACCTGCAAAATCATAGCCAACCAATATGCACTAATAATTGTTAACTAATTATAAAAAGGGCTTTTTCATTAGCACTAAATCCAATCACTATAATTATGATGAATATTGAGGCAGGAATGGATTAAAATGGACAAAAAAAGAGATATTTATAAGGAAAGTGATAGTAAAATGATGGTAAGATGGGTGATTAAAATTGAAAAATACATCCCTAATCATTACCTCCCAACTTAATCCTTTGCACATCACCTATGAAACTAATTAGAAACATAATCAGAAGAGATAACGTGGGTGTGTTTTTTGTCACAGACAACTTTAAATTTATATTGAAACTACTTTTGTGTTGATTTCTTTTAAATAAACTCCTTCTCATATATAAATTGATCCTCATTTCCTTCTTTCTCTATATTTGTTAAATGTTATATTTCCCATGTAATCTAGAATGTGGTGGAATGTTAAAGGATATTTAAATTTCAAACCAATCCATCCCAATCATTTGGCTCTCAGTGATTTCACATATATCTCACTTCCATATATTTCTCCGTGAAGATTCAAAAGCAAGTGGGGTTCAATTGCTTTCAAGTTGTCATCTAATTTCTCCCATATTTTCTAACATATATTCAAGACTTCCATTTCATATTTTTTCCTGAAGCTTGCAAAATATTCAATTATCTCATTCTACAGTATTTGTATAACTCTTCTTATTTTCATATCATATATATTTATTCCATTCTCTTTAAAAACTTCCTTGATGGAGTCTGGCTCTACTCTAACCCAGAAAGGTCTAGTAAATTCCTCTTTCTGATATAACTCCATCTCATGGAATCTCTTTAATTAATTTTCCAACCATGATTGGGAGGATCTCAAATTGATACCCCTAATGCAATGGTTTTAGTTCAAATTGAACTCATGGTAATTATATAATTATGCAAATAAAATTGACATACAACTTTTCTTTCTACTAGAGGGTCTAATTTCCATAGGAAATTTTGAAATGAGTCCTTTGAATTGAAATCAAATTCATTGTTCCTTTGGATATAAATTATATATTGGAAACAAAGTTCGACATATTATCAATTCAAAATTACACTCACCCAATTTACTAATTTTGGCCTTCAATTCTTGGATTTCCTCTTCTTTTTCTTGCAATTCTTCATCATTTTTTTCTTTTTTTTATGTGAGTTCTTTGTGCAACTATTTCTTCTCTCCTATATATTCAAAATGGTCTCTAATTAAATTGTACAAAGTTCAAAAACTATTTCCTTTTCTTCATGAATACACTTCTGAAAGGTTTCAATAGGAATATATTCCTAAGGGTTAAATGATGCAAAAAAATTCTTCGAGGTATCTTGTTCAAGATTTAGCCCTTTAACTTTCTCCCTCAATTTTCTGATTTCTTCCATTACATGAAAATCAACAATAAATTTATTTTGAGATGTCCGAATAGTTTCATTAATGGATATCTTAATCTCAGAGTATTCTATCAACATTTCTTTAGAAGAAAGTAATGTTTCAATTCTACTAATAGATTTATCTGTAATCTCTTTGCATTTATTTGACCATCTCCCCAGTGTTTCTTGTGTTTCAGTAGTAGAGATTTGTTTTTTTTTTCGAGAAGCTATTTGTGGCACTTCAAACTCAACTATTGGTGAGTCTAAATTATCAATAAATTCCTCCTAATTGGAATTTGGTCTTTGTTTACTAAATGTAGCTTTTGAGAAAACGTAAATTAATCCATGGTGTGCTAATTTATCATATTTTCCTTTCGAATGGGCTAAGAATAAAAAATCATATTTCATACAAAGAGAGGCTCTTCATTCAAAGGTGAATTACCTAATGATATTTTGAAGTACTTCGCCCCAAGGTTCTGGTAGTGACATTCTTCTTAATCCTTGTATAGTATCTTTTATCACTTCTCCCTCATCTAGGAATTCTCCACTTATAGTAGTTTAATCTACTCTTTCTTTAAACCACCTTTTCCCTTCTAGAGATATCCATATTCCTCGTGCTACCATTTACTCAAATATGATAAAAATCAGGTCTCCAATTTGGGTTGTATTTTTCTGGAGGTCAAGGTATAGAGAAAAAAATATTTTCTAGGGGTACACTAAGTTTCTCAAAGCATTGGAAAAATTTTAGTCATCCTACTCTTCTGAAAATTTCTATGATCTCTAGATTATGCATGATCCTTGTAATGGGCTCCTGTATGACTAAATTACCACCCATTATGATGTTATTTTTACATAATTATATTATTATCGCTCAACATTATCAAAATTATCAATTGTTTTACATTATTTAAATAGTGTATCACTACGTCTTTATGACCAAGTCTACCATATTGATTCAATTCTATTCCATGATATATATTCAAAAATATCCACACAAAATTGCATAGGAAGAAAGGGATTACCTTGTCCCTATTTGTGAGACATGATAGATGTTACCATGTTGGCAAGCCTTCTTTCTTGTTGTTAATTTATTACTTCTCTTTCTCCATTTTTCCAATGTTAAATTTTAACCAGGAGTTCCAAAGACATTTAGTGATATAAGTGGAAATTATTAATAAAAATAATAATGCTACATTACATAAAAAAATATTATGAGTAACATCATTAATAACATTAAAAACGCTATACATTATTTTAATATAAATATTTTATTAATTTAATTATAATACTATATGTAATAGTTCATCTTAATATTAATATTAATGTTAAACCTCAAAATTATGCTTCTTTTGGAAATCCATTTTTCCTTTTCCATCCATTTTGTTACACGTTTTTCACTTCATTTCATCTTAAATTTCATCTAGGTCATGAAAATGTCAATAAATAGGGAATCATACATAAATAGATCAAAGTATATGTTTTACTTATGAAATTGGTTTAAACTATTCTATAGATGCCAAATTATGCAAATTTTGTAGCTAACTTAGATTTTTGCAGAAAAAGCCTAAGTTCTCTAGGTTAGCACGTGTTAGAGGATAGCTAAGACACATGAAGAGTTTACAAATGTCACCAACATGGACATCCACCTTCTGGTCAAGTAGGAAGCTCACTAGATGAGTGAATTTCATTAGTCAAACTTGAAGTCAACATGGTTATGGAATATTGGTTTTGTGCAGAATGAAAAGAAACCAACTATACCTTCAAGTGAGCATCGAAAATATCATATGATCGAGATCTGGAAGACTATGGTTTCAGCCTATGAAATGTCAATAAAAATTTCTCTCATGATTCATTCCTTCAGTAGTGAATCATGAGAGCGAGATTCCTATTTTGGTTTAAAAATATAGATGTCAAACTCAATATTCCTTTCTTGGCATTAGATTCTTATGTTTTTTATCCCGAATACATTACAAAAACACTTTGTTTTGAAGTCAAAAGACACCAATTTACGTTCAATTTTGTGGTTATAACTTATTATCATTCTCTTGTTATAGATTTTGTTTTCACATTTCAAGTAATACAAGGTCTTGTTCATGGAAAATTTGTGATCATGTTGGTGAATAAAACTCTTGTGATATGAGTTTTTAAGTATCTCGCACTCACCGGGATCCCCCCTTGAGGATGTGCCAGAGATGGTATAGTTGTATTTCGTTTATTTTATTTTATTTCCTTCATTTGTTTAGTTCATTTGAAGGTTATTTATGGCTTTAGTACTCAATATTTTCAATTATAATTTTACTTACTTGCCTTTGTTTCTTTCTAGGTCAAGCGCTTGACAATAAATCAAAATACCAATACTATTCCCTTTCTCTGCTTAGTCTCATATTTAATTGTCTTTATTTTATTGGTCTCAAGTTTATGCTTAATATATCATGACTAGTTTTGGTTATGAATATGCACATTAGTAATCTTTGAAGGCTCTTTCACATAAAATATTGTCAACAAGTCATTTCTTTTTTATCACAGGTTTTTAGAATAGTATCAATTGCAATTTTTAGAATAAATATGTTTTCAACTTGATAATTATATTTCCTTTCTATCCCCTTAGATTTAAAATTTTCCAAGTTCTATAGATCAATTCTATAATATAATTGCTTCAAATTTCCATAGAGTAAATTTTGTTCCAACTTAAATAGTTTATATTTTCTTTCAAAATTTCATAGAATAAAATTCCTTTTCAAGCTCAATAGAATAAACTTTATTTCCTATTCAATAGAATAGTTCTCATTTCCTTGCTTTATAGAATAGATTTTGAAGCTTTCATATTAGCATAGTTTGCTCTGAATTCATTATCTCTAATACAGAACATGTGCATATCCTTCCTAATATCTTATCATATATATGTTTAATTTCCATTTCGCAAATAGATTAGTCTTCCTTAATTGAAAAGAGATATCCTAGTGCATATAGTACACACATACCTCAGAAGCTCACAAACCATGGTCGATAATTTAATGAGTTAATTTAGCCAACATTTAAAGTGCCCAACATTTTTGGCATCATTTCTAGGGAAGTGTACATAGGTGTCTACTTTTCATTTAGAATGTCTTTTCATGCAAACAAATTTATTTATAGGGAGCAGTAAGATGAGTGGTAAGAACTTGTGCATCATGATTGTGCGATTCTCTCTAAATTAGAGTTATTGCAATTGAATTTCATACTAGTTTAATCTATTCTTTAAATTCATAATTAGTTCATATTAAAATAATTTAGGATGCATGTATAGTGAAAAATATTCTAGAGGCATATTTGTAAGTAGAGGACATAGTTCAATACCAACATCACTAACCACCCTCGCTAGACCACTTAGTGTCACACGAGCTTTCGATACATGCATTGCATCATTTACAGGTAGAACAAGACTCCCTAAAATGCATGGGTCAGAGATTCAACCGAGGAACTCACCAAATTCATCTACAAAAGTTGTAGTTTAATAACCTACATACCCAAATGAAGGAGTCATATTTCTTTCCTCAACGGGTGAAAAAATTGTAGGATAAGAGTAAGAAGTACATAGTGAGGAGGAAGAAGTCGGAGAGGAAAATATTTCTGAATTACCATTGGTAGGGGAACCATAGGAAGAAGAGGTGGAAAACCATAGCATTGAACCTTGTATTACCTTTTAAGAATCTAAAATGGAAGGAAAATAAGGAGAAGTACATAATGGAGAGGAAAGACCAAGAATTGGTGGAGGAAGAGGAAGAATAGGAGGAGGTGGTACAAGAGATCGATGTGGTTGAGGTGGAAGGGGAGATGAGGCAGATTTTCATGAAGAGGATCATTTTGGGTTCCCTATTTTAAATATTGATACCACTTCTACCTTGAAGAATATTTTCCAATATGTCCTCCCTAACTTCCATGGGATAAGAACAGAGGATCCAAAAAAAATTCTTTTTGAGTTTGAAGCATTATGTAGATCATATGACTATTTACTTGATACTCAAAAATTGAAATTATCCTGCTACTCTGAAACATGGGGTTCTTAAATGGTTCATGGGTCTAGGAACACATTCTATTAGGAAATGGTATGATATGAAAATAATATTCCTAGAAAAATAAAAATATTATTGCATACACATGGAATTAAGGATGAAGTTTTTAAGATGTCGCAAAAAGAAGATGAAAGCCTTAAAGATTTGGTGGAGATATTTTTCTATAATGTCAAAAGAGATAAATTACATAATTTAGAAGAAAACATATTAAAAAATATCTTGATAAAATCCATTAGGGATGAATGGTTTTATATTCTTATCCTGATGGGCAAATGAAATGTTTCTCAATTGTCATTTCAAGAAATTTGTAACTTATGCAAACACATCTCAACAGGAAAATAAAAATATGGCAAGAGTCTAAGAGATAGAATCATGTCAAGAATTAAGGATAAGAAAATATGCATCTGTTATTGTAAGTAGAGCATAATTAGGTAATTTTATTAATAAATTTAAAATTGATATTCCTAGAAATATTTTTGAACAACTAAATATGCTAAGGATACAAAACAAGAAATTTTTTGAAAATGTTGCATTGTCTATTTTATGTTCTAGACGTAGGAAAAATCATGCATTACGAGAATGTACTCTTGATGGTATTTAAATATGTGTTATATGTGTAGAAAATCATGTTACAAATCAGTGCCCCTCAATACCTGGACTAAAATCTATTTTCCAAGAAGAAGTTGGGACAATTCAAACTGAACCTCTTTGTTAAGTTTCTCCCATAAGACCTTAGAAGCCTCGAGAAAAAGGTATGGCACAACATTCCAACGTACAATATTGGTCTTATGCAAAACCAAAAAGTACTTGGAATACACCTTTTCCATGGAAAACTTGGTCACATGAACCACAAAGCCCATCCTAGTGACAAGGTTGACAAGGTTGTTATGGTCGGAATCCCTAGTATCCTGAAACTTTCCAACATCCATATCCTCAATAAAAACCTCAGTATTATTCTCCTCCCCAATCACCACACCCTATTCAACCACAATTCCCACCTCAGTTGACTTCAATTCAACCCCTCCATTACCATCCACTCCATTTCCTTAGAAATCTAGTCAACTACTCGTGCAACCACTCCCCAATCCGAAGAATAAAACTCCTCAACAACCCATTTATAATGTTGAAGGTCAAAAATTTTAAGCTTGTATGTTAGCTACTCTAGGTATAAATGGTGTCCAACTTAGATCTGATCGAATTTTGTAAAATAAAACGTCATGAGTTGTCATTAAAGAGTATAAGGAGGATAAAATTGCTAAAAAGGAGGCATCTCATGATCAAGAAAATACCCCTTTAAAGGAATATATTCCTACACAATTATATGAAAACCAAGTAAAATCAACTCCTACAATTCCTATATTTGAACAACCTTTTGTTTCCTTACAAAATCCTCCCTTTCCTGAGAGACTTCAAATTGACAAAGGAATAGAAAGGAAAATAATTTTACCTTATTATAACATTTTGGATGAATTGAAGAATTTTTGAATCAAAATTAACTTCCTTCAAGCTATAAAGTAAATACCCATTTTTGCAAAAACAATAAAGGAGCTGTGTATCAAGAAACCAAGATGAAAATGAAAAGACACTAAAAAAATTCAATTGGTAGGGAAATTTGTAGATATTATGATGGGGAAGCCAATTATTTAAAAATATTTAGATCCAAGTAGCCCCATTGTAAAAATCCACATCAATGGTATTGAAATTCCAAACAATTTGATTAATTTAGGTGTAGCTATTAATATCACGAGTAAGAATAATGTGGATAAATTAAAGCTACCTAATCTTAAATATACCCCAAATTTATTGCAATTAGTAGATAGATCTATTATTAAACCTAATGGGACATTAGAATATGTATCAATATCCATGGATTCATGGGAGCAACCCTCTTGATTTTATGATATTAACTCCCATAAAAAAATTAGGAGGCCACCCATTGATTCTTGGTAGACCTTGGTTAGAAAGAACTAATTCCTTCATAAGTTGTAGATATGGTGATATGTTCATTTTTGATAGAAATTCTACGAAGAAATTCACATTATATCCACCTACAAAAACAAAATCTGAAATAGAAAATGAAGTTTGTATTAAAGATGATGATGATGATGACTTTTAAAACATTCAACCTATATTAACTATTTCAAAAAATGATGAAGAGGATCAATTAGTAAATTTAATGAATAATCATGTTTTTTATTTATATTGTGAGCAAAATTACTATGTACACATTCTAGATCAAATTTTTTAGGAAGATTGTGGAAAGGAATATTTTTCATGCAGATGATCCACAATATTATTAAACTCTACAAAACATTTTGGTAATTCTTTAGCATAAATTTATCCACATAAAACATAAAATGTTAATAATAACTTGGAAGAATTTCAAAAGAATAAATTGCTAAATATGTTACAAAAACATTCAGATTCATTTGCACTGGAATATAATAATATGAAGGGTATTGATCCTGTTAATGTCAGTATTTGCATCCTCCCACCACTGATCAAAAAATATCTTTTCATATCATATTGGGGTTCCATTATGAAATTTTTGTCATTCCATTAGGTCATCATGCAAAAATTTGGTCACTAATTAGGGTATTCAAATAATTACTACTGATTTCACCTCCATGATCAATGGACATCATCATGGTCAGGTGATTCATTGTTGAAAGAGTCCCAAAGTCATCATGGTCATCATTCAACTCATTCTTCCATGTTGTGTCATCATTAGGTCATAAGGTCAAAATCATGAAAATTGGTCATTTCACTATCAAATTCATATTTTGAAGGAGTAGTAATAGTCAAAGGTTTTCAAAAAAGGTTTTAGAAGAATTTTTCATCTTAATTATGATGGATTATATGTAGCTAAGTTCTAAGGCTCTAGTTCAAATCAGAATGTGAAAGTACATGGTGGGTCCACTACACCAGCAAAGGAGAAAATTGATTTTCAAAGCTAAAAAGAAACTAAAACTCAAGTTAATTTTATCATTCCACGTTCAAGAGACATCTCTCTACCAATAAAACTCACTTCCACTCTCACAAAGGCCATTTTATGCCATCAAAAGACAATTTTTCCTCTTGTGTTGCGCTTTTGCCAAAGGGAGTTGTGTTTTCCCAAGGGTACTCAAATCATCATTGCAAAAGGTTGCTTCAACAATTTTAGGTTCCAAACTATAATTTCCAATTAATTGGCTTTGTTTTTACCATATTTGTCTCTCAGTTGTGCTTGGAAAGCTCATTTCCCTCTCCTAGGGTTTTGAGGGCATTTATCTTGGTTTCATGATTTCCATGGTTAAATCATAAAACAAAATTGCATCCTGATGCTATTATACTTTCCCCTATCCTTAATATGCCTTCCTAAACACTTCATATCACTCCTATCCCCCAAAATCATCATTTTTCCACAAACCCTAGCCTATTGCTACGATTTGACCTTTTCTAGAGTAGGCTTGTGTTTTTCCGTTTTGGACACATTCCCCTCACTCATTACTTGAAATTGCACTTTCCCCTACTTCCTAACATCCCTCCCTTCCTCCAAAAAGTTTCCTAAGAATTTAGAATCCCCCTATCCCCTTTATTTCCCTTCATTCTTATAAATTTCCCAAATCTCGTGTTTTTCCTACACTAAACCCCAATTTCCTCTCCCATTGAGCTAGGGTTTTCTTTGGAATCAGATACATATGAGAATATTAGGCATAAGGGAGGTCATATTAGCAAGTATGAGGCCATTCCAACTCATAAACATCATGTCTCCATCATTTTTCAAGAAGTCATTCCAAGAGAAAATCATTTGCTACACATATGGCCAGTTTTGATTCAAAGTATGTTTCTGAAAAAATAGAGATGCATATCACACAAATGAAAGAGGTTTCTTTAAATAATATACCAAGGAAGAAAAACCTCCTTCATTTTTTACACAGGTGTTATGGTTTGGGAAGAATGATAAAAATATAGTTGCTGCACGTCTGGAGTAGTCTTGGGAAAATTAAATTTTCTCCCTGATGAAATGTCTAAATGGCTTTATTTATGAGTCAAATAATAACTATACATCCAAATATTTATAATGTGTGATGATGAGAGAAATTTTGATTTCGGGAAGGCCTCCAAAAGTGACCTGCAAGAGCACGCTACGCTTTTTTCACCCCCATTATGCACTTTTTGACTAGTCTTTGGAGAATTGATTTTTGAGGGGCTATACCTGATAATTTTCAGTGCTTGATAGTTCCATTGTGTATCATACAATGATATATTTCTAGTGAGATATTATGAGCTCAATTTTGATTTCAGGGAGCCATCAAAAAGTGAGATAGAATATGGAATTGCACTTTTTTCAAGGGCATTCCACTTTTGCCTAGGGCACTGCGCTTTTGCCTAGGGCGATGTGATTTTTCTAGGAGCCTCCAAATGAGAAATGGTCACCACCCTTGGATTCAAAAGCCCCTCTACATAAAATTTTGACTATTGGTACATCAAATTTGGACATTCTGACAGGGTTAAATGGCCAAAAACATCTGAAAACTCACCTTTCTGCCTCATTTTTCAAGTTGACGCTGCACTTTTGACCAGTCTTGGGAGATCTAAGTTTTGAGGGCCTTAAATTCATCATTTTTAGAACTTAAGGGAATTTTTGTAAACTAGACAAGATCATATTTCTAATGAGCTATCTTGGGCTCAATTTGGACTTTAGGAAGGCCTCCAAAATTGACCTTGAAGTTGGCGATGAATTTCTACTTTAGGCGCTACCCTTTTCCTTCAAGCGCTGTGCTTTTGCTAGATTCTTTGATATTTTCCAGTTTTTGAATTTTTCTTAGTTGGTGATATAATATTTGTGTTTTCAATGATTTAATTCATCCTTTTAAATGTAATTATGACCTAAATATTTACTAGAGGGTATATACATTAGGTAAAAGTGGATTTTTTGCTAAAATGAATCAATTTCACCGAAGTTCGGGATGAGTTTGTTGACCTCCCTAGTGTTTGAGTTTCCAGTTGAACACTTTTTGGATTAGTTCCTCAAGTTAGGGATTCAACCCCTGAGCTGGGGAGAATCATTTTTGGTCTATATTATTCACTTATTTTCTCATAGCAAGGGTTGGATGTTGTTGGATTGATCTTGGAACACTTTTTGTAATAAGAATTTTGGCTAATAATATCAGACTGAGTTGCAGTTATTTTGATGGAATTATTATGGTAAAGTTATTTGAAATTGTTTCTTATTAGGTTATGAAAATGTGTGAATGTATGGTGATTCATATTCATTCCGTTTCTAAATGTAAATTTTTCCTAAGTTATAAAGACAAAATTCATTAAGTTTATGCTCTGTTTTGGAGGGCTATTTACAGTTTGTTTCATCTTATTCTTAGTAGAAAATAATTCATATCTCTTATTCTCTTTTCTCAAACCCTAGAAATCTATAGCACCTCATCAGATATCCTTTTGTGTTGAGCTGCTTACCAACCTTGCTCCATCAAATCTCTGTAATTATGATCCTTGTTTTCCCTGACCTAATTCCTTCCTTGACCTTTTCACCATCTAGCACCTTAAAATTCAATCAATCAAACCCTTGTGCTACTATATCTATCCTAATATCTCATTGATTTAGTCATATTGGATGACATCCATTGGAGAGATCCCTATCCTGCCTAGTAGGGCTAGCTACTTGGCAAAATATTGGTTTGTGGTTACCTTTGTTGGTCTCTTCTCAACCTCGGAGATCCGACGGAGTGATAACATCTTGACTACCATACTGGGGATACGAAGTGATATATCTTCCTCGGGAAAGAATGAAAAATATCAGATTTTATTTTTGATGGTGAACCATGGTCAGATGCATATGAAGGTTGAATCATTCACCTCGAAACTCTATTGTCTAAGAATCCAAGGTTCATAATTTTCATGGTGACTCCACTTTTCAAGAACCGGTAATTTGAATAGACTCTTGGTGACTTCATTTTTTTCAATATGAGTTCTACTGCAAGAAAAAATCCCAGGTATGCTCTTATGGATCGATCTCAAATCCCTGGATTTCCAAATCCTTTGCCCTATATTGACTGGTTTACACAAATTCCCATATTTAGAGATGAAAAGAAAGATGATGTTGATCTACATTTAGTAAAGTTTCATGTACATGTATGTAGACTGAGAGTTGAGTTTCCTGAATACTGTCTCATGAAATTTTTTATGGCTACTCTTGAAGATAAATCTAGGGTATGGTATGAAGGGTTACTAGAAGGAAGCTTATGTTATCTTAAATATTTCCATAAGATGTTTTCCAAACATTATGTGAAGTCTATTCTTTCTTTATCTCTCTTACAAAGTTGTTGTGATTATAGTGAAGGTTTTATTTCATAACATGAGGGTATTGATGATATCGAATGCATGAATTATGGAGAGATCATTGAAGCTTTCTATGATTTCTCCCTTCAATAGAAATCTAAATAATTTAGTCACTTTGATACACAAGATCATATTCATCATACATTAGCCTCCCCTTTGCTTGAATATGAAAGAATTTTGCATTTTTATAGTCAAATGGAATCACATGAAATAAATCAGCAGTCTGATGAAAATTTATATGCTCCTTTTCTTGAGGTTAAATAATATATTCATCGTCTTTGTGAATCTTTAGGAGGGAAATCAGGAAATTATTGTTTCAGCCAAAGAAAACAAAGAGTACTTTCTCCTTTGACTGAAGAAGAAATAAATCAGATTTTAAATTTGTAAATCCATATTCCATCCATTAAGAATGATGATGTTATTATACAGTCTTGCCAGTTTCCAAGCGATTGTGAAGAGGAGAGCAGTGATAAACAAGAAGTTTTTTTAGAGACCCTTGCAGATACAAATATTTTTCAAGGTTCATAAAATGAAAAGTATGTTGATGAAAAGAATTTTTACCCGGATCCCATAGATGTGGACACTTATGTTGTTAGAAATATTATGGAGGATTCTTTTGTTAATTTGTTACAGCCATATGGGAATAATTCTTATCTCTATTTTTTATCCACAAAAGGTAATGCTTCATGATTTTCAAGATCCCTTGGGCAGTCTTTTCTAGGCATTGGAGAAGATGAATGTTGTATTGTTTGTCAGCATAAGTCTTGGTTTTAGTTTTTATTATGAGTTCCCTACATATACATTATTCTTCCTTCTCGAGGAAAGTGAGAGAATAATTTTAGTAAGTATCCATCTGTTGGATTGGTTACAATGGAAGGATCATTTCACCGAATCATTAATTGTGCAACAGATTAGAGTAGGTTGGTATCAGTTCAGTTTGAATTGATTTTGTTTTCTACAACAAGTTTATTTCAATTTTAGTTTTATGCAAAGAGTGAAGTGGAGAATCACCAAGGCTTGGAGCCTGAGGTGAAGGCCATAAAATTTCATTGTTTTTCTGTTGTTTTCAAAAGTTTTTAGTAATTTTTGAGTCAGTCTTGAGTGATTTTATTATATCAAGATTTCAGTATTCGGTTTTTTCTTAAGATTTTGACTCCATGCCCAATGGATAGGCTACTTGGTCTACGATGTTCTTGACACCTCCAAGGAGTTATCATCCCCCAGCTAGAGCCAATGTTAATGTCAATATTTTCATCCCACCACTGATGATCAAAAAATATCTTTCAATATCATATTAGGGTTCCATTCTGAAATTCCTTTCATTCCCTTAGGTCATCATGCAAAAATTTGGCCAATGATTAGGGTATTTAGATCATTACTAATCCTTTCACCTCCATGGTCAATGGACATAATCATTTTCAGATCATTCATTGTTGAAAGAGTCCCATATTCATCATGGTCATCATTGAGCTCATTCTTCCATGTTGTGTCATCATTAGGTCATAGGGTAAAAATCATGAAAATTGGTCATTTCACCATAAAATTCATCTTTGTAAGGAGTAATAATAGTGAAAGGTTTTCAAAAAAGGTATTAAAAACATGTTTTTATCTTAATTATTATGGATTATATGGAACTAAGTTCTAAGGCTCCAGTTTAAATCAGAATGTGAAAGTACATGGTGGATCCACTACACCACCAAAGGAGAAAATTGATTTTCAAAGCTACAAAGAAATTAAAACTCAATTTCATTTTCTCATTCCACATTCAAGAGAAATATCTCTACCAAGAAATCTCACTCCCACTCTCAGAAAGGCCATTTTATGCCATCAAAAGACAAGTTTTCCTCTTGTGTTGCGCTTTTTCCAAGGGGAGTTGTGTTTTCCCAAGGCTACCCGAATCATCACTGTAGAAGTTTTCTTCAACAATGTCAGGTTCAAAACTATAATTTCCAAGTAATTGGATTTTTTTTTACCATATTTTCCTCTCATTTGTGCTTGGAAAGCTCATTTCCCTCTCCTAGGGTTTTGAGGGAATTTATCTTGGTTTCATAACTTCCATGGTTAAATCATCAGCAAAACTTGAATCCTGATGCTATTACACCTTCCCCTATCCTTAGTGTACCTTCCTAAGCACTTCCTATCACAGATATCCCTCAAAATCATCATTTTTCCACAAACCCTAGCCTATCGCTACAATTTGACCTTTTCTAGACTAGGCTTGTGTTTTTCCCTTTTGGACCCCTTCTCCTCACTCAATCCCTAAAATTCTACTTTCCCCTACCTCCTAACATCCCTACCTATCTCCAAAATTTACTAAGAATTTAGAAGCTCCCTATCCCCTTTATTTCCCTTCATTCTTATAAATTTCTCAAATCCCTTATTTTGCCTACACTAAACCCTAATTTCCTCTCCCATTGAGCTAGGGTTGGATATGGAATCAGAGGCATATAAGTAGAGGAGGAATAGGGGAGTTAATATCAGAAATTATGAGGCAATTACATCTCATAAACATTTGTATTTATCATTTTTCAAGAAGTCATTGCAAGGGACGAATCATTCGCTACACATAGGGCTAGTTTTGCGTCAAAGTATGATTATGACCAAATAAAGATGGCTCTCACAAAAAATAAAGATTTTTTTGTTAATAATAGAACAAGGAATAAAAACCTTCTTTAGTTTTTAGACAGGTGGTACGGTTTGGAAAGAATACTAAAACTATAGTTTCTATAGGAGAGTCGCTGCATGTCTTGAGTAGTCTTGGGAAAATCAACGTTTCTCCTTGATGGAATGACCAAATGACTAGCTTGATGAGTCAAGTGATACCTAGACATCCAGATATTTCTAATGAGCTATGATGAGCTCCCTTTAGTGTTCAGGAAGCCCTCCAAAAGTTACCTGCAAGAGCATGCTGCACTTTTTTCACCCCAGTTCTGCACGTTTTTACCAATCTTGTGAGAATTGATGTTTTAGGTGCGCTATTTATTCATTTTCAGTACTTGATAGGTCCATTGTGTATCAGAAAGAGATATATTTCCAACGCGCTATCATGAGCTCAATTTTGAGTTCATGAAGCCATCCAAAAGTGAGCTAGAAGATGGTGTTGTACTTTTGTCAAGGGCATTGCGCTTTTGCCTAGGGTGTTGCGCTTTTTCTAGGAGCCTCCAAATGACAAAATATCATAGCAATTGGATTTATAAGTCCCTCTAAGTCAAATTTGTACTATTGGAACATCAAATTTGGACATTCTGACAGGGAGAAATGGCCAAAAACATCCAAAAAATCACCTGTCTACCTCATTTTTCAAGTTGGTTCTACACTTTTAACCAGTCTTGGGAGATTTTGGTTTTCAATGCCTTAAATTAATCATTTTCAAAACTTAAGGGCCGTTTTGGAAACTAGAAAGAAGCATATTTCCAACGAGCTACTTGGGCTCAATTTGGATTTCAGGAAGGCCTCCAAAACTGACCTTGAAGTTGGCACTGCGCTTCTGCTTTAGGCATTGCGCTTTTGCCAGATTCTCTAATATTTTCCATTTTTTGAATTTTTCTCAGTTTATGATAGAATATTTGAGTTTTAACTGATGTAATTCATCCTTGTAAATGTAAATACTACCTAAATAGTTACTATAGGGTAGACACATTAGGTTAAAGTGGATTTTTGGCTAAAATGAATCAGTTCCACCAAAGTTAGCGATGAGTTTGTTGACCTCCCTAGTCTTTGGGTTTCCAGTTGAGCACCTTTTGGATCAGTTCCTCAAGTTATGGATTCAACCCCTCAGCTGGGGAGAATCAGTTTTGGCCTATATTACTCACTTATTTTCTCATAGCAAGGGTTGGATGTTGTTGGATTGATCTTGGAACACTTTTTTAAATCAGACTTTTGGCTAGTAATAATAGACTGAGTTGCAACTATTTTGATGGAATTATTGTGGTAAAGCGATTTGAAGTTGTTTCTTCTTATGTTATGCAAATGTGTGAATGTATTGTGATTCATATTCATTCCATTTCTAAATGTAAATGTTTCCTAGGTCATAAATAAAAAATTCATTAAGTTTATGCTATGTTTTGGAGGGATATTTACAGTTTGTTCCATATTCTTCTTAGTAGAAAAGAATTCATATCTCTTATGCCATTTTCTCAAACCCTAGACATATATACCACTTCATCACATATCCTTTTGTGCTGAACTGTTTACCTACCTTGCTCCATCAAATCCCTGCAATTCAGATCCTTCTTTGCCCTGACCTAATTCCTTCCTTGACCTTTTCACCATCCAGCACCTTAAAATTCAATCAATCAAAACCCTGTACTACTATACCTAGCCTAATATCTCATTGATCCAGTCATATTGGTTGAGATCCACTGGAGAGATCCCTCTCCTGCCTAGTAGGGCTAGCTACTTAGAAAAACATTGGTTTGTGGTTATCTTTGCTTGTCTCTTCTCAGCCTTAGAGATCTGGTGGAGTGATAATAGATCCAAATACATGTATGAATCATATTTATATTCAAGAAAATTCCAAACGACTGAGACAACCTCAGAGAAGGATGGATCCCAATATGGGAGAAATTGTTAAAGAGGAATTTAAAAAATTACTTAATGTGAATTTCATTCATCCAATATCAGAAAGCCAATGGGTTTCACCCTTAATGATTGCTCCTAATAATAATGGAAAGTGTAGAGTATTCATATATTATCGATAACTAAAAAAAATCTACTCTAAAGGATCATTTCCCACTACCCTTTATTAGTCAAGTGTTAGATACTTTAGCAGTGAAGAAATATTTTTCATTTCTTGATGGCTTCAATGGATATAATAAAAAATAATTGGCATCTAAATATCAAGACAAAATAACTTTTACATGTCCATGGGGTATGCATTCTTACAAGGTACTTCCTTTTGGTCTATGTAATGCACCTACTACATTCCAAATGGCAATATTAGGTATATTTTTTGACTTGATCCATGACTGTGTAGAGGTTTATATGGATGAATTTACTGTATATGGAAATAGTTTTGAGGAAGCTATGGAAAAATTAGAAATATTTCTCATTAGATGCAAAGAAAAAAATATTTCATTAAGTCATGAAAAATGTTTTATGATTTTCAACAAAGGAGTTGTTTTGGGCTATCATATTTTAGGTGTTGGAATCAAAGTGGATACATCAAAAGTTGAAGTCATTTATAAAGTTTCGGGAACAACATATCAAAGGGATGTTCGAAGTTTTCTAGGTTTTACAAGGTACTATAAAAGGTTCATACAAAACTTTACAAAAATAGCTTCACCACTTTTTAAACTTCTTACAAAATATAATGAGTGTTTTTTGGAATTTGAAGCATGTTAGGTCCCTATATTACTAGTATAGTCCCTTACTGTTGTTAGTGTAACTCCCTTATTGTTATTATTGTACCCCTATAACCCCCATATTTTTATTATTGTGCCCTTAAATTATTATTGTTAGGTCGGCTAGGATTACATTAAGGCCCCATGGACTCCTATATATAGAAAGGAGGTTTTGTAAATTGTATCATCCAAGAATTGTTCATTCATGTAATGTATTGGAGGTTTCCCCCTCGAAGTGGCTTATTTCTAAGGCGTTGATATCTCTTTTCTTCTATTTTTGGAGCTGGTTTCACAAAATTTGGTATTAGAGCTTTGGATTCTAGGGTTTCACTGCGCCAAACAGGTCATCGTTGAAATTTTGCTATAACTTGTTTTCTATGAAGGTTCAGATGCTGAAACTTTTAGAGCGTGAAGCCAAAATCCTGAGTAACATCGTCACCAAATTTCAGAGCTTGGTTCGCAATATTTTTGGAGATATGATCTATGGAAGTTAGGGCTTTTTGCAGGCTCCTGAATTTCACTCAAAAGGGTCATCGCGGAATTTTCGCTATAAATTTTTTTCTACGAAGGTTCAAAAGTTGAAATTTTTAAAGCACGAAGCCGAAATCATGAGTAACATTGTCGCAAAATTTCAGAGCTTGGTTCGCAATATTTTCGGAGATATGATCTGCGGAATTTAGGTCTTTTTCATGCTCCCGAATTTAATCTCAAAGAGGTGATCGTGGGAAAATATTCATAACTATGTCTCTGAGCATCGAATTGGAATTCTATAAAAAGTGACTGGAAATAAACAGAATGTAGTTTCCTATCTATAAATTTCAGAGCCAAAGGAGCAAACAACGACACATGGCAAGTAGTACAAGTTCACTCTACTGAACCAGTCCATAATTAGGTCATTGTGGGAGATTGGACATAACTTTGCCTTGAAGAATACAAATCTTGTATAACCTATGGGATTTGAAAGAAGCTTCAAAGGAATACTACAGGGCCAAATTTTAGATATTGAGGATCTGCAAGTATAGAGATAAGTCAATTTAAATATCAAGCTCCTCAAAAGCAAGTAAAAGGTGTGTATTTTTTTTCTGAATTACATAAGTCTTGTTTGAATAATCAAGTTGAATTGATTACAAGGGCATATTGTAGAATATATATCAGTATTAGATTCTAAAATGGCCCCTAAAAATAATTCAACACCCATTAATCCTTTAGAAGGCTCTACTATGACTCATGAAGATGAAGAATGGCAACATGACATATCAAAATTACAAGAGCAAATGCAACAAATTTCGCTCTCGCAAAGAACAACAAAAAATGAAATGGAAGTTTTGAAGAAAGGCATGGAAACTAAGGTGGATGGTTTGAGGAAAGGCGTGGAAGCTAAGATGAATGGTTTGGAAGCTAAGATAGATGGCATGGAAGTTGGCATGGAAGCTAAGATTGATGACATGGAAGCTAAGATCGATGAGAAAATGGAAAACATGAAGAATTTTCTAAAAGCAGACATGGAAGGTTTGACAAAGTTTATACAAGAAAGGTTTCCTAATGGTGAAAAGATAGTAGAAGAACCTCATTATGAGAACAAAATAAATGTTAATTGTGATTTCATAAACTCTAATGTTGGCGGGAAGAACCACCATATTCCAAAGATGGATATGAGGAAGTTTGATGGAAAGGATCCTGTAACATGGATACCACAGATGGAGCAATATTTTGATCTCCATAACGTGCAAAACACACAAAAGGTACGCATTGCAACTTTACATTTAGAACAAAATACATTTGTATGGTATCAATGGCTTTGCTCCCGTAAAAAAATTGTCACTTGGTCAATTTTGACGGAGGAAATGATAGCACATTATGAGGATACAAAGAGCAACACCTTCTTTACCCAATTGATAAATCTCAAACAAAAGGGTTTAGTGGGGCAGCACATTGAGGACTTCCAAAAATTGAATGTAAGGGTAACTGATCTTACAGAGGAACACAGGATTGATTTCTTCCTAGGCACTTTAAAGGATAAAATCCAACATGAAGTTCGCGTTTTGGAACCTGATTCATTGGAGAAGGCATTCAGGTTGGCAAGAAAAGTTGAATGTAAAATTATGGCGACAAGGAAGCCTACCACTCAATTCTATAAAGAAGGAAGTTTTGCTACGCCTAGATTTCCACAATCTACAAGGTTGACACCACAACAATTGGAAGAAAAAAGAGCAAAAGGGCTTTGCTACAGTTGTGATAGAAAATACACTAAAGGTCATAAGTGTGCTGAGAAGAAATTATTTTACATAGATTGTGAAGAGGAAGAAGAAAATGAACAATAATCTTCCAAAGAAGAGGATATACACCAGGAACCAACCCTAGAAGAGGAAGAAATGAGTCTGACCATATCATGTAATGCATTGGCAAGAATTACTAGTCCTCAAACTCTCAAGGTAGAAGGACATGTCAAGAAGAAAAAGGTAATAGTGTTGATTTATTTAGGTAGCACACATAATTTTATTCATTGTAAGGTAGCCAAGGAATTGAATTGTTTCCTATACCCAACACCAGAATGTAAAGTGATGGTTTCAAATGGAGGAACTATAAATTACTCTGGAAAATGCCATAATATCAAGCTAACCATGGGGGAATATGTATTGAATAGTCCATTTATTTCCATTCCAATGGGAGGTGCTAATGTTGTACTAGGAGTATAATGGTTACAATCTTTGGGGATGGTAACTTTTAATTTTCAAGAACTTTTCTTGAATTATTTTTTAGAAGGAAAGGAAGTCGAATTATGGGGTATTGCAGGGAAGCCATGAAAGATAATAAGCTCTAATTTCATGAAAAATCTTTTAAAGAAAGAACAACGAGGCGTAACTGCACAATTATGCTCACTATAAGTTCCAACATCAAAATCAACTATTTCTGTAGATCTCCAAAAAGTCTTGGACAATCATTCCAAGGTGTTTGAAAATCCCAAAGGACTCCCACCTATTCATGATCATGATCATGTTATTCATTTAATTCCAGGAAGTGCTCCTCCAAACATCAGCACTTATAGATATCCTTATTTCCAAAAGAGCGAAATTGAACGTATGATTGCATAAATGTTAGAGGCGGGTATAATTCAACCTAGTCAAAGTTCTTTCTCTGCTCTTGTAGTATTGGTACACAAGAAGGATGGATCATGGCGCACGTGTCTAGATTATAGGGAGCTCAATAAGCTCACCATTAAAGATAAATTTCTCATTCCTGTGATTGATGAATTATTGGATGAATTACATGGAGCAATTTATTTTACCAAGTTGGATCTTCGTTTAGGATATCATCAAATTAGAATGAAGACTGAAGATATTCCGAAAATAACATTTTGAACTCATGAGGGTCATTATGAATTTTTGGTCATGCATTTTGGCCTTACCAATGCACCTTCTACATTTCAAGGGTTGATCAATTCCATTTTCAAACCCTTCCTTAGAAAATTTGTGCTAGTATTTTTTGATGATATACTAATCTACATCAGATCTTGGAAGGATCATGTTCAACATGTTGACAGGGTGCTCAAACTATTGCAGGAGAAACAATTATATGAAAAAATATCCAAATGTTTCTTTGGAGTACAAGAGGTGGAATATTTGGGTCATATTGTATCTCACGAGGGCGTTAAGGTAGAACCTAATAAAATTAAAGCCATTAAGGAATGGAAAGTCCCCAAAACCATAAAGCAATTGCGAGGATTTCTTGGGTTAACAGGGTATTATTGCAAGTTTGTTAAGAATTATGGGAGAATAGCAACACGTCTAACAACATTATTGAAGAAAGATGCATTTTCATGGACTCTTGAAGCAACTAAGGCCTTTGAACATCTTAAAGAGGCAATGTGCCTAGCGCCGGTCTTAGCTACACCATACTTCACAAAAACCTTTACTGTGGAATGTGATGCCTCAGGAAATGGAATTGGTGTTGTTTTAATGCAAGAAGGAAGACCCATTTCTTTTGAAAGTTGTCCAATCAAAGGAAATTAACTACAGAAACCTATTTATGAGGAGGAAATGTTAGCAATACTGCATGCACTAAAGAAATGGTGAACTTACCTAATGGGAAGACACTTCAAGGTAAAAAATAATCATGATAGTCTTAAACACTTTTTGGAACAAAGACTATATTCAGAAGAGCAACAAAAATGGGTCACAAAGATGTTGGGTTATGACTTTGAAATAATATACAAAAAATGGAAGCTAAATGTTGTTGCAGATGCACTCACAAGAAGGAATGAAGAGGTGGAAGCATTTCTTTGTGCCATTTCTATTATCCAACCAGATAGGATAACCGAAGCAAGAGATGAATGGAAGAAGGACGAAGAAGTGTGGACACTCATTCAAAAGTTGCAGCGAGATTCTAGTACATCTGATACATTTAGTTGGAAAAATGATTCCTTATGGTACAAATATCTCTTATATCTTTGTAAGAATTCTGAACTAAAAAAAAAGATTCTTTTGGAATTGCACACTTCTCCTTTAGGAGGACACTCAGGATTTTTAAAAACTTACCACAGGGTGAAGAAAGATTTTTTTTGGGATGGCCTTAAATATGATATTTAAAAGTTTGTGGCGGAATGTTTGGTTTGCCAGCAGAATAATGTTGAGACAATTAAGACCCCGGGTCTTCTACAACCTTTACCCATTCCAAGTCAACGTTGGGAGGAGATTTCAATGGATTTTATCACAGGTTTACCTAAGTCCAAAGGAAAGAGTGTCATCATGGTGGTAATTGATACACTTACCAAGTATGCACACTTTTGTGCATTATCTCATCCATTTAAAGCAAGTACAATTGCTACTACATTTATGGAAACAATTCAAAAGCTACATGGAAACCCAAGGGTTATTATGAGCAACAGAGATCCCATTTTTACTGGAAATTTTTGGATGGAGTTATTTTCTTGTTTGGGTACTCAATTAGCTCATAGCTCATCTTATCATCCTCAATCCGATGGTCAAACTATGATAGTAAATAAATTTTTGGAAGGATATATTTGTTGTTTTGTATCTAATAAACAAACACAATGGGTCAAGTGGTTACCTCTCGCTGAATCGTGGTATAACACTTCCTTCCATACTGGAGCAAAAATGACCCCATTTATGGCACTTTATGGATATCATCCACCATCCATCAGATCATATTTAAGAGAAAATTCGAAGGTTCAAGCAATGGAAGATCACATCGAGCATCAACAAGAAGTTCTCCAACTCTTAAAGGATAACCTGAATTTGGCACAAAATCAAATGAAACAACAGCCAGATCAACATCGTAGCGAGAGAAGTTTTGATGTAGGAGACTGGGTATTTTTACGGCTACAACCATACAAACAAATTTCCCTCAAGCAAGCTAAGAAGGATAATAAATTATTGCCAAATTTCTATGGTCCTTACAAGGTGCCATAAAATATTGGTACTATGGCATACAAATTGGAGCTTCCTGCTTCTTCACCAGTGCATCCAGTTTTCCATGTTTCATGCTTAAAGAAGGTTATAGTTGAAAATCTTCCAGTTCAAACAATATTGCCAGAACTTGATGAGGAAGGAAAAATCATATTGGAACATGAAGCGGTTACGGAAACAAGAACTCGACAACTACGAAATCGATCAACTTCAAAGTATCTCATTAAGTGGAAGAACTTACCCACTGAAGATTCTACATGGGAGGATGAGAATTTTATACAGAAGCACCCAGAGTTAAACATTGAGTACAACACTTTTTTGAAGGAGAGGGGCATGTTATGTCCCTATATTACTAGTATAGTCCCTTATTGTTGTTAGTGTAACCCCCTTATTGTTATTATTGTACCCCTGTAACCCCCATATTGTTATTATTGTGCCCTTAAATTATTATTGTTAGGTCGGCTAGGATTACATTGTGGCCCCACTAGGATTACATTGTGGCCACATGGACTCCTATACATAGAAATGAGGTTTTGTAATTTGTATCATCCAAGAATTGTTCATTCATGTAATGTATTGGAGGTTGTACCCTCGAAGTGGCTTATTTCTAAGGCGTTGATATCTCTTTTCTTCTATTTTTGGAGTTGGTTTCACAGCAAAGCACCAATTTTAAGAGGACAAAATTGGTCTGTCCCATTTCATATGTCAACTGATGCTTTAGAAAAATATTTGGGTGTTGTATTGGGACAAAAGGACTTGATTATTTATCCTATTTATTACACAAGTAAAAATTTGACTCATACTGAGCTAAATTACACAATTACATAAGAGGATTTTTTTGTTATTATTCATGCCATTAAAAATTTTAGACATTATATCACTAGTTATGATACTTTCATTTATACATATAACTATACTATTAGGTATTTGATAAAAAAAAAACCAATTAATAATGACATGATCACTAGATGGAGTTTAATATTGCAATAATTCAACATTTCCATTTTAAAACACAGTTGCTAATTTTCTTTCCATGTGTAAGGATGTTTGATCAGAGATTGTTTCAGCTAGGGGGTTGACATCAATGCCAAAGGGGGAGATTATTGGAATTTATGTGTGTTCTAGTGTTGTAGTTGTGTGGTTGATTGTCATTGATGTCAACTTGTTTTCTTGTGTTTCATGTGTGTTGGATATGCATGCGCATAGGTTGTTGTAGGTGACTTTTGTATGGATGATGTGCAGATGGTCCTTGGAATGTCTACTAGCATGGATTATATTGGAGATGGTACTTGGCATGTCTACTAAGATGGAGCTTGAGGATGGATTAGTGATTTTTGTTGTTGAGGTAGTGAAGAAATTACCTTCTAAAGGTGAGTTTTTGTTTTAGTTTTTATTAGCATAATGCTAGAGCTATTGGGTTGCTCATTTTTATAAAAATGAGAACCCAGTATGAAAATATATGATACATGGTTTGCATGGAGGAAGTGAAGGCGTGGAGGCCTCAATATAGACAATGATTTGGTGAATTCAGTAGTAGGAATATTTTTCTCCATCCAATAGGAGTTTGATAGTCCAATGGTTGTTTTGCGAGGATCGTTGGTCGTGGGAGCTTCCAGTAGATGGTAGTCTGTAGATCCGTGAGAGAAACAAAGTTTCGAATTGACAGATGTCAGAATATTGTAGAGAAACCAAAGTCTTTTGAATTATGGTTGTAAGCTAATCCATGTAACAATTTGTTCAACAGATTAATAGAATATTTTTGCAACACAACAACAACAGGGTGGTTTTCTCCTAAAAGGGTTTCCAGCAGAAATACCTGTGTCCTCATGTGTGCATGCTTGTGTTGCTATTTCTCTTGTTTATTATGGTTTCGATTTATTTATGCTTACATGTTTTGATGATCTAACGTTGTGCATGTGTATGGATGATAAACATTGAGGAAAAATAAATATAATTGGTGAAAAGTGATACAAAGGCCATCACTATTGATTCAGCACCCCCCATTAGGGGAATTTTGAGGTCTAAAATGGGCCTCCTAAAGAAAATGTACAATCAAAATTCACTTTATGAGAACCAATCACATTTTAGGGGATGACATCATCCCTAGTGGTTGAGGTGGCATTTATTTAGTTAAAGGTACTTACTTGTCACATTCTCAATGCTGGATAAAAACTCATGGTTAACCATGGTAGTGCTCTAAGTACTTTTAAAGTCAAAGTAAAGTACTCATAATAAATGTCACTTCACACTTTTTGAATAAAAATATATTATTGTCATTTCATATTTCTTGAAAGAAACAATGCATATCCCTATGCATTTATTATATTATATTATATCATATTATTTTTATATAGTATATTAAGTACATGTTATTATACAATTCAAATAATATAAATTTTAATTAATAGCATATAATATAATTAAGAACTTATAAATTTATATTTATATTTTATTTTAAGTTATTTAAGTACAAAGGACAAATGCATTAGTTGTTCAATGATAATGACTTTTTCTTGAAAAGCTCATTCTTATTTATAGTCACATCAATACAATTTTTTTATTAATTTTATTTTGGTACAAATTTTGAATTGAATTTAACTATGGTTACATGGATTGTGGTGCAAAAAATGAATTTAAAATTCATAAATATTATTTTATTGGTTTCGCTATTATTTTATTATTTCCTTAGGAGGCCCATTTTAGACCTCAAAATTCCCCTAATAGCCTAAGTAGTGAATATATTTCCAACACCAAGATGCAAAATGATAATAATGATACTCTTGTAATAGATAAATTTTCTGATGAATTTTGTTTTGCAGTATCTACTAGAACTCCTTTTGTTGCAGTTATTGCTAACTGTTTAGCTACATGGAAATTTCCTCACCAATTATCATGTAAAGAAAAGTCGAAAGTCATTAAAGGCAGTACACCCTATTCATGGATAGAAGGGAAATTATACCGAACTGGACCTGATTTAATAATCTAAAGGTGTGTTCAAGAACCCAAGGTACCTAATATATTAAAAGCTTGTCATGATGAACCATGTCGAGGAAACTTTGGTAATAGAAGAACTACATACAAAGTGCTTCTTTTGGGATATTATTGGCCTTCCCTTTTCAAGTATGCCAAGGAATATGTAAAAAGGTGTGATAACTACCAAATAATGGGGAGACCTATTCAATCATTTGAAATTCCTGTTCAGCCACAAGTACTAAGAGAGCCTTTTTAAAATTGGGCTCTAGATTTCATTGGTCCAGTAAATCCTCCATCTAGACAAAAGGGGTATATTATTTTTGCATGTGTTATGTTACAAAATTGGTAGAATCTAAGCCTCTTACTTTTGCTACTAAAAAAACTGTATTTACACTTATATTTTAGGATATTTTCACTCGATTTGTTGTTCCAAGAGAAATTGTAAAAGATCAAGGTACTTAATTTACATCAAAGCTAGTGTAGAATATTATGGAGAAATACCATATTAGACAGTAAAAATATACTCCATACCATCCACAAGCTAATAGGCAAGTGGAATCCACTAAAAAGGTACTTGAAGCTATACTGACCAAGACTATACATTTTCATAGAAGGGATTGGGCAGATAGAATTCTAGAAGCACTTTGGGCATATCGTACCACATGGAGAAATACTACATGACACAGTCCTTATGAGCTTGTCTATGTGAAGAAAATCCTACTCGAAATTGAGTTCCAAGTGGAGACATTTAAGACAGTAGCAAATTTTGGCTTAACCTCTCTAAAACCAAAAAATAGAGAATGACACAATTGAATTAGCTAGACGAGATTCGATATTATGTCATACAAAGAACAAGCATAATCTAGAAAAAAGTATGATATGGTATGATAAATTCATCAAATTCAAAAATTTCAAGCCAAGCGATTAGGCTCCTTTTTTTACTCCATGTTTAAATATTTTCAAGGAAAATTTCAAACATACTAGCTTGGTCCCTATGAAATAAAATCTGTTTTTGATAATGGATCAATGACAATCAGAATTATTGATGAAGAAAAAATCACCTTCCTTATCAATAGGCACAAATTGAAATTATATCATATGCCTTTGACAAGAGAAGAGTTTATTAGAAATTTGCAAGAAAATTCTAATCTAAAGTTGGTGGGAAAAGGAGATTCTCCTCCCCTACCACCAAAA
Source organism: Pinus albicaulis (assembly GCA_034641835.2). Taxonomy (NCBI): domain Eukaryota; kingdom Viridiplantae; phylum Streptophyta; class Pinopsida; order Pinales; family Pinaceae; genus Pinus; species Pinus albicaulis. The sequence continues at coordinate 1,092,173,715 of CM076583.1, forward strand.
GAATTGAATTTTTTTTTTCTTTAGAAGAAAAAAAATAAAAATAAAAAACATATTTAAAAAACCATCATTGTTGACATTCCTATGTAGAAATATTAGTTGAAAAACAAGGGATCCTAGGCAACTTAGATTTCCTGATTTTCTTTCTTTCTTCCCATTTTCTTTTATCCCTCTCTTTCCTTGCAAAATAATTTTTTCAAGTTCGAATAAAATTCTTTGAAGAATTTGTTTCTCTTTAAAAAGGCAACTTCTAGTAGTCATGAACTTCATCAGCCACTGCCATTAAAGTAGTATAATCCAAGATTAAGGAAAAAATATAGAATTGTCAACATTTGATAGTTGATTTCACATTCTATAGCTAATTTCCTCTAAGATGCATCATGGGACTACAATAAAGAAAAAAAATCAAGATCCAACATTAAGGTATGCATTATGAGGTAACTATGGATATAATGAACTACTTTCATTAAAGTAAATCGTAGATTTTTTTGAGTCGATGGATTTATTGTCATATTATTAATGGACCTTTGGATTAATGACCTACATTTATTTCATGATTACAATCATATCCCATATCTTATATCCCATCAATCCATATCCCTATGTGTCATTCCATCACATCGAAAAATCATCTAATCATATGTGAATCAGTCAAATCCCACAAATTATAATGACCCGAAAGATCAAATCTAAAAAAATCGTGGGAGATCATGAATTTAAGAGGAATAATTTTATTTTAATACCACCAATACGATGTCATTATAACCCTACCTTTTCCTAATTTCTCCCATCTTGTAGTTCAGTTATCCATTCAAGCCCTATCAAAAGAGATTATTTGCATGTGAAACTTCTTATCCACAATGATGGGAGTTCTTTTCCATTATGAACAAGTTTGTATTAGTTTTCTCAACACATATCCACATGTTAGGGAACAACCATGGAAAGTAGGGTGGCTCAATTTCTTTGAAAATTTTAATGGATATGAAATTGTGGTCACCCGAATGTTTGCTCGGTATTTTGATGGAGTGGAGGCCAAAATAAGAGATATAAGAGTGAATATAACAAAATACTTCATTTCTAAAGCCAAAAAACTTCCAAGAAGTGACGAAAGTTGGTTTAAAAATCAAAGACGAAAGGATGAAAAATGGAAATATTTCCTTCAAAATCCAAGTATAGATCTTTTAACCTTCAAGAAAGGCATCCCCATCTCTGCAATAAAGTATACATGATGAAATATAATGTTAGTATTTCAATATTTCTTTAACTACGAAGGGATATATGGGGTTTTACTCTTTTACCATGCCAGAATTCTAATGCATTTCATTAAGGAAAAAACTTAATATTCCATACTAACTTTTGTGGAATCTGAAAAAAATGGATTTCAACATTCAAAGGGATTCGATAAACACTAACCTAGCATTATATCATCATGGGTTTATAAAAATACATGTAGAAGCATAGTTAAGAACCAATGGTGATAATTAGAAAAGTTTTCTTGAAAGAAATATTTTTTTGGAAGTTCCTAAAGAGAAAAAATTTAATAAAACAAAACGAATCCATTGGAGGGTTTGTATAAACCCTAACCCTGAGCTCAAAGTAAAGGATAATGAATATTTTTCCATAGAGGTTACAATAGAGAAAAAAAGATTCCAAATGATGAAGACGCAGAGGATACTCTTCCACTTAAAGAGATTATGAAGCATGAAAAATATTCCAAAGATATAGTGTTACACTAAAAATGATCTCCTCATCATCTCAGAGGAGAAGGACACATGGAAGGAAGAAATTGACCTAGAGAGAGACCTATTTTTCCAAAGTAACGCACCCCAGAGACTGCTAGGCTGAGTTATAACACTTCCCTGCCTCTTGAAGGGAGCATTAGGGCCTAGGTTAACACAATGTCTTGTCTAAAGGGCCTTGTTGCCCATGTTTCATGAAGAAAAAAGGACAAATTCTACGGTAACCAACTGACATTTCTGGCTTTTTCTCAAGGAGTCAGTTAAAAAGCATGAAACTTGCAGTGCAAGCCTCTAATTGGACATTTCTAAACCTAACTAGGCATAAAAAGAGGGAAAAAGCTAGAAAAGCATGGAAACATCATGGATTTTTCCCTATGCTAACTAATGGATAAGAATGGCAAGGTTGATCCTCCCAAAATCTTATAAATTGGGGGCTAGGATTCATTGTCAAAGTTTGAAAGGTTGATTGTGTGAGGAACGAACTTTTGCTGTTAGTGTGAGGTTTCATGGCTGGATTGGTTCATTAGTAACTATTGGCCTAAGCATTGTCACACTTGGATATTGAGGAGAGAGAGCTTGGAGTCGGAGGACTGAGGGAAGCTTGACCAAACTGATGGTTATAATATTCCTTCTTTGAATAATACAATTGCCTCTATTTTTTCCACCTGGTGTCTTATTATTGCGTCTATTTATTTATTTGTTTAAGATATATGTTATAAGTGGCTTAGATTTACATGATTTCTTGTTTGATTATATACTTTTTTTATTGTTTGTTGTGATAATACTATGAATATTACACTAGTTTGTTGTTTGTTTGTAGGATTCAGACTTGGAGCTAGTGAGGAGGACTTCCGCCACACTGCATTATGCTCTCCAACAGATATGCCTTATACATTGAGGTAATCCTTCTCTGCTTCACTTCGTTAATCAATAATTAGTATGAATATGCATGTATTATATTTGTGAATGTTGCAGCTAATCTGGCTGTCTCCCGTGGGTCCTGGGAAGGCCCGAGAGGGATCTTACTCCAGCTACCATGTGTGTATTTTACCCCTAAGCAAAATTTGTGACTCCCCTGGGGACTAATCCTTAGTTCCCAATTTTTTATTTCCGAACCCTTTCTTCTTTCCCTATATCACTTCCCATTCTTCTCACATCCCTTTCTGACCATTTGATGTGCTCTGTGACCATTTCAACAACTCCCATTGTTCAGAAAAAACCTTGCCTAACCATTATTTGAAATTTATCCTCAGTAACGCACCCCCTATGTGTGTTCTAGAGCATTATAACACAACACCTGCTTGAGAACAATGTGTTAGTCCTACTATTAACGCACTATACCCTTTTCTAGGCAGCATTACTTAGCCTAAAACTTGTTATTTCACCCTTGTTATGATTTCCCTAGTTGTTGAGTTGCTGGCTGTCAGTTTGGTTTCTGTAAACCAGATCTATGTGCTTGGTTTCCTGCTAGCATATTAGTTTTTTCTTGTTGAAAAGTTATCTTAGTTTGTAATATTCCTAAATTATCACATAGCTAATTGGAATATTAAATTTTGATTTTTCTCTTAGATAGAGGAATAAGAGGGTATGGAGACCCATAAATCTCCTTAGTAGGAATAAAAGACACTCCTAGTGTGAATGGAGGTCATCAAAAATATGGATTGAAGACCCTTAGGTGTGAAAAGGGGCTGGAGCATGAAGACTGGGTCAAATTTGACCAAATCAAACAATGATGTTATGGAGGAGTGGCATTCATGGTGAGACATCGCAGTTTTGGAGGGAGATTGATTGCATGGAGGTAGTGACCTAATTGAGTGGGGCCAAGGGTGAGGAAGCTCATAAATTATATAAGGAAGAGGATGGTAGCCATAAGGGTTATGTTTTAGATTATTATTTTGTATATGGTATGTTTAGAATTGTTGCTTTCTTCATCTATTTAGCTAAGATTGCAGTGTTGTTTAGCATAGGGTGTTCCCAAGCGGGAATCCCACATATTTCCTTGAGAGGCCTCTTGGAAGAGTATTGCACTACATTTCCACAATCAGGCTTAAGGCCAAGCTACAGCTTCCTTCATCAGCATAGTTTCTGTAGAGTATTGTGTTGTGTTGTAGGGTGCAGCAGTGGAGAATTATATTGGGTGACTTTAGAGCTAGTTTTGCAATGGAGGAAGGTTTCCATGTATTGGAAGGCTTGTAAAGAAGCCCCTTGGGATTTATTGACAGATTTTCCATCAAGCCAAGGAGTATTTATCCCCTATAGTGCAGTTTCAGTCTAGATCTGCATTATTTTAGGGAGGAGTTGCGAGGGTGGTTGCTGTGGTTGTTTTGGGAGGTGATTTATTCAGTGGAGGAGCCATTCTTTCATCCAAAGGATCTACTAGAGAAGAGATGTAGGTTCCTACATCAGCTTCAACCATATCTCCTCATTTCTGTTGTTTTAGAATACCTTCAACCCTAGGGCTATAGCTTACATTGGCACATCGTGTGCATTTTCTGGAAACCCTCTTGGGTTGTCTTGGAAAGCTAATCTAGTGCCCAAATATGTATGTCTAGTATCTATTGGGGCCTATATCAGTATTTTTGTATCATTTTATGATCTCCAAATGTATTTATTCTTAATATGATTGCGCTGTATCAGCTCTCCGACATTTTGTATTGTAGCAATAGCTCATATTTGGGAGTGACTGTTTATGGGGGGCTTGTTCACTCATTTCATATGATTTATGCCTCACTATTTTGTATTTATTTGTTGTTCTTATACATAATGTTATGGTTCCATATTGATCTCCATTGTTGATGTGTTGATTTAAACTACTATTTCTATTATTTTGTTCATATTGCTGCTTCCCCATTTTGGAATATTATAGTGGTATCAGAGCATAATCTTGGCTCAGCCTGTGGATCTTAGCCATTATGCTATTAGGAGAATAAGGAGAAGGAGAAAGAGATCAGAATGATGGAAAGAGTGATTTTTATCTCATATCTTTTCAGATCTAAGAGGGACCTCACCAAGGAGTTCAAGCAAAAAAAAGTGGAGAAAAGAAATGAAACCACACTAGGGTTTCAAGGTGAGGAAGGTCCATGTACTTCCTATCATAAAAAGAAAGATATGGTATTGCATAGAGCTCAAAAGAAACATACTATTCCATTTCATTTTAAATAAGACAAGAGGTATGGAGATGGTGGACACTTAGATCATGAGATTCTAAGTGAGTATCTTGCAGAATATAAGTCTCAACCTAGAGCTTTCAAGGAGAATCTAATCTCCCATAGTTCATTCAGCTCAAAGAAGAAAGAAGACCTTACAACAATAGATTTCTATTGGCTACATTTGATGGGTCATCCACATGCACAACAAGAGCTTGGGGAATGAAGTTGGATGCATTCTTCCTGCTACATCCAGTATTCTATATGTCTAGTATCTATTGGGGCCTATATCAGTACTTTTGTATCATTGTATGATCTCCAGCTGTAGTTATGCTTAATGTGACTGCGCTATAGCAGCGCTCTGGAATTTTGTATTATAGAAAAAACTCATATTTTGGAGTGATTGTTTATGGGAGGCTTGTTCCCTCATTTCATATTATTTATGCCTCTCTATTTTGTATTGATTTGATGTTATTATACATAATGTTATGGTTCCATATTGGTCTCCATTGTTGATGTATTGATTTACACTGCTATTTCCAGTTTTTTGTTCATATATTGTTACTTCCCCATTTGGGAATATTACATAGTTGCATTTACATTTTGAAAAGACAAAGTTTTTTTTTTTAGTTTTTCTCAGACAACGTATTTCATTCTGTAATTTTTTGGGTTAAATAGTTGTTAGTGAGCATTGGTATCTGTATCTTTCATAGGTTTAACTGCCTCCTTATAATCCTCCTCTTACTTACTCGTTGGGGCCACTATTGATTCAGGTAGCACCAGTACCAGCCATGTCTTAGGTTGCACACACATCCACTACAAAACCGATGACCTATGAGTCATTTCCACTAGTGGCCAACTCGGTTCCACCACCACCTTCCCTACTAGTTTTTAGTTCTTCAATAATGACTAGAAACCCTAGTAGCCAGAATATGCATGGTCCTAACAAATTGGTCACAATATTTGTGAGTGAAATTATGAACTCTTAGGTATCTCATCCTTTCATGTTTGCTCCTGTAGTTACACCTTCTGCTTCCACTAGCGAGGATACCATGGTTCCCTTCAGCAACGCTTTCGGTTGGAATCCATTTTTGAGTTCTAACCCCTCGACTTCTATGTCGAGGGGTAGTGTTTCCAACACTTACATGCCAGGGGGAACTTGTGTACCCCTACATTCTATGGGACAAGAATTTCCATCCATTTTTAATGCCATTCCTATTAGTGGTCAACCTTATGGTGTAGGGTCTACGCAAATGGTGAATTATGCGGCTAGTAGTATGCCACAAGCAAACTCTATCGCGTCTATCTGGGTGACCCTTCTCCAAAACCAATTGGGGCAAGGGGCCAATTATTACCCTAGGGGAAACCAACCATTTTTCCCTCAGTAAAACAACCCCTATGGACAACCACCTTACATCCCTACACCTCTGCTACCTGGAAATTATTATTAGCTGAGTCCTACTTATCCTGTTGGAAACACTTTGATGGGAGGAACCTATGGTCCAATTGGTCAATCAACACCTCCTTGGTTAGACTCGAGAGAAACAACGTAATTTCCATTTTTGGAAACCTTATACATCCCCAATATATAAAAATTCACCAATGATCCTATCAATCATAACTGACTTTGGCCTCCTATACTACATAATATTTCATCAGATATCCCTAAGTTCGAAGGGAAACAAGGGGAAAATATGGCCACACATATCACAACCTATCATCTATGGTCTATTTCTAATTCCATGGTGGACAATAATGTCTAACTCAGCCTCTTTCCCCGCACCCTCACGGGCAACGCTACCAAATGGTACATTGAGTTACGAGGAGCTGCAACCAATATTTTTGGCGCCCTATCAACGAAATTTCTCAAAAAATTTCAACTACCTATCCCATACGAAACTGAAATGAAAATATTAACTTCACTGTGCCAAGACACCACCACCCATATCCTTGATCACATTGATGAATGGAGATGTAGGCAAAGGCTAGTCAAATCACCAATCCTGGATCATCTATTATCGAACTGATTTTGTAAGTCACTCGTTCCTCCCATTTATAAGGATGTTGCCCTAGCTAGTGTGGTCATAGAGGACTAATCCATTTATCATGCACAACATCTAGATATCATCTATTCACAATATGGCACGTTGTAAGATATAATCCCCCATGCCCTTAGACACTCCAATGCACCCACTACTCACCAACCCAGGACACATGCTGATGACCTCATTGGCACAACTTCTGATGTTGCTGTAAGACACCTCAGCGGGCATGCTTCCCAACCATCTTCAGCTACCACCGCCCTTGACCAATCAGTTGCTCTTCCCACCACTAAGGTACACTCTGTGCAGTTTGAACAAAAAACTAGCAATAACAATAAGAAGAATAAGAAAAATATCGCTCCTTATGAAGAGCAACCCAACACTCAGAATAATCCAAATCATAGAAATGTTGCTAAAACTACCAAAGGGAATGACAAAAATATCAGATTCCTTTGCGAAATTTGTGTGGAGGACCACTTGACATAAAAATGTCCTCGTCTATAGGAATGCACATATTTTATCACACAAAAGGATTCTGGAAGGATGTGTGTTGTCCTTCACATCCCTTTCCCTAATCCACAGTAGCAGCAAAATATGGTTGCAAACTCGTCACACCATCCGCAAGGGGGAAATGGTGGTGTTGATCCTTTAGTTGAAGGATCATCTGCCATTTATGGCATGGAGACTTTTGAACTCCAAACCTGAGCCAAAAGCTATGGAAATCTAGTCATTAATGCTCATGAACCTGGTTCAATTTCGAATCCACCACCGCCCAACGATCTTCATATAGAAAGGCGTTCTTTTGACCCTATCATTCATCCCCCCAAAGGGACCCTTTGAGCACAACTAATAACACCTCTGCACATTTTGCCCAGAACTACAACATTTTAGAAGACTTGGCGCAAGCGCCGTCAGCTATGTCTGCACTCAAAGTGTTGTAAACCTGCTTAGCGCAAAGGAAAGCTCTGTTTTCAGCCATTGGTGGAACTGACCCCCATGATTCTATGCTAGCCATCTTCGACATGGAAAAATTTAAACCTCGCCTTTCCCAGCATCTTGCTTTTCAGGTTCAAGTTGTGTCGAAGGGTGGCCAATCCATCTCACAGTCATAGATAAAGGTTCTTCGACCTGTGTAATGTGAACTACGTGTTGACTCACTTTGGTTTCTCCTACTTTGTCTCCACCATCAAATTTCCTAAAAGCATTCGATGGTCACACCTTCCTCCCAAAAGGATACCTTGCTACCTACCCCATTACACTTAGTGGGAAAACGATAATTATGGACATCAAAGTCATAGATCGTCATCTTGACTATAATATCCTTCTGGGTCACAGTGGGTCTTATGTGATGACTGTCATTATCTCTTTGGTTTTTCGACTCATCCTTTTTCCTTTAGATGGGAAGATAGTTACGGTGGACCATTTATCTTTCTGCACCCCATATTATTATACATTTCCTAGCAACATTGTACCCCTAGTAGGAACAGTTCATGACTCTTAGATCAGCATCGGTACTAGTCTTCTGAAGGAATCTTCCCTTATGGGTTGTTTTCCTCTCCCACAACCCCTCTCAAATGGTTTCAATGATATCCACCATCTCAAATGGATCTATCGACCCCTGGATCCTACTAGCGCCTTCAAAAATTGATTCCTACGGATCTATTGTAGGTTGTGTCTCTTTATTTTCTGGATAATAAAATGGAAGGATTGGTTGTTTCCATGGATGTAGCCCAAGTTGGGTGAACCACATATATCTGTGTCTCTCTTGTTTTATATGTTATTCATGTGTTTTTATTTTTGTATATTTTATGTGTTCCATTTCTCTTTAATATATAGTTTTCTAACAACGTCATCGCAAACTATGTCGAGACGAAAAAAGTAATTATGCGCTTACTCAAGAAAGAGGTACCATATCTGTGGGATGATCAAGCTCAATTGTCGTTTGATGCCTTGAAACGAGCACTCATTTCCACCCCACTTCTTAGTACCCCCAACTATTCACGTGACTTTCTCCTCTACCTGACAACCTCACCATCATCCCTGGGAATTTTTTTGGTTCAATTTCACGATGAAAATAGTGAGCCTATGATCTATTATCTGTCAAAAGGTCTTGTTGGACCTGAATTACAATATTCACATGTGGAGAAGCTATCTATAGCAGTTGTCTTCGTTGTCATCCACCTCTGACATTACACATTGTTGCGACATACTACAATCATTGCTTTGGAGAATCCCATGAGACACATCTTATCATGCCAGATCATTGGAGGAAAATATTCCAAATGGATTGTAATCCTTCAACAATTTGACTTGGTTTCCACTGCTTCAAAAGCTAATAAATCTCTAGTCTTTACCGAACTGCTGTCAGATCTTCCCAGAGTTTACCCAAAAAAAGTAGCTCATGATCCATTTCCTGATTAAGCCATCTATTTGGTAAACTCTACTGATCCTTGGTATAGGGACATTCTTTTCTACCTCCAAACTCAACGGTTCTGCCAAACTCTAATGTCAGATTATCGTCGCCGCATTCATCACCAAGCAAAACATTATCTCTTGCTGAACAATACTCTATATCGTCATGGCATCGATAAATTTGTTCAACGTTGTTTCACCCTTACAGAGGGAGAACACGTTTTAAATGATTGACATGCAGGGGCGTGTGGTGGTCATCTTTCAGGCATAGCTACTACCCATAAAATCTTGTGTGCAGGATACTACTGGCCCACTTTGTATAAATATTGCGACACTGTTGTCCAGAAGTGCCATCCGTGTCAAATTTTTACTAAGAAAATGCGTGACCATCCTTCCCCTTTGCATCCAGTCATTTCCGTAGGTGCTTTCAATAAATGGGGAATAGATTTTGTAACATGTAATCCCACTTCCACTAATGGACACAACTAGATTTTAGTTGCAGTTGATTATTTCACGAAATGGGCTAAAGCCATTCCTACTTTCCAGGCTGATGGAGAAGTTGCCGCTCTTTTCTTGTTTAATCAGGTTATATTTCATTTCGGTGTACCCCACTTGATTGTCACGGATCATGGTTCTCATTTTTAGAACCAAATGATGATGGAGTTAACTTCTCTTCTAATTTTTCGACAAAATCATTCTTTGTCTTACCATCTGCAAGCTAACAGTCAAGTTGAAGCTGTAAATTGTGTCCTCAAGACCATGATTCATCATTTAGTTAGAAATCATAAAACCACATGACATATAAAACTATACTCCACATTATGGGCATGTTGAATGTCATTGAAGACTTCTATAGGCTTCGTGCCTCTCTAGTTAGCATACGTTCTGGAAGCAGTTCTTCCAATCGAGTGTGAGATTCCATCAGTTAAATTTGTCATTGAACTATTACCTGACACTACTATCGAAGAAGAGCACTTTCTCTCTCTCAATCACTTGTATGTGACTCATTGAGACGCCACATTGGACCTTAAAGCCCACAAGCACCGATTTAAAGCTCAATACGACAAATCTATCAAGCGTCGTTCTACTTTACGATATAAAAGAAAAGACTTATTGGGGGCAGGAACACTTAAACCATTATGGTTCGGTCCATATGTCGTCACCAAGGTCCTTTATATAGGGGTCTGTGAACTTCATGACTGTAATGGAATCCCGCTCACTAAGCCCCGCAACGGGCTCTATCTGAAGAAGTATTTCACCTAGTATTTTACTGGCCATTTTATTTTTAAATTTATGTATATAAGTTTTGTATTTTTTTGGTGTTTCTGGAATATTTTGGGTTTTTGAGTATTTTTTCATACAAAATATCTTCTTTTGTACCAAAGTTTCTTCATCATCCTTACCATACATTGGATATGTGGATGTTGCCAGTTGTCACACACGACACATTGTATCAACTGATTGGGTCCTCTATACACCTGAGTCAGAACTACTTGGTTCCAGTGGAATCTTCCTCGGCAATTCCACAAACAATATTTTTGAGTATATGCCAGTTATTCAACTCCTCATTGAAGCTGCATCTCATGACATCTTGAATCTGGTGGTCTAGTTATATTCGCAGCTAGTCGTTATGCATTTGAACAATTGTTATCACATTCAACATCCTGTCTTATTATGCCATTACTTAAGGGTATGACTTCTGTAACGTCAATTTTATTTCATTACTTTTAAACACATTCCTAGAGAATCTAATGCATTAGCTTATTTGTTAGAAAATTATGTATTGGATTGGAATTTGTCACATTAATATAGAAAGAGTCATGCATGAGTTTGCATTTTTCATCATAAAATTTACATAAAAAATAAAAAATAAAACATCAAAATCACCAAAATATATATGTATGTGTGTGTGTGTGTGTGTCGTGTCCAGACTATTACATCAAAAAATTCTTCAAAACTTGGGTGTTTTATACAAAAATGGCTTTGCTAAGCCTCACTATTGCATCTACACATCTATATCTACTCTTGTTGCTCATGATAGCAGATAACTACCCAAGCTAACCTCCTCAGAGGCACCAAAAATCTCTTTGGCACACCCATTGTGTGTTGTTGTAGATGAATTGGGATCTCCCTCATGGGAAGAGGCATCATACCCATGCTCAAACCTTTGAGGTTCCTAGCAACCTCATGTAGACTATGTGTGTCATATCCCTCTTCGGTGACTATCGTGGCCTTTACTACTACTCTAGCCCCAGGTATCTGCATTCCTCGTTGTGCATAGCAAGGGGCTCCAACAGGTTGTACGGGTGCCACATCTGTGTTAAGAAAAGTGCTTCATGTAAAAACTCTTTTTCACCCATTAAACAAAAAAAAAATGCATAAAAATTAGAAAGACACAAAAATACTTGTATAGTTAATTTCTCATCTTACCTATTGGCCCCCACTGAGTTCCAGGTGGAAATATCAACTCTAGATCTCCTGTAAAGTTCATCACGGCATGGGGATAATCCTTAATCATCATAATGTGGCTGTTAAGCTAGTCAAAGAATGCTTCGTCAAAGAAGTGTCAGAGTGGACCCTCTCCAGTTCGAGGCATCAGGGCAGACCATCGGCCCTATCTAGGCTCCCTTGATCCAGCAATGTCCATTATCATTTGAGGCCTCATAGCGGGCACTCTCTTTAGTATAAATGAGACAAACAGTGTTTCATATCCAAACTCTCTTTGGGATCATGTCTTGAAAGCTGTCAACTCTTCTCAAATATGGTGGACAACACCTTCACACCAATCGAATATCTGTGGCTATAAACAATCCAGTGCTATTAGAAAATTAGACCTTGGTGGCCACATGCTGACTCTTGGCTCCTGCCAAATGTACAATCATCCACAACAATGACCTCATCGGTACAGACGCTATCCGTGCTATAGGTATCTGGTTACTCACTAGCACAGTGTTTTTAATACAGTGAGCTTGAATTAGTCCCATTGTGGTTCAGGGATCAGCTCTAGCTCCTGCAAAATTGGGCCTTGGCACTCTACATGACATGCCAGTCAAAAAGTATACATATTAATTTTATATCGAGATCTCATGACCCTCGATGCAAAATAGATGATGTTTTTCATCCCACCATTGGATAATCCATCTTAGAAGGTCCCCTTTCCCTTTCATCATCTCAATTATAGCATATTTTAGCAATTCACACCTATACAGAACTAATAAACATGTTGGATCGGTAACAATTTCCTATTACTCTCTCTCATGCTCTTTCTCTTGTCATATACTCATCGTAATAGATTGGTACCTACAAAATTCAAGTTTTTCATTGATCAGCTTCCAGCTAAATCATTGAAAACTAAGGCAAGCCATGTTTTAAAATTTTTTGGTCAGCTAACGTGGGCCTCTGTGTCAATCAGAGCATGCTAACACACTTTCCCTTAAGGGATAGTGTGTGTAATGTGTTCCTACCTGTGGGAGACCATGTTAACTACCCAAAATGTCTAGGGCTTGCCCAAAAATCATTTTTGGACCAGTAAAAATCTTGAAAACACTAATGAAATGAAATATGAATTCCTAAGCTCTGACCTGGAACAAACATAAATGAAAATTGTTTCCCAGATAGTCCACAATCAACAACAGAAGTTTCACCCTTTTTCACACTCCAGAGCTCTTTCACCGAACACAAACAGTGAAAATGAAGGCTCGTTAAACTACCACGATGAAGACTATGAGGTATTATTTTCCATATTTTTCTAGTTCTTTAAAAGCCAAAAAATACACTGACTTTTTCTTCATATGTCTCATTAAAAATTCACGAAGAATATTGATTTTACTTCATCTCCTCGTACTCATAACAAAATGAGGTAGATGTCCATTGAACATAGGTTTATCTCTTTATCTGGACTAAATGGACTAACTTATGGAAAAGGAACTATTTTGAGCATACTATTACCCCTTTGTCACACCCGGTCATCAACCATGACAAAGGTACCCCCTTGGAGTTTTCTTTTACAATTTTTTTCAAACTCCCTAAACATGAAAAGATCACCGATTTTACCCTTCTGGACTCATTAAAACTAATCAGATGGGGGGAAATTTTGGACAAAGTAGAGACTCGCTCTTTTATACTTTGAAAGATGATTTTCCAGCAACAACTTGAACATGGCACTCCTCAAAAACCTCTCTCACAATAGCTTCTCGTCGAACCCTACCATTCTCTGAGTTTAGCCTTTGTATGCCGATGTTCCTACATTTGGTGAAACCTAACACTCTTTGGTTTTCATGAGTCTAAGCTACCTAGTACCCAGTTTTTTGTGCCTTCTATGGTTCAAGAGATCACACTATCTACTACATCCTGTATCAACCAAGCCATCATATGCCAAAAATTATTTTCCCACTGTTAGTTTGCACCATTGCTCTTGACTATCTTAAAAAAAAATCATCTTTTCGCCATTTCGTGTCAATTGATGTAGGACACCTCATTGCCTTCCTTTTGACAGATATCTTCCTATCGACCTCAAAATTGATCCTGAAATATATCAGTATCCTTGAACTTGCAGACCTTAGTGGCAGGTTACCTTGTGTTTGATTTGGGGTTTTCATCATTGGCTCTCAGTCAAATTATTCTACAAGTGTTCGACATCAACACCATTTATTCACACTCTCTATATTGTATTGTGCATATTGGAGACCATCATCCTTATCAATGCCTATCCTCGCTTCTACTAACAGTTTTCATCATTGACTGGTAATTAGACAATTTCTCACATGTTCCACTACAACTCCTTTATTCACATATGCTTAAATATGCAGTTTATAGAAGCGGTGACCAATACCTTGGGTTGAGGCTTATATGATTCACCTTTGTTTCCTCTCGCAATCTACTATATTGTTTTCAGAGATAGCTTATCAGATTAATCTTGTCATGACACAAGCTTCCACATTGTGCTTATTGGTGGACATACTATTCATATCTCTTCCTAGAGAAATAATTTTGATATAGCTACTGAGCATTGGAATGCACGACTCAAGATAGATATTTATATTTTTGACATATGTTGTTTGTTTTAGGTTTTCCTCGGTCCTCCAACTCCTCTCACCCTATTACACATTTATAAGTATTTCAGCCATCGTCTTCATATCTGACCTCACACTTTAGGGGGGCATCTATTACACTAAAAATGACCTCCTCATCAGCTCAAAGGAGAAGGACACATGGAAGGAATAAATTGACATAGACAGATACCTTTTTCCAAGGTAACGCACCCCCACGACTACTAGGCTAAAGTATAACACTTCCATGCCTCTTGAAGGGAGTGTTAGGGCCTAGGTTATTGCACTGTCTTTCATAAAGGGTCACGTTACGCGTGTTTTGTGAAGAAAGAGGGACAAATTCTGTAGTAACTGACTGACATTTCTGTCTTTTTCTCAAGGAATCATGCCTCTCATTAGAAAATTCTAAACTTAAATAAGCATCCAAAGAGGGAAAAATATATAAAAGCATGGAAACATCGTGTATTTTTCCCTATTCGAACTAATGGAGAAGAATGACAAGGTTGATTCTCCCAAACCCTTATAAATTGGAGGCTAGGGCTCATTGTCAAAGGTAAAAAGGTTGATTGTGTGAAGAGATTTTTTTTTTTTTTTTCAGTGTGAGTTTTCATGGTTGGCTTGGTTCATTGAGAACTATTGGCCTAAGCATTGTCACACTTGGATATTGAGGAAATAGAGCTTAGAGTCGGAGGAATCAAGGAAGCTTGACCAAAATAATGGTTCTAATCTTCCTTCATTGAATAATAGAATTGCTTCTATTTTTTGTGCTCGGTCTCTTATTATTGCATCTATTTATTTGTTTGTTTAAGATTCATGTTATAAGTGGCTTAGATTTAAATGATTTCTTGTTTGATTATAAACCTTTTTTGTTTTTTGTTGTGATAATATTGTGAAGATTACACTAGTTCATTGTTGGTTTGCAGGATTCGGACTTGGAACCAATGAGGAGGACTTCCACCACACTACATTGCACTTTCCAAAAAATCTTCCTTATACATCGAGGTAATATTTCTTTGCTTCACTTTGTCAATCAAGCATTAGTATGAACATGCATGTATTGTCTTTGTGAATGTTGCAGCTAATATGACTGTCTACCTTAGGCCCTGGGAAGGCCCGAGAGGGATCTTACTCCAGCTACCACATGTACATTTAACCCCTAGGAATATACCAAAGGATAAGATACATAATAAAAAACAAAAGAAAGATGAATTGAAATTTTTTAGAAGAAATAAATCAAACAAGAAAGAAGAAAAAATAGAGGAACCAAAAGAGAACAAAGAAGAAACACAAACATAAAGCAATAAAAGGAATTTTTTTCAAGTCATGATGGAACTAGGACAAAAACCAAGAAGAAGTAAAAGAATTACCATAAACATGAGTAAGCAAGAAATTCAATGACCACTAGAGACAATATACCTTAATCGGTCCAACAAGGTGGAAATAGAGGTGATAACAAAACCTTTAGATGATGAAAATCCTTCAGGGAAGACTCTAGAATTCAATTACATCCAACAACATGCATATAACTTTTTTCAAACATTGTAGAGAAATTCACAAAAAAAGGTAAATTCTCCTTTGAGTCCAAAATTTCATGATGAAGCTTTACATAATGATGCCACTATGTTTGACCATCCTGAGTAAGAAATCCATATTCGTTCTCCTAAATATTAAGAAATCATTAGATCTTTGAATTAGGAGGTCTATGAATTAGAAGTATTGAACAAGAGCATAAAGAATGAAAATGAAGCAATAAAATATCAAAATGATACTTTTTTACTCAGGATGTGTTACTGGTACAAGAAGAATAAAAAACTCAAAGAAAATAATAAGGTTCCTAGGAAGAATATTAGAGGATTATAGGGAAATATTTTGTTGATAAAACCAAGGTGGTCATCAATTGCAAAAAGGAGTGGATAAAAAACAAACTTAGATGTTTTGATTCAGACATCGGAGGCAGTCCTTTGAGGACATCCTTATAAATCTTCAAATTTTTTGTATGAGAACATGCAAAACCTCCTGTTGAGGCATAAAAGGTATCTTTTAAACACCTAATTATCCTACATTAATTATCAATCCGGGAGTGACTTTTTATTTCAAGAGTGTACATTGTTTGAGACTGCAATTTAGCGAAGAGTAATGCTATGAAAGATGTAGTACAGTATTCTAGATACAAGAGTAAATAGATGCTTGTAAAGAAATCTAATTACAGTAACATGAATGGAAATACTCTGAAATATTAACTACTTACTCTGCAAAGCATCAATCAGGGATACAGTAACAATAACTCATTCCCTTAGAAATCAATGCAACTGAAATCACACTAAGACAAGGCAATAAATCTGGGAACTTGGAAGCATTAACCAATGTTCTCTACAGTTGATAGTCTCGTTCTTCAATCAATCAAAGAGCAGTCGATATTGAACTACTTGCTGATGAAAATAACTAATAAGAACTTCTTCCAATAGCAAGAATTGGAAAGGAACAACAATTCGTAATTCCTATGTGTTCATAACAACTGTAAACAATCTCTCTGCAAATCTGAACCTAACGAATTATAAATGAACAAAAAATAGTAATGGAACAACAAATATAATCTTAATGCAATCGGGTAACAAATCTTCTTAAACACCAACCCTGTCGACAACCAACACTATGAAATAGTCAATCGGAATGAACCATAAACCAATGGAACAACAACCCGAATTAAGTATAGAATTTCAAAGATTTATAAGAGATAGCAATATGAATAAGACAGTAAATATGATCCTTGCTAATATGGAATAGCAGTGCAATTCATTAATGCACACAACAAACTAGTACTCAATTCAACAGAAATCAAATAACTCTGTAATCGTAATGAATCTAAACACAATTATCACACAACAATAATCAAAGGATAGAAATAAAAATAGCAGAGCAATTCCACCAGGGCCGGGCCCTTAGCACTAGTGAAACACTGCTGGGTTACTTCAGAGCTTAAAAGATGAAATGAAATGCGCCTTTGTATTAATCAAACATAAAAGTATTACAGAGATCACTCTCTAAACCCGAGAGTCAATAAAACGTAATATTACAAAAGAAATGTTTTGAATCAAAAGGATCTCTCCCACAATCACTAAAGGCATTGCTTTATATAAAAAACTCTGACGGACAAGACAAGGAATACGATGAGGTTTGAACAGGATTCACTTCCCTTCTTTTAGCTGTCAGTTGATTTCCTTTGACTGAAGCCGAGCTATCCCCTACCTTTTCTTAGCAATGCGTTCGAATTTCCTTGTCTTTGGCAGGATTTGGTCCAACGCTAGGGGAAAAACAATTGCATTTACTTTAGCATCGCCTCTGATATAGCTGTTCACCTCGCCTAATTCTTGTTTTTTTCAATAAAAAGAAGTTCTTAGTTATATTTTACAATAAACATAAATCTTCATAATTCTACCATAATTCTTGTAATAAATCATCTTTCTAAGGTAAAAAGAATTATGTTTAAAGTAAAAGAATGAGAAAACACATAGTGAATTCATACCTTTTCCAGTGCTCAACATACCCCCTACTTACCCTTTTTCATGTCCTCATGAAAACTATAGTTCACATGTAGAGTAGTTAAAGAATAAGCTGGAGAAGGTTTTTCATCAAAAGGCATAAAACCATGCATTGAAGCTAATGCTTCGAATACATGCCCTATCTGTCCTTCGAGTATCTCATAAATGGATTTGTAATCTGTATTAGGATACCATGCAATGGGGCTTCGAAACCTACACCCTAGCCAGAATGGTCCTTCCCTCAAAATGAGGTTGCTATAGGAAACCAAGCGGTCTCCAGCTAATCCAAAGTTTTTATAGTTAAATGGTTCTCTATTTTGAACATTTTGATAGGAAATTCCCCCTTGGACCTTAGCTGCTATGTAAGCTTGGTTTCTAATAGATAGGAAATAGTCTATCCCATTCAAGAAAATTGATTTATGGATAGGCCCCAATGCTTGGATAACACCTTCCCTTGTCATCAAATTCTTCTGCCTAGCCCATAATTGTAACGGATGCTTAGGTTCACTCCTAACCCACAAATCTAATTCATTTTCCTGCCTTTGAAAAAAATTATAGGCTTTAAGAAATTTTAACTGATTAACAACAAAGGAAACAAACACCTGGTATTGGATGTCACCCACAAAAGGGCTAGGATTTGTCTCACTATCATTTTCCAATATGAGATTATGCAAATAAAACTCACACAGGAAGTGTTGTACCTTTACCCCATAGAGTTTGCAGCATGTTACAAAATCATCTATAGTTTTTAACTCGATAGATTTTCCTGCCCTAACTGCCTTAATATTTAGCTGTAAATATATTTCTAATAAAAATAAAGCATAATCCTTGGCAGGGCATCTACAAGCTAAAACATCGGTGTATAATGAGCAGAGAGTGTCCATTCGATTCTGGGCTAATTTTAATTGATTCATTACCTTTTCAGCCTCTTCCTCTGCCTTTCGACACTTCTCATGGGCTTCAGCCTCTACTTCATGGATGATCTTCATCTGCTGCTGCAACTCCTGATATTCCTCCTAGGGACAGTGTCTTCTTCCAGTTTTTCCCTTTCCAGATGAGCCTGTGCCAACTCCTCTTGGAGTTTGGCTAATGTAGGGTCACTAAAAATATTCTGACTTCTAGCTTGCATATTTTCACTTGAAGTGGCTCCCTCTGGAACAACTACTTCTGGAACAGCTGCCTATTGTTCCATATCTCCATGACTAGGCTCAGCCATAGTTTCTACAACTTGGGGGTTCATTTTAGTGGCCACTTTCCTCTTTTTCGAGGCTCGCTTGGTGACTATGCTTCTTCTCTTTGAGGTTCGTTTGGGAATTTGTTTCATTCTAAGAACCATAATGGTCTACCTAAGTTGTTCCATGAGTCTCTAAAGCTTCATTCGTTCCCTCCGAATTTTTTCAATCTCAGTTACTTTCTTCCTTTTTCTTAATGGAACAGTTGTTCCTTTTTCTGGACCTACTTGCTCAACGGGGTTTTGGTCCTCATCAGTTGTGCCTTTAGTTGGGCTCACTTCTCTATTTTCTTCTTGGGGTTCTTCGTCAATGTTCATATGCCCTCGGCTAAATTCTACAGGAGTTATACCCTCAATTGACTCTGCAGTCCCCTGAGAATTTTCAGGTTGGGATACTGCTTCAGTGTTCTCCTTTTCTTGTTCATACTTCTCAAGGGAAGCAACCCAAACTGATTCTATCATTTCATCAGGGTTTGCTGTTTCATCCGGCATTTCTTCAGCAGTTTCTTTGTTGACAGCATAGTGCTCCTGCAATTGGTTGATATTAATATTAAGGTCCAGAGGGCTATGAGGTTGCACATAGTCATTCATATTGGCTAGAATTTGGGCCAATTGGTCTTCTTGCAAAGGGCTTCGTGGTGAACTTGCAGTAGTGTTTTCGGGAGGCTCTGTTCCCTCTCTTTCACTTCTGTGATTATCTTCATCCTCCTCGCAGGTGTGGTAGCTACCTTCTTCCTCATCGGAGTAGTGAATTTCTCCCTAAATTTCCTCTTCTTCATTATTTCCTTCTTCTGCACTTGCTTGTTTCTCACCACTGGTGTGGTGGCTCATTTCTTCTTCCTCATCAATACGAGGACTCCCTCCTTCCAATTGTGGAGGATGTTCATCCTTCGAGTTGGGCAATTCCAAGGGCTGGCTACTGCTACCCGAAAGGCCCTCTATCATTCCCCTACTTCTTTTTGAACGAGAGGACTGTCTACGATTTGATGGCTCAGCTGCTAAGCTAGCCATTCTCTTTCGTTTTGGGGCAGGTAAGGCTAATCCTCCATCAATCGAAAATATCAACTCTTCCCAACTGGTCTATTGTTGGGAGAGACTACGACTCACTATTAATCTGATTAGGCAATGGTGGCTTACCACCATGTCAGCGTGACGAGGTTTTCTTATACTACGGGCAACATCATGCAGTAAGGAATTTAAAAATGTAGGAAAATTTACAGTACATTTCTACTTTAATACTGCCAATAACTTAAGGTGGCAAGGTCTTACCACGTCTTTCCTTCCATCGCATGTTATATAGGCTTGCACTATCTTGGCCAATTCCGTCCATGGTTCTCCCAATGATGCCAGCTGAACTCCTTTTCCTTTGATGACCAATGTCTATCCGTCATCCTGGAAAATATTCATGGCTTCTTGAAGCCTGATCTTCTTCTGAGTCCATATGCATCCTTGCGCTGGTAGACCAGACACCTCTGCAATTATTTCATTTGTTACGACTATCTATATTCCTCTAACCATGGAGTATCCTTCCTGCAAATTCTGTAAAAACTTAGTAGCCACTGTTTCATGGGGTTTTTGCAGCCTCGTGAAGTATGTAATCCATCCCAATTTTTTCAGAATCTCTCATGCAGCATCATAAACAAATAACACTTGCATCTCACTATGAATTGGTCATCCTCCCATATTCTTTTCACACTATTAATTCTTTCCAAACACACAGTAATGTAATGGAACAACACAACACGATGAATTGGAATAATATCGTTAAGTTTTTGTTATTCCCTAGAATGTAGGGATTTGATTCGCATACAGGTAAAAAAATATAGGGATTTTATCTGCATGCAGTGATTAAGAGGCATCCACGCCCCCCTTGGAGGATGATAGTTCATCCTCGACCATCAAATAAGAGAGGAAAGTACTGTACAACAGTTGTACAGCAGGAAAAAGCAGGCATACTTATGATACAATCAATCAAATTATTACATTTGTTGAAATCCATGTGTTTGATTAAATCGTAAATAGATATAGAAAATTTTGTAATGATTTAAAGATAAGGAGAAGGGACAGCTAAGATTAACACAAGTACAAATGCATTTATTACCCACTCAAACTAATGTGATCGATTTATGATGATTTTCATGTATAATAGGTTCGAAATCAAGGGTTTATGATTCATACTTTCATTTGATATTTAGATAGAGATACAGGAAAAAGGGTTTAATATTACTATTGATGTGTACAAATGTGACTCCAATACCATCAGCAGAGCTCTGTTTCCCACAGGTGTCCATAACCTTGACAAAGTTGCTTTCTCACCCTTGGAACCATTGTCCTTTATTTATGCCTAGGAAGTGTTGTTAAATGTCATAACGGAGGCCATTGTGCTGACTTGGGGACCATATGAATCACAATGTCATTCACCGAGAAGAAGTGAAAAGTGGGCAGGCCGGCTCGTGATGAGACCTCCTGTTCCAAGGACTTCTTAATTTTTTTCTTTCAATTGTCCATTGGACCATATCCCTGGTGTGGTGGCCATGATGGGAATGCCACTTCACTTGCTTCCTTATGATCATGGTAGGTTGGCTCTTGATGAGACCCCCTATCCTCCATCTGCCATATCATAAAATTATTAGTGAAATATATAAATATTTTTTCTTCTTTTTCATATAGCACTTTCCTACTTATATATAAAGGATGGCTGCACTCCTTAAGAGTAAGGATGGTGGAAGAAGTCTAAAAATCTCAATAGAAAATAATATGCCCTTATTCCTACTCCATAAGTAAAAATCAAAGAAAGTTATAAAGATTTGGGGAAGAACCAACATGATAAGGATAATCGATCATATTAATTCTAGTGATAGTAAGACAACAAAGTCATGTTATTGATTATGTCCTTTTTCCTTTTTCTTATCATTACCAAACAATTTCTTAAAAAAATGACAGTTTCTTTTGATTTGCTGATTCCAGTAAGCTTTAATTTGTATGATGTTGTACAAATAGTATGTTTTCCTTTATAAGAGTCATTAGAAATCCTCAAAATGTTGGTCTAAAAAAAAAAAAAATCCACTCAAAAGGTGATGTTCCTTTAGAAAGGAACAACAGAAACAATCTGTGGAAATGATGTTCCTTTGGAAAGGAACAAAAAGAAAATAATCTGTGAAAAGTGTTGTTCCTTTCGAAAGGAACAACAAAAAGAATCTGCAAAACTGTTGTTCCTTTCGAAAGGAACAACAAAAAAATCTACGAAACAACAAAAATAAACAACACAACTGCTGTTCCTTTCAAAAGGAACAACGAAAACACTCTCAGCAAAGTTGCTGTTCCTTTTGAAAGGAATAGAAAAAATGTTGTTCCTTTAGAAAGGAACAGCGAAAACTCAACATAAGCGAAATAAACAAAGTTTGGAAAAAAAAGAATTCCATAAAACAATAAAACAAAATAAATGAACAATATTGATGTACAAATTTCAAAGGAAAGAAATGATTTAATGAATGGGTGCCGAGGAGGAGTTATCCCCTTCAGCCAGAATTTTCATGGTAGAAAATTCCCGTAACTGTTGGTAGAAGGATTCTCGAGTAAGCGGTTTATGATACAATCGTACTCGATGATCGTTTACTTTGAAGGAATGTCTAGATCCATCAATGGTGGTTAATGTAATGGTGCCATTATCATGCACTTTTTGTATCTCATAAGGTCCGAGCCATCGTGTCTAGAGTTTCCCTGGAAAATCCTAAAACCTAGAATCATATAGGAGTGCCCAGTCTCCTTCGTGGAAGATCTTTTCTTTGATAAGGGCGTCGTGCCATTTTTCTCTCTGTTGTTGAATTAACGCAGTGTGCTAAAGAGCAGAGAGCCTAATTTCATCTAACTCATTAATTTGCTGCAGTCTTTTGGCCTGGGCTTCATTTAAATCTAGACCCACCTTTTGGGTTGTTCTTAGTGTCTGAATTTCAAACTCTATTGGAAAGATGGGCTCTTTTCCATATACCAATTGATATGGTGAATATTATGTAGTGGCTCTCCATGTTGTTCAGTATGCCCACAATGCTTTTGGAAATCTATAGGCCCAGTCACGTCTGTGTGAGGCAACAATTTTTGTCAATATAGATTCGATCACTTTATTCGTGCTCTCTACTTGGTCGTTTGCAAATGTGGTAGTTCTGTAATGTTTCAGCTAGTTTATTACCTACAAACTGTGGTCTGCCATCTATGATTATGTCCCTCGGGAGGCCATATCGCACAAAGATTTGGAAAATAAATTGTATTACAGAGTCCTCTGTAGCTTTTGAAAGTGCCTCTGCTTCAACCCATTTAGTGACATACTCAGCTGCAACTAGGATATATGTTTTTTGGTTTGATGGGGGGCTAATAGGGCCAAAAAAATCGAGCGCCCAACGTTCAAATGGTTCAATTACTTGTTGAGGGTTCAAAGGCATTTCGTTAGACTGCCCAGGGCGACCTACCCTTTGGCAGCTATCACAGGCCTGCAGAAATTTTTTGGCATCTTTAAAAATGGTAGGCCAATAATAGCCTGTCCATAAAACCTTATGGGCGGTTCTACGATCTGCAAAATGTCCGCCACATGGCCCGTCATGGCATGCTTTCAAAATATCAAATACCTTGTCCTCTCGGACGCATCTCCTAATTTTCATATCCGACCCTGTATGAAACAGGTAGCCACCAATCCAAGAGAATCGGGTGCTACGTTGTATTATCTGCTTTCGTTCATTAAGGGTTAGATGTTTAGGTAATTTACCTATTGCCAAATAATTTGCTATATCAGCATACCATTGGGTTCTAACAGTAACAACGAACAAATGTTCATCTGGGAAGTAGTCTTCAACTACTTCTGCATCTGTTGGCTTTGGAATTCTTGACAGAAAATCAGCTACAGGGTTCTCTTTTCCAAGTTGATCTTTAATTCTAATGTTGAATTCCTGCAATAAAATCAACCATCTTGTCACTCTTCCATTTGTAATAGGTTTATTTGCTAAAAATTTAATGGCAGAGTGATGAGTATATAGTACTACAGGATACCTAGTTATATAATGTCTAAAATTATTTACAACATGTACTACAGCTAAAAATTCCTTCTCAGTCACAGTATAATTTAGTTCAACAGGAGATAGATTCTTGTTGATATAATAGATTGCATATGGTTTTTTATCTTCTTCCTTCCCAAGCACTGCTCCAATCGCTGTGTCTGAGGCATTAGATGAAATTTGGAATGGGAAATTCCAATTGGGGCCCCTCAGCACTGTGGCTGTTGATACAAGATTTTTCAGATCATTGAAGGCATTGTCACATTTATCTGTCCAAATAAAATCAACATTTCCTGTTAGTGCATATAAAGGTGCAGCTATTCGAGAATAATGTTCTATAAATCTCCTATAATAACTATAAAATCCAAGAAAGCTACGTACCTCTATTTGTGTGGTGGGTGTGGGTATTAACAAAATTATCTGAATTTTAGCTGGATTCACCTAAATTCCAGCTGCTAAAATATAGTGCCCTAAGATAACTCCTTCAGTCATCATCATATGACACTTTTCATGGCTTAATCAAAGCCTAGTGTCAATACATCTTTGCAACACCTTTTCTAAATTTTCTAATGCTGGCTCAAAATCATCTCCGTAGGGTGTGAATTCATCCATATATACTTCGAGCCCTTCATTTATTAAATCTGAAAATATGCTGAGAATGGCCCTTTGAAATGTAGCAGGGTCATTGCATAGGCCAAAGGGTAAGACTTGGTAGGCAAATGTCCCCCAAGGACAGGTAAAAGTAGTTTTTTCTTGGTCTTCAGGGGCAATCTGGATTTGATTGTACCCACTAAAGCCATTGAGGAAAGACAATAATTTCTTTCCTGCCAATGTGTCTAATACTTGGTCAATGAAAGGAAGGGGAAAGTGGTATTTCTGGGTTGCCTTGTTGAGTTCTCGGTAATCTACACATATTCTCCACTTCCCGTTCTTTTTTGGTACCACTAATAATGGAGAGACCCACTTGCTATCAGATATTGGGTAAATGAAATTGACATCCAATAGTTTTTGTCATTCAGCTTTCACGATATCTTTAAGGTGAGGTTTTAGTATTCTTTGGGGTTGGCGAATGGGTCTCGCATATTTTTCAGTATGGATGTGGTGTGTGCATAATTGGGGGTCAATTCCCTTCATGTCTGGGTAATCCCATGCAAAGGCTGCTTTGTATTTCCGTAGTAATTGGACCAACTTCTCTTCTTGTTCAGCAGTCATATTTTTGTTAATGTTTAGAGTTTTTCCCGGCTCAATTTCTACAATCTTACTATTGTACACAGAAGTAGTGGGTATTACTTGATTAGGGATGTCTTTCAGAGGATCTTATTCTTCTTTATTTTCAAATGATGCCTTGATCATGTGACATTGTAGATGAGATCTGATTTGTGGTTTATTAATAAAACTATTAATGATATCATCCTCTATTTGGTCTTTAAAATCAAGGGCATCTTCTACAGTTAGAGGTGATCTCATATTTTCCATAAGATATGATACAGGTTGTTTTCTTGTTTTGATTATTGATAGGCTTGGTTGGGCTGGGGGATATAAAGCTAAATTCTTGAAATAGTTTCCCCTTGTTATTGTCATGTTGCCTTGTCGGCATCCAATATAAGCATCGACAGTTGCCAAAGGGTACAGGTGTCCATCTAGCCGATTCTTTGGGTTGATAACCAGGAAGTCAGTAGGGTATTCCTATGAATCTACAGATACCATTACATCTTGTAGTGTACCCTCTGTTTTTACTACCGATCGGTCGGCCAATTCCAATAAGGTTGTTGTTGGTTCCAGTGATGTAATGCCAAGTTTTTGACAGGTGGTGGTTGTTAAGATATTGATTGCAGCTCCCAAATCAACTAAGGCATTTGGGAACAATTTCCCATTGATTTTCACCATCACTATAGCATTTCCTGGGTCTTCATATTTTATAGGTGTTTCCATTCCTGATAATAAGTCAGATAGAGTACCGACTATTTGTACAATTGGGTTGGTGGTTTTTCTCCTCTTTGGCTTCTTTATACACAGTTCCTTAATGGTTTTTGCATAAATAGGGATGTCTTGGATAACTTGGAGGAGAGGGATTTTTATACACAATTTTTTTTATTCTCCTGGAAGATCAAAATCAGGATGTTCTAATGGGCGAGGTATGATTAATCGTTCTAGGAATGGTGGAGAAGAGGTTGTTGCTTGTTGTTGATTTTGTTGTTGAACCACCTTCTCTTTTTGTAATGTTTGTTCTATAGGTAACAAATCTTCAATATGAACATTTTTGTCTCTCTCTGTTTCTACTATATGCCCAGACCTCAATCGAAGGTCATTACACTCCCTCAGTTCAGTTTCTAATTCTGGTGGTTCCATTATTTGGACAAACTGAACTGGCCTATTGTTTGGGTTTGGGTTGGGCTGGGGTGGGAGTTGTGGTCTTAAGTTGGTCTGGGGGTTTGTATAGGGAGCTAGCAGTGTGGGTTGAGAGAGGGGAATTGTTCCAGCTGGCTAATTTGTAGGTCTTTTCCAGTTTTACTGCCAGGCCTGACTCTGCGAAGTAGAGGGGGACCATTGTGTTGGATAAGCATTGTTTTTCCAAAACGGTGGGCAAAAAGGAAAATTTGGCCAATTAGTTTGATTTGTTTGATTTGGCCATGATGATGTAGGGAATGGATGTTGTGACCAATTGGGGAAAGGTGGTTGATTTTGCCACATTCCATTATATTGTTGAGCATTGTATTGAGGAGGCTGAAAAGAAGGAAATGGATTAGTTGGCATACTTGATTGTCATGGCTGCCATTGTCGGCACTGATTAAGTAGACATACCACTTCTGATTCTTCTTCTACTTCCTTATAGACTTATTTTAGGCCAAGAAGCGAGGGACATTCTTCTGTGGGGTGATATTTCGTGCAAATGGCGCAAACTTTGATTACATCCAGCGGGCACTCTTTGTGGTTGTGTTTCTTCCTGCATCTAGGACAGAATACTGCCAAATTTTGCTCTGCTTCTGCTTGCTTTTGTTTGGCTTGCATAATGTCGAACTACGTTGTTAGAGTCCCTAGTATATCTGTTTTAAAATCTTCCAGCAGGTTGCTAATCTCTGCACGAGTTACACCTTCATTGGAGGTGTTATTGTCCCTTTTAATCATGTCACGTTTTGCTGATTTTAGCCTTGTGTTGCCCCTCGAACTCCTGATACACAAATCAATGATGTTAGCATAGCTTTCCTGATATATATCACCTTTTCCCATAATATTCAATGTTTCAACCCATTGATCTTTCATTCCCCTAATTAATGTAGTTTTTAGCACATTATAAGGTAAGGGTAAGGATGCATAAGTAGATCTCTGAAGATTGTATTGAAACCATTCCACATATTCTTCCAGGGTTTCATTCAGTTTTTCTGTCATTTGGAATATTTCATCTTTTAGTTCCCGAGACCTGCAATAATCTTGATATTTTTTTAAAACACAGCTTTCATCTGATCCCAATCAGTTATGAAACCCCCACCTAGCCCCATAAACCATCGTAAGGCTGCTCCTTTTAATGTGGAAGGAAATAGTTTTAATTTTTGGGGATCAGTGGTATAGTCATACCCCCTGCAATTGTACCTATGAAAGCTATGAAATGTGGGGATATGTTGAAGGGGAATGGATTTCATAGGTGCATTAAATACAGTATCTACTATAGGATATTGTAGTGTGGAAGTTTGCTGGGGTGTTTGCTGGTTCTGGTTTTGGTTCTGGGCCATTTGGTCAAAGACGTGCCAATATCCTTCTAGGATCTCGAGGGAATTCCAAGGCTGAATGGAAGGAGTAGGAATGGCCTTGACAGCACTTCCCTTATATGGAATGCTTACTGTTTGGACTATTTCAAGAGGGGATTTTGGTTCTTCTGCTTCTCCTGTTTCCCCTTCTCCTTCACGGAGATTACTAGAGTTCCCTTCCTATGGAGAAATTAGGTACGGATTTTCAATTTCTTGGGAATCTTGCTCAATCCCCATTGTTTGACTATGTATCTCAGCAAAGGCTTCAGATGGTGATTTTGGGGCCTGAATGGAACTAGTAGGTTGTTTAGAGATAACTCTCCTAGGTCCTATTGATGGCTAAGATTCAATATTTTTAAGGATTTCGTCAATGAAAGTTGTTCGCCCAAGGGTCACTAGTCACTTAGGTTTTTTGGGCTTAGGAGGAATTTTATTTTGTTTAGCTGGTTTCTTCATTCAAGAAAAAAAATCCTTCATTCCTACCTAAAGAAATAAGTTTACCTATTTCTGCTGTGAAGCGGGCTGTGAGCAAGTATGTTCCTTGCCCGTTGCACAGGTTCTTACCTTCCGTCTTTAATACCCAATTCTTCGCGAGCTGAAGAAAATCAATTGTGCATCACTCCTTTGAAATGGTATACACTCTCCCTGGCAACAGAGCCAAAATTTTGGGGCATAAAAGGTATCTTTTAAACACCTAATTATCCTACATTAATTATCAATCCGGGAGCGACTTTTTATTTCAAGAGTGTACTCTGTTTGAGACTGCAATTTAGCTAAGAGTAATGCTATGAAATATGTAGTACAATATTCTAGATACAAGAGTAAATGGATTCTTGTAAATAAATCTAGTTACAGTAACATGAATGGAAATACTCTGAAATCTTAACTACTCACTCTGCAAAGCATCAATCAGGGATACAGTAACAATAACTCGTCCCTTAGAAATTGATGCAACTGAAATCACACTGAGACAAGGAAATCAATCTGGGAACTTGGAAGCATTAACCAATGTTCTCTACAGTTGACAGTCTCATTCTTCAATCAATCAAAGAGAAGTCGATATTGAACTACTTGCTGATGAAAATAACTAGGAAGAACTTCTTCTAATAGCAAGAATTGGAAAGGAACAACAATTCGTAATTCCTATGTGTTCATAACAACTGTAAACAATCTCTCTGCAAATCTGAACCTAATGAATTAGAAATGAACAACAAAGAGAAATTGAACAGAAAATAGCAATGGAATAGAAAATATAAGCTTAACGCAATCAGGTAACAAATCTTCTTAAACTCCAACCCTGTCGATAGCCAACACTATGAAATAGTCAATCAGAATGAACCATAAACCAATGGAACAACAACCAGAATTAAGTATAGAAGGAAAAAGAATTATAAGGGATAGCAAGATGAATAAGACAGTAAATACGATCCTTGCTAAGATATAATAGAAGTGCAATTCATTAACGCACATAGAAAACCAATACTCAATTCAACAACAATCAAATAACTCTGTAATTGTAATGAATCTAAACGCAATTATCACACGACAATAATCAAAGGATAGAAATACAAACAACAGAGAAATTCCACCAGGGTCGTGCCCTTAGCACTAGTTAAACACTTCTGGGTTACTTCAGAGCTTAAAAAGTGAAATGAAATGCGCCTTTGTATTAATCGAACATAAAAGTATTATAGAGATTGCTCTCTAAACCCGAGAGTCAATAAAACATAATATTACAAAAGAAATGTTTTGAATCAAAAGGATCTCTCCCACAATCACTAAAGATGTTTCCTTATATAACAAACTCTGACGGAAAAGACAAGGAATACGATGAGGTTTGAACACTGATCCCTCAGGATCGAAGGATCCTGAGGGATTTGCTTCCCTTCTTTTAGCTGTCACTTGATTTCCTTTGACCGAAGCCGAGATGTCCCCTGCCTTTTCTTAGCGATGCATTTGGATTTCCTTGTCTTTGGCAGGATTTGGTCCAACACTAGAGGAACAGTAGTTGCATTTACTTTAGCATCGGCTCTGATATAGCTGTTCACCTCACGTAATTCCTGTTTTTAACAATAAAAAGCAGTTCTTAGTCATATTTTACAATAAACATAAATCTTCACAATTATACCATAATTCTTGTAATAAATCATCTTTAAAATGTAAAAAGAATTATGTTTAAAGTAAAAGAATGAGAAAACACATAGTGAATTCATACCTTTTCCACTGCTCAACACCTCCGACATGGGGGAATGGCTAACCTCCAAATTATGCTTCTTTGACAATCCATTTTTCCTTTTTCATCCATTTTGATATAATTTTTTCACTTCATTTCATCTTAAAGGTCATACAGGTCATGCAAATGTTAATAAAAAGGTAATTATCTCAAAGTCTATGTTTTCTTTATGAAATTGGTTTAAACTATGCTATAAATGTTAAATTATGCAATTTTTGCAGCTAACTTGAATTTTTGCAGCGAAATTCTAAGCTGTCAATGTTAGTGTGTGTTAGAGGATAACTAAGACACATGAAAAATTTCCAAATGTCACCTAGGTGGACATGTACCTACTGGTCAGAGTTGGAAACTCATTGGATGAGCGAATCTCTTTGGTAAAAATTGAAGTCAACATGACTATGGAATACTGGTTTTGTGCAGAATGACCAGGAATCAATTCGACCATCAAAAGAACATGGAAACTATGAAGTGAGAGAGATCTAGAAGACTATGATTTTAGTCGATGAAGTTTCAATAAAAATATCTCTCATGATTCACTCCTTTAGTAGTGAATCATGAGAGAGAAACTCCTATTTTCATTTAAAAATATAGATGTCAAACTCAGTACCCATTTCTCAAGAATTAGTTTCGTAAGTTGTTAATCCTGGAGACATTGTAAAGATGCTTCATTTTGAAAGTGAAATACAACAATTTAAGTTCATTGTTGTGGTTATTATCATTCTCTTGTTGTAGATTATGTTTTTTCATTTCAAGTAATACAAGTTCATGTTCATGGAAAATTTGTGATTGTGTTGGTGAATCAAAGTCTTGTTATTTGATTTTTAAAGCATCTCGCACTCAATAGGAGGGCCACCTTATGATGTGCGATAGATAATATAGTTGTATTTCCTTGCTTTGATTTAATTTCTTTCATTTTTCGAAAGTATTAGAATCGATTTCCTTTAGTTACCTAATTCATTTGAATGCTTTGTATTGCTCTAATACTTTTTCTTTTGAATTATAATTTTACTTACCTACCTTTGGTTCTTTCCAAGTCGAGCGCTTGACAATAAATCAAAATACCAATAATATTTCCTTTCTCTGCTTAGTCTCATATTTAATTGTCTTTCTTTGATTATTCTCGAGTTTATGCTTTATAGATCATGACTATATTTTGTTTTGAATATGCACATTAGTAATATTTGAAGGTTTTTTCACTGAAAATATTGTCAACAAGACATTCCTTTTTTATCACTATTTTTCAAAATAGTTTCAATTTCAAGTTTAACAATAACTCTCCTTTCAAATTGATAATTATATTTCCTTTCCAATCCCTTAGATTAAATTGTTTTAAGTTCTATATATCAATTCTATAATATAATTGCTTTAAATTTCCATATAATAAATTTATTTCCAAGTTCAATAGTTTAGATTTTTTTTCGAAACTCCATTAAATAAAACTCATTTTCAAGCTCAATAGAAAGGACTTTATATCCTATTCAATAGAATAGTTTTCATTTCCTTGAATTATAAAATATATTTTGAGGCTCTTATATTAGCATAGTTTAATATAAATTCAATAGCTCTAATATAGAACACATGCATATCCTTACTAATATATTGTCATAGATATGTTTAAAATTACATTTCACAATTAGATTACCCTTCCTTAATTGAAAAGAGGTATATGGGTACATGCATACTTCAGAAGCTCACAAAAAGTGGTGAATAATTTAATGAAGTAATTTAACCAACAATTAAATTACGCAAAAAATGGTATACATTATTATAATAAAAGTAAATTATTAATGTAATTATAATATTCTATGTAATATTTCATCTTAATATTAACATTAATTTTATTAATAACATTAACATTGAAATAATTTGATATTTCAATGTGAGGAAGAAACCCTACTTCTCAATGTGACGAACATTTCCCTACATGACATTGTCATGAAAATATCCCCACATCAAATTTTACCATAAGAAATATACTCAACCATGATCATCTATATGTTACAAACACCAAACATTGTCACATTGTGATGAACAATGTGACAATGTTACAAATAATCAACATTGTTGCAATGTGAAAAATAATAAACAATATCGTAATGTGATTAAAAATAAATGTCATTACAACGTCAAAAATAATATAAATTTAATAAATTTAAATTTATTTTCCATGTGATGAAAAACAAATGATGTCAAAATGTGTTCAACAATAAATGACATCACAACATGAAGAACAACAAGAAATGTTACAATGTGATTAATTATAACTATCATAGCAATGCGATGAATATTAAATACCATTTCAATATGATAAATAAAAAACACCATTATAATGTGAAGAATAATATACATCATCATAATGTGTTAAACAATAAATTCCATTGCAATGTGATGAACAAAGAATAATACCACTATGTTGTGAATAATCAACATTGTCACAATGTGCAGAACAATCAACATTGCCACAATGTGACAAATATTAAACACCATTGTAGTGTTACAAATTCATTATGATTTTATGAATGATTTATGTCATCATAATAGTTAAAATCAATAAATTCCATTTCAATCTGAAAAACAACAAACAATGGAA
Organism: Pinus albicaulis; assembly: GCA_034641835.2. Lineage (NCBI taxonomy): Eukaryota > Viridiplantae > Streptophyta > Pinopsida > Pinales > Pinaceae > Pinus > Pinus albicaulis. The sequence continues at coordinate 1,092,206,477 of CM076583.1, forward strand.
AAATGTGATGAACAATGTCATAATGTGATGAACAATGTCACATTGATATGAATAATCAACATTGTCACAATGTGATCAATCATCAAAATGTGACCAACAATAAATATCATCGCTATGTCACAAACAAAATATGGCATACACATTGTACTATGGGTTGACCATGGTCGACATAAATTAAGATAGTCCTTAATGTTGAGCATGGTCAACTCTAGTCAACATGATCATACATGGACAAAAATTCTCAATGTCACAGTGGGAAATCATGGTTCACAACAATCAATCATTGTGACATGGTTGACCATAGTAAACATCATCACATAATAAAAAAGTCAACATAGTCATCACATTCAACATGGTAAACCATAATAAGCATATCCAACATAGAAAACATGCAATCATAATTAACCATAGTCAATCTACTAAGACTTAGTCGATCATATTCAACCATGACTGAAAAAACTCAACAACGGCCAAGCATGGTCACCATAAACAACCATGGCCATTATGTTCATACATGGGTATCCATGGTCAATCGATTTATCAAGTATAGTGACATCACAATGTGATGAAAAACAAACAATGTTAAAAACATTGGACCATATGTTGATTGCATTCCATAATGTTTGGCCAATTGAACCATTTACAAACATGATTAAACAAACTCGGCCATGGTCATACATGGTCAAACATTGCCAATATGGTCAATCATTATTAGTCATTGTCACCCATGTTCAACCATACAAAAATTTAGTTTGCCATAGTAATCCATGGTTAACCTTGTCCAACCATGGTCATCTTTGGTCAACCTAGTAAACCTAGGAAAACCCTTTCTCTACCCACTCCTAATTCCCAACCATGGTCAATCGTCATTAAAATGGTTGAACATGGTCAACCAAGGTCTTTATGTTGAAACATGTTCAACCATTTTCAACATGGGAAAACATAATCTATCGTAAAAAAAAACATGTTCAACCATGGCCAAATATGTTAAAACATGTTCGTCTATGGTTAAGTAAACAACCAACCATGGTCAACCATGGTGGCATGGCTAACCATAATCAATCATTATGACATGGTTAACAACAGGAAACATCATCACGAAGTTAAGATAGTCATTTATAGTCATCACATTCAACAATCAACCATAATCAACATAGAAAACATAGAAAACATTATCAACCATAATGAACCATAGCCAACATGCTCAATCTTGGTTACTCATGTTCAACCATGATTGAAAAAATCAACCATGGTCACCATAGTTAACCATCGACACCATGATCATCCATGGACATCCATGGTACACCACTTTATCAAGCATAGTTAAAATGGTCAATCATATTCATTTATTATTAAACATTTTCAAGCATGGTCAACCATGTTCCCCCATAGCCAACCATACTTGACCATAGTCAACCATGCTCTTACAATCTCATCCATTGTTAAACAAGGTAACCATGGTCTAGCATGGATAAGAAGTCCCACCATAGTCAATCAACTCAAAAATGGTCAACCATGGTTAATATGATCATTAATGGTTAACCATAGTTATACATCGTTGATCATTGTCAATCATTTTCCTCAACCCTTGGTAAAAAATGGTCAATCCTCATCAACCATGTCAACCATGGTAAACCATCATCAACCATATTCAACCATGGTTAACCCTCTTCAACCATCATTGAACATTGTCATTCATAGTTAACAATGATCAACCTTAATCAATTTTACTCAACCATAGTTAACCATAGTCAACACAATCAACGTTGGTTAGCAATAGTCAACCATTATACACCATAGGAAACTTGGGAAACAATGGTCAACCAAGGTCAATATGGTCAAACCATTTTCGATAATGGTATCCATGGTTAACATGGTTAATAATGGTCATGCATGAGAAACATCGTTGAACATGGTCAGCCATTGTCAACATGGACATTGTAATCAACAATGGCTCACCACAATAATTTATAGAAAATAGTTACAACCTTTATCAACCATGTACATTCATATCCAACCATATGTTTATCATATCTAACCATGTTTCATTAGATGAACCATGGTCAAACATGGTTAAACAAAGATCAATGAGATCAAGCAATTAGTCACTGAAACCATGTGGGAAGTAGATCAAAGGTTTAAAATGTTGCTAATTCAAGTTAGATTCGAGATCCCTGAAGAGAAAGACAAGGAAATATTTATAACCATTTTGTTACCACACCTCAGATTACCATTGTCACAGCAGAAGATCGCAACCCAAGCAAAATCATTGGAGGTTGCGATAAAACTAGAAGGTTCGCCGGTAGTGGATACCAACATAGCGGTTTAGCATATCCAGACCCAGTTGGCAAGCTTACATATGGAACTCCATGACCTGAAGAAGGGAAAATAGGTTTGGTCTAACATGCGCTAAGAATTATGGTGCATAAAGTGAAAAATGGAGGGCCACCAAAAGGATCAGTGTCATGTCTATAGATATTATGTGTGAACTGGGATGCTAATTCCATTCAAGCCTGGACCAAGTGTTGGGTCGAGTGTGGGACTGAATGTCTAGTTTAGCCTATGCCAAGTTGTAGGCCAACACCATTTGCTGCAAGATTTTATCCAGTCATCGAAGCAATTGTTCTGTAAATTTTGTAGCTCGGTGGGACATGATTGAAAGAACTAACAGAGCTATGATCTAATGATGTAGCAGAGTCCTGGGGCGTACATATTGCAAGTTGAAGGACATGAAGATCTAGGATCTCCAACAGCGTGCGGAGGTTTCCAAGGTTGAGGGCATGGCCACAAAGGAGGCACTGGATGAGGCCGCAGACATATTGTTTAGTCAATATACTATCTTAAATTTCTATCATAAATTATCAACCAGAGTTAGTAATATTATGAAGTTCAGGTGCACTATATATGCTTTAACCTTTACTTTCTTAATTCGTTGTGTTTGATTTTATATATTTGTTTGGATTTTGTATTTATCTTGAATATTTAAATGAAATTAAGAAACTAAGAACAAAACTATGAAATCCAATCTTAAATAACAAATATTATGATGAAAACTCTACTTTTGGCCTTAAAAATGAACAATTGATTTTTAAGAAAACTAGAAATGAGAAGAAACTTCAATATTTTTGTATGTTTTATAAATAAAATTAAGAAGAAAGAAAAGGAAATGTTTAATATTAATTTAAGAAAAGAATTTGATCTATAAATTACTCTAAAGAAAATATTCTAATGACTGAAAGATGAAATTTACAAGAAGGAAGAAAAGGAATTTTTTATTTAAGAAAGAAAAATGATCTACGATAAATCTATATTGCATAAAAAGAAATCAATCTAAGTGATAAATCTTAACTATGTTAGACTATTCTATGCCTTCAACTATGATGAGGTTATCTCTAAAAAAATTATCTACATTACTTTTAAGCCTATTTAATTAAGGAACAAAACATGTAATTAAATCACCTCTTAATCTAATCCATATATTCAATTTTCTATATCTAAGTCTTACCTACTTATATCTCAGAATTTTCTTTTATCTACCAAATGAAATATTTATCTAAATTAATCCTATGAAAAACAAAGTATATTTTTAACTCTAATCTCATTCAATGATGAAAAAAATAATGTATTTTAATCTAAGTTCTACAATTAGAAATATCAAAACAAACAATATTAAATATAAATGATTATGCTACGTAAATTCAAAAACTGATTTAAGTGAATAAAGAAAACAGAGTATTTACCTACTGTGAAAAACTAAAATGCTTAATTGATCTACGAAACAAAGGATGAAATGTGTATTTACTATGCAGTAGAATGCAGGAAAGGTTTTAATCCATGAAATATTAATAGAGTTATGATATCAATATATTTCATGAAATCAAAACAAATAAAGCATTCAACTGTGTGAAAAACTCAGCAATTTACTATGCGGAAAGAAAAAGAATTAAACTAAGAAGCAACAGAAGATTAAACTACTAAACCTCTTATGTGCAGGGGCTCTCCACAACATAATGGTTCTAAATTCACTTGTGACTAATTATGCATCGGTGATCTACCTTCTCGATGAATTGATAAAAATAGAGTTTGAATGTGTAGCAATATTACAATAACAAAGAAAGTTTATCTACGGTTAAAACAACCGATATTTATAACAGAGACAATTTAAATGTTTGAGGTGATCTCGCCTAAAAAATATTAATTAAACTACGAATAGAATTCTAAGCAGAATTTCAGTCTTCATAGCTTTCACAATTTTCTACATGTAGAGAAAACTGTGAAGCTTTCAACTTCTCGACCACTTGTCTCAATCCCCTTCTTTACTGATCCTTTGACCATGATTTTAGGCGCTATCCCTCTTGATCTTAGATAGGTAAGTAGGATAAAATCCATGAGTGGATAATTTCGGCATGGGACATGACCGTATAAATTATTAATGGATGATATCAGATTTGATCGTTGAGGAGATCATGATGTGGGTTTGGTGGAAAATCATGAGATTTATATTTTTATTTGGCATACTCATTTTTAATGATGGAATTTTGAGCTGGTAGTATACAATCATATAATTTATATATATCAATGTTTTGAACCTTATTATTTAAACAAATTTTGTACCATACCTTGGATATAACTAACCTCTATTTTTTCTTCTTTGTCTTGATTCCTCTGGTTTTCTTTAGTACATTCTTCAGTATGATCTTCAATATTGTCTTCAGCTGATTCTGTCAAAATTCTTGTTCATATGTGCTGCAGAGGTGTATAAGAGTTGCAGAATGTTATGAGAGCTAAAAAATTGCAACAATTTTGTAGCTAATCATTATTTTTCTGAAAACGAAAGGGAAATACAAAGAATTTGGGATTTTTAGAATTGGAATGAAGAAAATATAAGATGTAAAAAATAAATTCTGATTTTCACCTTGTATTTTCTGTATAAGGATGCCAACCAATGATTGGTTTTCATACTTATACAATTTTTTTTTTTTTTTTTTAGATATGAAAAACAAAAAGAAGATTAAGTCGGGGAAGAAGAAAGATTCTTCTTCACCAACTTCATATCAACATTATCTTGAAAAATTTTCACAAACTGCTCTTTTGTCAGTGCCTTATGATATATCTTTAGTTGATGTCTATTTACAAGAAGAGAAAAATTTTCTTCATCGACAGTCCTAATCCTGACTCCTCCATTATCAAAGACTCTTTCAATATCATAAGGCCCAAGCCAATGAGTTTCAAATTTCCCTTGGAATTCTTTGAACTTTGAGTCAAATAGAAGTGCCCAATCTCCTACCTGGAATTTTCTTTATTTTATGTATTTATCATGCCATCCAGATCTTTGTTATTGAACTAGGCTGGTCTTTTGAACTGTATCTTATCTTATATCGTCAAGCTCATTGAGTTGTTCCATTCTATTCTTGTGTGCTTATGACAAGTCAAGTCCCATTTTCACTATTGTTTTGAAGGTTCTGATTTGGAACTCTATTGGAAACAAGACTTTCTTCCCATAAACAAGTTCATAGGGAGTATGTCTTGTTGTAATTCTCCATGTAGTCTGATAAGCCCATAAAGCTTCAAGAAGTCTTTCTGCCCAATCCTTTCTATGTAAATTTATAGTCTTTGTGAGGATTGATTTAATCACTTTCTTAGCAGACTCCACTTATCAATTTTCTTGTGGATGGTATGGAGTAGACTTCCTGTGCTTGATTTTATATTCTTCCATGATCTTTTGCACCATTTTGGATGTAAACTGAGTTCCATAATATGTCACAACTTCCCTTGGGACACCATAATGAGTAAAAATATCCTCAAAAAGAAATGAGACTTCAAAAATTTCATTATCAAAAGAAAGTGCTTTAGCTTCTACCTATTTAGTGACATAATCAATTCATACAAGAATATACCTCTTTTGTCTTTATGGTGGATTGATTGGACCAAAAAAATCCAGAGCACATTTTTCAAAGGGTTCGATGAGTACCTATGGTTGTAAGGGAATTTAATATTTAGGAACATGTTTCCCCATTCTTTGACAATTGTCACATCTTTTAACATACTCCTTGGCATATTTTTTCCCCATACTTTGACAATTGTCACATATTTTAACATAGTCCTTGGCATATTTGAAAAGTGAAGGCCAATAATATCCTAAAAGAAGGATTTTACAAGCAATCCTTTTATCAACAAAGTTTCCTCCACATGGCTCATCATGGCATGCCTTCAATATTTCAGGTATTTCATCTTATCGTACACATATTCTAATGATGAGATCTAGACCTGTCTTGTATAATTCATCATTTACCCATGAATATGATGCACTTACTTGAATTATCCTTCTCTTTTCTCTAGGAAACATACATGATGGTAGTTTTCAAGTGGCTAAGTAATTGGCAATGTTTGCAAACCATGGAGATTTAATAGATGTTTCAAAAATATATTCATCAGGAAAACTAGATTCTCTACTGGTGTATTATTATTATCATTTTGAATTTTAGACAACAAGTCAGCAATTGTGTTTTTTTTTCCAGGTCGATCTAAAATGGTGATATTGAATTCTTGCAAAAGTAGAAACCATCTTGTTATTCTTCCATTAGTGATAGATTTATTCATTAGATATCTAATTGCATAATGATTTGTGTGAATGAAGGTTTCATATCCAGTGATGTAATGTCTAAACTTGTTAATACCATTAAAAACAACTAGAAACTCTTTTTCATTAATGGTATAATTTGACTAAGCAGGAGTCAAATTAGTAATTGTATAGTAGATGGCATAAGAGGTCAAGTATTTTTGTCATAATACAACTCCCAGAGCTATATCTGAAGCATTAGTTGAGATATGAAAAGGTAATTTCCATTTTGGTCCTCTTAAAATGGGTGTTTTAGATATCTTTTCTTTCAAAGTTTCAAATACCATTTGGCACTCAGGGTTCCAGTTAAATTCACAATCCTTAGTGAGAAATTTGAAGAGTGGAGATGCAATTTTTGTGAATTTTTCTATAAATATTCTATAGTATCCTGTAAAACCAAGAAAACTCCTAACATATTTTTGACAATTTGGGATTGCTAATTTGGAAATAACTTCAACTTTAGATGATTCCCCCTTAATTCCATCTCCTGAAATATGGTATAAAACATTATTCATGACTTAATGAGAGATTTTCTTCCTTACATATTACGAGAGCTTTTTCAAAATTTTCAAGGGCTTCTTCAAAAGAATTTCCATAGACTGTAAAGTCATCCATATACACTTCCACACAATCATGTATTAAATCAGAGGAAAATCCTAATACTGCTCTTTGTAATCTTGTTGGCTTATTTCCTAATCCAAAAGGAAGTACTCGGTAAGCATATATTCCCCATGGACAGGTAAATTTGGTTTTATCTTGGTCTTTGGGTGCTACTTGAATTTGATTATACCCACTAAAACCATCCCAAAATGAAAAATATTTCTTCCCTGCTAATTTATCTAAAACCTTATCTATGAAAGGTAATGGAAAATGATCTTTTAAAGTCTCTTTATTCAATTCCTTGTAATCAATACACACCCTCCATTTGCTATTCTTTTTAGGGATAATTACTAAAGGTGAAACCCACTGACTCTTTGATATTGGATAAATAAAGTTTACAATCAATAGTTTTTGTAGTTATTCCTTTACGATTTCCCTAAGGTTTGGATTCATTATTCTTTGAGATTTCCTGATTGGTCTAGAATCTTCCTCAATATAGATATGATGTATGCAAGTCTTAGGATTAATTCCTTTCATGTCAGTGTACTCCCATGCATATGAAGAAGAAATTTTTTGCATTGTTTTGATTAATTCTTCTTTTTGAAATTCTTCTAGTTTTTTGTTTATGTTTAAATTTTTACCTGGAAATATTTAAATTGAAGAATTACCAAATTCTTCCATAGAATATAAAGAAATTTGTCTGGATGATAAGTATTCAATATCACGTTGTTATTAAAAATTTTTACTATTCTCACATTGTGAAGATGATTCATGATTTTCTATTGAATTTAGAATTTGAATTTCTTCACTAATGTGTGAAATAGTAAAAATAGGTTGTTTTCCATTTTCATCATCCATCCATTCTTCATTCTCTACTTCTATCATTTTTTTTGCTGGAGGATATAGAGTGAATTTATTTGTTGAACTTCCATAAAAAATAAACATATCACCAGATCTACAACTGATGAAAGAATGAGTTGTAGCTAACCAAGGTATTCCTAATATTAATGAATCTCCTCCTAAGTTGTTCTTGGGAGTTAATATCATAAATTCAGCTAGATATTCCCAAGAGTCTTGTACTTCTCCCAACTCTTTATTTTCCTCTTGAAAGATGTATGCATAATTCAGAGATATTAGGTAATGATAGTTGAGAGATGTATCCCTTTCCCTTCATATTAAGAATACATATCCATTCATTTCTAATGGCTTTCAACAGGAGAGCTTTCAAAGTATCTTCATCCAAATTTTCCATCTTATCTCTTTTTAGATTGTAACTGAATCTTTCAATTAGGTCCTATAAGTTTTCTTCCTCTATTTTCATCATCTTAAAAACTTCGTCTTTCTCATTATGAGGTGTGCAGTCATCCTTGTATTTTTGTAAGAATTCACTTTTCATCTCCTCCCATTTCTTAATAGAATGTGTTATTAATCCCATGAATCATTTTAATGTTGCATCCTTAAGTGTTATAGGAAAAAATTTCAATTTTTGAGAATCTTGTAAGTAGTAATATGATCTGCATAAAACCTCAAATTCAAATAGAAATGTTTTAGGATCTTCACTCCTTAATCCATGAAAATTGGGAAGGATGGAGGGTGAGATATTTTTCATTGTGACAGTTGTATCCTCATCCCATATAGGAAATCAAACAAGGTCTTCTATATTTTCTTCACCTCTTCCTCTTCCTCATCCTCCATCTCATCCACCTCTATTTCCTCCACCTATTATACCTTCTCCATTCCTAGGTATTCCTCCTCCTAGTCTTAAGGCTTATCCATTCAAATTGTGTACTTATCCTTCTTCTTCTCCTTCTCCAACCATTGTATATTCCTCAGAACTGATATAGGGTTCAATTTTTGGAGTTATTTTTTCATCTTTTGGTTCCTCTATCAATGATATATTGAAGAAAATTTCTTCCTCCTCCTCACTAGTTATTTCTAATTCTTGAGCTAAGATTTTTTCTCCTGCAAAGGTTAAAAATAGTATTCCTTCTGTTGGGGATCTAGGATCTTCTTCATCTAGAACTGCTTAAGTTGATGAAGTTGGAGATTATTTAGGCTGAATTTTTTATCTTAAGACTTCAGGAATTCTATGTCTTATTTCTAGGAATGGAATACGATTTTGAAATGGTGGTGTGGCACTACGAGGCCTTAATGGAGTGTGTTATCACAAAATTGTACTTGATTTGCTACTAATCAGACAACTCTATGTAACTGTTTCAAAACAACTTGTGACTGAAGCTTAGTCTCTTCAGTCTGAGAGGGCTCTCTCAAAGGGGTTTATGATATTAGATAATGATGAAACTAGATGGCTAACTCTATTTGAAAAGTAACTTTATTTTTATGTATGTAGGTTGAAAAGAATACAGGTCTGCAACCATTGGGCTTATGGAGTCAACAAATCAGTAGATTCAGTGGCAAGGTTTCTTGACATGGAAGCTGAGGCAGATAAGATTTTTTAACAAAGGAAAATCACATATAGAACATAGTGAAACATAGTCATTTCATCAATAAAGGAAGTTAGAGCATAAACATATGAGTTTTGAGTAATAAATATGAAATCTACTGCAAGTGGTACACATAAAAAATATAGATGAGAAAGGAAATTAAAACTCCATGAGAATCTTAGGTTTTTCAAGAAGAAGTCCTATACATTACAAATATAAGTCAAATTACATAAAGCAGCAGTAGTGCAAAAAATCTGCAACCCTTTATAACTTCGATAATCTACCTTTAAATAGACCTTCTTACATCAAAGATGATCTGCCTCTTGGCTAGATTCATCGAATTCTTCTAATGAAACCTTACATAACATAAAAACATGTCTTTTAATCAGAAAATGACAGCTATACTCTAAAGCAATCCTTTTCCTAATAGGACTCAAACTCATATTTATTGCATCAAACTACCTTATCTCTTAAAACAGTTACATATCTAAAAAATATTTTTTCACATGTTCGAATAAGCTATGAAATAGCTCATAAATACTTGACATCTTAAATATCCTCCTCAACATATGGAAACAAACCCTATTTTTCAGGAAAACAGGACCCTATCTTCAACGAAGGCTTCAGCTGATGAGCTGTCTCCATTTCATGATCTTCAAGTCATAAATATTTTTTGGCAAGGTCCCTTGACCTTTTGGATGTGTCCATATGTCCAAAACTACTTTTAAAATTCTTAGAAACCTTTAAAGACAACTCGCTATGAAAACAGGGCAGTTTCGTAGCGTGCTTTGGTAGCGTCCAAAAAATGACTTCTTCACTCAAAATTTCTTATTCTTTGCTCTTGCATGATGTCCATCATGTCATGACACTTAATAATCACCATTATCCCCTCTTGAAAGCTACAAAAAGTGGGTTTAAAGGCCAAAATAAAGCTACAAAAAATTTTGTAGCATTTTCCTGGCTTCAAGCCCAAGAAACGCTACGAAAGTGTGGAAAACTGTGTAATTTCCAAATTTTGGCCTTGTTTCAAAAAGGTACCTTCCTGATGTATAAACTTGGTTTTAAACATGCCATTAACCTATTAAAACATAATAAAACTCAACTTAAGAGCCTTGAGGTGTTTCCTCTTCATTAATGATGAGTTGAGTTATGGCTTCCTCAACTACAGTCATCTTTAAACCCTTCTTCTCCATCTCCTCATGGATCAATTCTAACTTCTCTTGGAGGTCTTTGACTTGGTCCTTCAGTTTTTTGTTGCTAGATTGCAAGTGGAGGTTCATTCTTCTAACATTCTTCACCTCTTTCCTCAATGTCATAGTCCATGTGATTAATTGTTGTGTATCATCTAAGGTCTTTGACACACTATCAATGTGCTCTTTGCAAATCTCTTTCATTTTCTCAAACTGCACTTTTTGGACATTATGTTTCCTTTCCTCTTTCTTCAATATTGATATTTCATGATTTGATAACTTCAAATACTCCTCAAGAACCTCAAACTCTGTTTTTTCAATAATTTTCTCCTTTCCTTTCATTTGCTTGATAACTGATTCTTCTTTTGTAGGTGTTGAAACGTCAATAATGCTTGGTAAGGGCTAGGTAGTTTCAGTGACCTTATAAACTTCTTTACTACTTTCCAATATTTTTCTAACTTGTCTTGTCATGGGTTTCCTAGCCTGAAACATAAAGCCTACATCCTCACCTTCAAACTCTAACTTCTTTGTTGATTTAGATTTATTGAACTTCTTTCCTCTCTCATCTATATCCTTAGCTTGGACTATGGGAGTCTCTTCAATACCAATAGCATGAAGAATGTCTTAGAAATTTCCCTTAGCCACTTTTTGGCTTCTTGTAATCGTTTTTCTACCATGTTTACTCATAGTTGGTTCTTGTTTTGCAGGTTTTCTCATAGTTGACTTTTGTTTTGCAGGTGAAACAACAGGTGTATCAAGTTTCCACAATTTCTCTATTTCCATGATTACTGGTTCACTTTGCTCTGCCCCTACTGGTTCACTTTGTGATGCCACTGAAGGTGATGTTATACCTCTAGGTTTAGGAGTTATTTTAGGGGTGATGGCATCCACTTCAAAACCACTGGCAAACAGAAAAGAAGACCAGTCTCTGCCTGGTCTTTTTAACTCATCTAAAACCAACAACTTTATTAAAACATGATGAAAAAGTGAGGTTTCACTTGCTTCAGATTTAGCTTGAACTTTATCTGAAATTTTTGCTAAGCTTATGCATAAATAAAAAGGTAGATCAAGAGATTTTTTACCAACAAAATGTAGCAGAAGCTTGAAGTGGTATGAATAAACCTTATGATACCTCCCTTCACAAGTGAAGTATTTATGAATGATAATTAGTAGCTTTGAGAGATTATATTTCATGTAGCTCCTTGGAATGGCATTTGTAAGCTCAACCTCATTATGTTATGGATTTATAAATTATTTACATTGATGCATGTTGAATTTGAAACCTTTGAACCATTGTTCTTCTCCTCTTGGAATTCATGTTGTTGCTGCAATAGTCTCTGGTGTTATGGTGAGGTTTAGCATTCCCACTTTTGCAGCTATCCTATTGAAATTTAGGGCAAAATCTTTAGAAACCTGTACATGGAATCCTTGCAATCTTTGGAAAAAATGCAAACACCTTGTTCTTCTGAAAACATTTGAAGATGTTGGGTCTTCATTTATCAAGTTCATGTCTGATGGCTCATATCTAAGACAATGACCACCTTTGTTGGTCCTCCTCTTTGCAGCCATGGTAGTTTTATGTCTTCTCTGCCTCGCCTGATTAGTGATACCTGCAAACCTTTGAAAATGCTAGCCACAACTTGGGCTTAGTGAAATAGCTCTCTAGAACTCAATAACATGCAAAGAGGGAGTGGAGAATAAAAAATGACTCAATTGGGAAATATTTTAATGTTCGATGACAAATCATGGCATAATTATGACTCATACATACTTAAAATGGTAATAATGACTTTAGCCATGACCATTATACCTTGATTTAACCCTAACTGACTCGAATGGCATCTATCCTAACCCTTTAAATCATTAATTGACACCTAGCAACTATTTTGAAAAGACATACAGGAATACCTCCTTTCGTAGCATACTTAGTGTATTTTTGGGCAGTTTCATAGTGAAAAGTGCATTTTTTCTATGTAATTCGCTACGAAAGTAGGGATTCTTGGGAAATGAAATATTTCAGGAAATAATGACTGATGTGACATGAAAATACTTGAATGAGAGTGTTTTTGACCTTAGGATAAGATAATAAGAAAATTTTAAAATTTTCCTTAACCAAGTAATGAACAATAAATTCTATGACCATACCTTTCACACATGAACCTATAATACTATGTAAAATTATGTTTTATTTTTTCTGAGTGATAATGGTGGCTCCACTTGGGATGGTGTGCCCCTATGGTACACCAAAGAACCTGTAGTTCGAGTGCTATCCATCTTCTTGAAAACAAAAACTCTGAAATTTTCCAATCTTTCCTTCTAACTCTAATGGCCTTCACCTCGGGCTCAATCTTGATGATAAAATTGTCTTTATTAGCAGAAAAACATATAAAAATGGAATATATATAATGGAATGAAATCTCATGAGGACTTAAGAAGAATAGTACTTCAAAAACCTGCCATTTACAGGCCCTCCAGCACAAGGTTTTCCATCCATCTCCTTCAGAATGTAAGTGTTGATTCCATGGAATACAACTGCTATGAATGGACCTTTCCAAATATTCTCAAACTTACCATGTTTCCCCTTTTCTTCAATCCTGACCTCCCATTTCAAAACCACATCTTGGATTTGAAAGTTTTCCTCCTTGATCTTCCTGTCAAATGTCTTCTTGATTATCTTTTGAGATTGTTGATTACTGTTATAAACTTCCTCCCTCTTCTCCTATAAGGGTATCAACTCATTTATTCTCCTTTGAATTTCATTTGGCTCCTCCTCCAATCCTTGCAGCAGCTTCATGACAGGCACTCCCAAGGATGTAGGAAAAATGGCTTCATATCCATATAGCAAATCATAATGTGAATTTCCAATTGATCTCTTTGTGCAGACTCTGTCAGCCCACGGAGCATACTTCAGCTTCAAATTCCATGAATTCTTATTTTCCTACAACACCTTCTTAATAATCCTCACAATGCTCTTGTTAGAATATTCAGCAAGGCCATTACCTTGTGGATAATATGCAGTAGAATGCCCAAGTGTAATTTGATATTGATGACACAAAATAATCAACTTCTTAGATTTGAATGCTTGTGCATCATTAGTGATGATCTTCATAGGGCATCCAAACCTAGACAATAAATTATTTTCCAAAAATGAAATGATAACTAAATCATTTTCTTGCCTAGTTGGGATTCTTTCAATCCACTCGGTGAAATAATAAGTTGCTGTCAGAATATAGCGATGCTGACCTGAAGATGATGGATGAATCTCACCAATAAAATCTAGCCCCCACTGCTGAAATTATGCCTTGACATAGATAGGCATCAAGGATAAAGGAACAAGCTTCTTCTTACCATCAAATATCTAGCATTCATGGCAGGCAGCAATCATTTTGTAGAAATATTTAAACATAGTAGGCCAATAATACCCTGCTCTGAGAATATTACTTGTTGTAACCTTACAATAATGATGACCTCCACAATCTTTTTTGTTAAACTCCCCAATCACTTTTTCCACCTCCCCTTCCGGCAAACAATTCAAAAGAATACCACCGATATCTTTCCAATACAAATTTTATCAATAATGTAGTACCTCAAAGAATTTAACTTAAAAAACATTTCCTTGGACTTTTTAAACTTAGAAGGCGCTCTATGATGATGTAAGACAAAAACAATATCTTTGTACCAGTCAGAAAGGATTTAATTCTCTTCAATGGGAATCAACTCTCCATCTTCATCTGATAATTTTGAAATTTCTGCAATTAAATTCATATCAAGATTGTCAAAATTTGACTGTGCCATCAAATTTGCTAGGCCTTGAACTTTGACCAATTTTGTGGGTCTTATCTCTATATCATATTCCAACAATTTATCTATCCACTTCCCTCTCTTACCATCGGGATCAACTTGAGTTAGGATGTTCTTCACAACAACATTAGGAATAAAAGCTACGACATGAGAATGCAGAATGTAAATTCTGAAATATTTGATGGCTTTAACCAAGGCATAGGATTTCTTTTCTAAGATGTTGTAATTCATCTCTGAATTATCTAAAGTCCTAATAAAAAATGAAATGGGCTGCTAAGTACCTTGTTGTCCTTTCTACAACAAAACTCCAGCAATTGTATTTTCTGATGCAAATGTAAAAACCAGAAATTCTTTTGAAAATTCTGGGTTGATCAACACTGGTGCTTCAGTGAGTGCCTTCTTTATCTCCTCAAATGAGTGCTTTGATTCTACTGTCCACTTGATGTCAACTCCCTTTTTCAGCATCTTAGTTATGTCTTTTAAAATCTCAACAAAATTAGGAATAAACCTCCTCACAAAATTTACCCTTCCATGGAAAGACTGAATTTCCTTTCTGCTTCTAGGCAGATCCACTTTCTGAACTGCATTGATCCTATTTGGATCAATATTAATCCCATATTTAGAAATAATATGCCCAAGTAACTTACCTAAAGTCAGAGAAAAAAAAATTTAATGGGATTTAGAGAAATTCCAAACCTTCTATACTTAAGCAGAATATTTTCTAGGTGCTTCAAGTGATCTTCTTCTCTCCTTGAGAAAACTATTATGTCATCTAAATATACAACCACCATCTTGTCCTTATCCTCAGCAAAATCAATGTCCATTTCTCTTTGAAAGGTAGCTCCTGCATTCATCAGACCAAAAGGCATCTTAGCATACATGAATGTGCCCCATGGTGTGGTAAAGGTTGTTTTCTCCTGATCTTCTGGATGCACAAGTATCTGATTGTACGCTGAAAAACCATCAAGCATAGACATCCTTTGGGAACGAACAATATTCTGCAAAATTTGGTCCATCTTTGGGAGAGGGTAGTTATCCTTCAGAGAGGCCTTGTTTAAGTTTTTAAAGTCAATGCAAATTCTGATTTCTCCACTCTTATTTCTTATTGGAACCAAGTTTGCAAGCCACTTTGAGAATGTGATTGAAATAATGATTTTGGCATCAAAGAGTTTCTTGATTTCCTTCTCAATCAGAGGCATAAGAAGTGGATTAATCCTCCTCGGCTTCTGCTTGAAAGGCTTTTCATTTTCTTTAATAGGAATTGTATGTTGAATGATAGTAGGGCCATACTTCTTCAAATTAGCATAACTCCATGCAAAGACATCTATGAACCTTTTCATCATCTAAATATATTTATGTTTCATGTCAACTAAAAGAAACTTTGAAAGCTTAAACATTTTTGGCATTGTCATTGTACCAAGGTTACAACTCTCTACTTCTTCATCATCATCTTGTATCCTAGGAGACTTGAACACATCATTCTAATCAAGAATCTTCTCAAGAGGTATGAGACCTTTGGGTATAGATTTATTCTTCAGTTGTAACACTTCAAAATTTCCCTTTGTTTCAGCAAGCATGTTTTGCTGATCTACTTGTGTAGTTTCAAACTCCTCTTTCAGTTCTATAAAATTTTTGACTTGCTGGTCATCCTCAAAAACTTTCCAATGGATAATTTTGTTAGGGATAGTAGGTCTATGGTAAAATTCAACCTCATACCTTTCAGTGGAATGTACAGGAATGATAAATAGACTTGCAGAGACAGCTAAGGAGTCAGATACTAAGTTTTGGTCTCTAGTCTTCACAATAAATGAATATTCTTGGAAAGTCTCTAACATCTCCATGATCAAATTTTTGTATGCCCTCATTCTAACATCCTCATTTTGATATACACCCTCAACTTGCATAATAACTAACTCAGAATCTCCACAAACAGAAATATTTTTGGCACCCATTCTTTTCAAAATTTATGAGCCCAAAAATAAAGATTCATACTCAGCCATGTTATTTGTGCAATCAAAATTCAGTTTGTAAGAAAAGAACTTACTTTCATCCTTTGGATTTGTGATCCAAATTCCTACTCCAGTGCCCTCTCTTCCTGCTGATCCATCAAAGTGTAACAACCACCAAACTTCTGCCTTCTCCTCACTGATTTGTTGATTTTCTATCTGCTGATTTTCTGTTTCCTGAATTTCAGTTTACTGATTTTCTGCTTTCTTTTCATCTTCTTCTTAATCAGTCAATTCATTGAAAATAATATCAGATCCTAATTCAGTATCAACATCATATATTGGAAAATTATGAGGTTTTTCTTTACTACTTACCATGTAAGCCATCCTTGTTTCTCTGTATAGTCTCCTTTTCTCACCAAAAACATGAATGGTGGCATAAGTTAGGTCCATCTGCATTGTAACCTTGATATTTGTTGCCCATGACCTTGATAACAACATGCCATACTTAGGTGGAATGTCTGCTACCACAATTTCCATGACCACTGTCTTGGCAGGTACTTGTGTGAGACCAACAACAACATATTTTATTAAACCAATGCACTGAACTCTTTTTGAATCAAAGGGAAACAAATCCTTATATGGTCTAGCAATTTCCAACCCCATCCTTTCCATGATCAATTTGGGAATAATATTGTGAGAGTACCCTGAATCCAACATGGCATTATGCAATGTCATGTCATGAATACTAAGGCTGACATAAAAAGGAGGCACCTCTTCATTCTGCTCATCCTTTAATCTTGGACCCAAGTATATGGTTGGATGATATTCTTGAACATTTAGGACATCAACAGCTCTTGGTTGGGACTTTAGCATTTTTACAATCTTACTTATGTATTCATTCACCTTAATAATTTCTCCAAAAGGTACTGGGATTTTGATCTTAGAGATCTCACTCTCCAAACTGAAAACAGAAGCAGATTTTTCAGTTTCTTTAACAGGAGGAGGAGGTGGTGTATCTTTCCTAACCTCACCATCTTTAGGGACATCTTTCTTGGGCTGTGTTTGTTTGCAGTAATTAGAACATTTATGTTTCTGAGGTTATATTCTTTCTTCATATCAAAGATTGCATGTTGATATCCTTTAAGATAATAAAATGGTTCCTCACCCTTGTTTACTTCATGATCGGACTCATCATGTTCCTCTTTATTCAAACACATTCCTGACATGTTTTCATCTAGGCAACGAATTGAGTCTTCTTGTATTTCAGGCTGATCTTCTTCATCAACTAAGTTTTTCGGAAAAGGAGGCCTTACTTAAGGGTCAGGTGGCTAATTTATGTTTTCCCTTGGTCTCTGCTGGTTTTGAGATCTTCTAAACTGAGGATTTCTAAAATGAGGTTCATGTTGTGCAGGAGGAGTAGAGGTATTCCCAAGGGAAAGTCTATCCATCAGTTTTTCCATTGTCTTCATCTTGGAGTCAAATTTATCCTCTGAGGTGAAAGGCTTATATTATTCTTTCAATTTAGTCTTTCCCATCTTTGACTTTTTTGTTGCTATCATATTAACCTCCACCTTCACTGCAGCATTTTTCATTTCAACAAGTGAAGGGGATTTTCTTTCTCTTAGAAGAATAGAAAATTCATAATCAAAATATTCAGCATATCTCAGTTGAGCTACTCCTGGAGGAGGCTTTAGATGGACAGGGATAGATTCATAAAATTTATTAAATATCTTTGAAAATTTTTGAACAGTTTTATCAACAACTCTCTTCAAACTATTATACTCAATCAGGGATTGCACAGGGTTGGTTCTATTTCCCCACTTCCTCAAGAAGCTATCTTTAAATTCATTCCAATTATGTATGCTTCCTATAGCAAGGGCTTTAAACCACTTCCTAACTTCACCAGTAAAGCTTTGAGCAAACAATCTCATCTTGACATCCTCATGGTCAACCTCCTCCCTGTCTATAAAGTCATTAAATTGGTCTATGTGCTCTTCATCTGTAATCTCTACATCATTTCCCCAAGTTTTGATTCTAGCAGAATATTTTCTAGGAAGGGCATTTAGGAGAGCTAGAAGAACAAGAGGGGCATACCTAGCAGGTGGAGCAGCAAGTGGAGGTGGCACATTTTCTGCCATGATGACTGTGGTAGTTTTAGGGACAGTAGTAGTAGAGGAAGAGGAACTGTTAGGAGGAGGGCTGGTTGGTCTTTGTTTTCCAGTCAAAATTGAAATCCAATCAGGTAGAGGCACACCAGTTTTAATTCTTAACAAAATTTCAAATGGGTCTAGTTCCTTCAACCTATCCAAAGATTCTCTCTCTAACAACAACTTTGAAGTGACTGCTTCCCAAAAATCTTCTTTATATTTTTGTGTCACTAAGGCTGAGGTATAAATACCTCTTCTATGTAGGTCTAAGACAATTTCAGTCAATTCTTTTTCACTTTCAGACCTAAACAAGACTTCCTAAATTTTATCATCAAACTTTTTATCTTCAGGAATTCTTAAATCTTTAGAGGACAAGGATTTTGTATGTAATGGAGTACCTAATATTGCAGAAATGCGTTGAATGCCTCTGGATATGGTGTTTAGATTGTCCACAATTGTAGGTGGATCTGGTTCAGGATTAATCCTCTTGTATCTCCTTTTCGAATCCACCTTTGATCATATGAATTTTGAATGAACAGATTTCTCAGCTCCTGCTACCTTCAGAAGTTCAACTTCAAATTTTCAAGAAAAGTATATCTTCAAGCTCCCGGCAGATGCACCAAAATGTTATCACAATATTGTACCTGATTGGCTACTAATCAGACAACTCTATGTAACTGTTTCAAACCAGCTTGTGACTGAATCTTAGCTTCTTCAGTCTAAGAGGGCTCTCTCAAAAAGGTTTATGAAATTAGATAATGATGAAACTAGATGGCTAACTCTATTTGAAAAGTAACTTGATTTTGATGTATGTTGGTTGAAAAGAATACAGGTCTGCAACCATTGGGCTTATGGAGTCAACAAATCAGTAGATTCAATTTCTTTACATGGAAGCTGAGGCAGATAAGAGTTTTTAACAAAGGAAAATCACATATAGAACATAGGGCAACACAGTTATTTCATCAATAAAGGAAGTCAGAGCATAAACATACGAATTATGAGTAATAAATATGAAAACTATTGCAAGTGGTACACATAAAAAATATAGATCAGAAAGGCATTAAAAAATCCATGAGAATCTGAGGTTTTTCAAGAAGAAGTCCTCTGTATTACTGATATAAGTCAAATTACATAAAGCAACAGTAGTGCAAAAAATCTCCAACCCTTTAAAACTTCAATAACCTGCCTTTAAATGGACCTTATTACATAAGAGATGATCTTCCTCTTGGCTAGATTCATCGAATTCTTCTAATGATGCCTTACATAATATAAAAACATGTCTTTTAATTAGAAAATGACAGCTATACTCTAAAACAATCATTTTCCTAATAGGACTCAAACTCCTATTTATTACATCAAACTAACTTATCTCTTAAACCAGTTACATATCTGAAAAATAATGTTTCACATATTCGAATAAGCTATGACATAGCTCATCAATACTTGAAATCTTAAATATCCTCCTCAACATATGGAAACAAAACCTATTTTTCAGGAAAACAGGACCATGTCTTCAACGAAGGCTTCAACTGATTAGATGTCTCCATTTCATGATCTTCAAGTCATAAATATTTTCTGGCAAGGTCCCTTAACCTGTTGGATGTGTCCACCTATCCAAAAATACTTTTAAAATTCTCAAAAACCTTCAAAGACAGCTCGCTACGAAAACACGGTAGTTTCGTAGCGTCCAAAAAATGACTTCTTCACCCAAATGTTTTGCTTCTTTTCTCTTGCATGGTGTCCATCATGTCATGACACTTCATAATCACCATTATCCCCTCTTGAAAGCTACAAAAAGTGGTTTTAAAGGCAAAAATATAGCTACAGAAATTTTTGTAGCATTTTCCTGGCTTCAAACCCTGGAAACGCTACAAAAGTGTGCAAAACTGTGTAATTTCTAGATTTTTACCTTGTTTTAAAAAGGTACATTCCAGTTGTATAAACTTGGTTTTCAACATGCCATTAACCTCTTGAAACATAATCCAACTCAACTTAATATCCTTGAGGTGTTTCCTCTTCATTAATGATGAGTTGAGCTATGGGTTTCTCAACTACAGTCATCTTTAAACTCTTCTTCTCCAGCTCCTCATGGATCAATTCTAACTGCTCTTGGAGTTCTTTGACTTGGTCCTTCAGTTTTCTGTTGCTATATTTCAAGTGCAGGTTCATTATTCTAACATGCTTCACCTCTTTCCTCAATGTCATAGCCCATTTGATTAATTTTTGTGTATTATCTAAGGTTTTTGACACACTATCAACCTGCTCTTCCCAAATCTCTTTCATTTTCTCAAACTGCACTTTTTGGACATTATGTTTCCTTGCCTCTTTCTTCAAGATTGCTATTTCATTATTTTCTAACTTCAACTACTCCTCAAGAACCTCAAACTCTGTTTTTTCAATAATTTTCTCCTTTCCTTTATTTTGCTTGATGACTGGTTCTTCTTTTGCAGGTGATGAAAGGTCAATAATGCTTGGTAATGGCTAGGTAGTTTTTGTGACCTTCTGAACTTCTTTAATTCTTTCCAAGAGTTTTCTAGCATGTCTTGTGATGGGTTTCCTAGCCTGAAATAGAAAAGCTGCATCCTCACCTTCAAACTCTAACTTCTTTGCTGATTTATCTTTCTTGAGCTTCTTTCCTCCCTCGTCTATATCCTCAGCTTGGGCTATGGGAGTCTCTTCAATATAAATATCATGCAGAATGTCTTCTAAATTTCCTTTAGCTACTATTTGGTTTCTTGTAATCCTTTTGTTGCAATTTTTACTCACAGTTGGTTATTATTTTGCAGGTTTTCTCATAGTTGAATTTTGTTTTGCAGGTGAAACAACAGGTGTGTCAAGTTTCTACAATTGCTCTGTTTCCATGATTATTGGTTAACTTTTCTCTACCCCTACTGGTTCATTTTGTTCTGCCACTGAAGGTGATGCTATACCTCTAGGTTTAGGAGTTCTTTTAGGGGTGGTGGCATCCACTTAAAAACCACTGACAAATAGAAAAGAAGACCAATCTCTACCTTGTATTTTTAACTCATCTAAAACCAACAACTTTATTAAACCATGATGAAAAAGTGAGGTTTCACTTCCTTTAGATTTAGTTTGAGCTTTATATGCCATTTTTTCTAAGCTTATGTATAAATAAAAAGGTATATCAAGAGATTTCTTACCACCAAAATGTAGCATAAGCTTGAAGTGGTAAGAATAAACCTTATCATACCTCTCGTTCACAAGTGAAGTATTTTTGAATGATAAGCAATAGCTTTGAGAAATTATCTTTCATGTAGATCATTAGAATGGAATTTTTAAGCTCAACCTCACTATGTTCTGGCTTTATGAATTCTTTACATTCCTACATGTTGAATTTGAAACCTTTGAACCATTGTTCTTCTCCTCCTGGAATTCCTGTTGTTTCTTCAATAGTCTTTGGTGTTATTGTGAGGTTCAACATTCACACTTTTACAGTTGCCCCATTGAAATTTTGGGCAAACTCTTTAGAAACCTGTACATGGCATCCTTGCAATCTTCGGAAAAACTGCAAACACCTTGTTCTTCTGAAAAATTCTAAAGTTGTTGGGACTTCATTTATCAGGTTCATGTGTAATGGTTCATATCTAAGACAGTGGCCTCCTTTTTTTTGTCTTCCTCTTTGCAGCCATGGTACTTTTATGTCTTCTCTGCCTCGCCTTATCAGTGATACCTGCAAACCTTTGAAAATTCTAGCCATAGCTTGGGCTTAGTGAAATAGCTCTCCAGAACTTAATAACATGCAAAGAGGGAGTGGAGAATGAAAAATGACTCAATTGGGAAAGATTTTAAAGTTCGATGAAAATTCATGTCATAGTTATGACTCATACATACTTAAAATGGTAATAATGACTTCAGCCATGACCATTGTACCTTGATTTAACCTTAATTGACTCGAATGGCATCTATCCTAACCCTTTCAATCATTAAAAGACACCTAGCAACTGTTTGGAAAAGACAGATAGGAATACCTCCTTTCGTAGCGTACTTAGTGTATTTCTGGGCATTTTCGCTACAAAAGTATTAGTAGTTTTGTAGCGAAAAGTGTGTTTTTTCTATGTAATTCGCTACGAAAGTAGGGATTCTTGGCTAAAATTACCTTTTCAGAGTTGTATTCTTGGAAAATGAAATATGGCAAGAGATAATGACGGATGTGATATGAAAACACTTGAATGGGGGTTGGTTTGGACCTTAGGATAAGATAATAAGAAAAATTTAAATTTTCCTTAACCAAGTAATGAAAAATAAATTCTATGACCATACCTTTGACACATGAACCTCTAAGACTATGTCAAATGATGTTTTATTTTTTTCCGAGTGATAACAGAGTGAGTGGTGTTGTTGGAATCAAACTTCTACCTCTAGCTACAAATCTACCACTATAATCTCTTTCTCTATGCATGTCATTTTTTATATATATTTAAGAGATAAGGCTCCTAATTACACTTCCCCGACAATGGCGCCAAAATGTTTAGTCAATTTAATGTATTAAATTTCTATCATAAATTATCGATTAGAGTTAGTAATCTTATGAAGTGCAGGTGCACTATATATGCTAGAAGCCTTTACATTCTTAATTCGTTGTGTTTGATTTTATATATTTGTTTGGATAGTTTATTTATTGAATGTTTAAATGAAATTAAGAATCTAAGAATTGAATTATGAAATCTAAACTTAACTGACAAATCTTATGATGAGAATTCTTCTTTTGGCTTTAAAAATGAACAATTGATTTTTAAGAAAACTAGAAACGAGAAGAAACTTCAATCTTTTTGTATGTTTTATAAATCAAATTAAAAACAAGAAAGTAACTACACCTAGAGAAAAATTTTAATGTTTGAAAAATAAACTTAAGAAGGATGAAAAGGAAATGTTTAATATTAATCTAAGAAAGGAAGTTGATCTATAAATTACTCTAAATAAAAATATTCTAATGACGAAAAGATGAAATTTACAAGAAGGAAGAAAAGGAAATGTTTATTTAAGAAATAAAATTGATCTTAGATAAATCTATATTGCATAAAAAGAAATCAATCTAAGTGATAAATCTTAACTATGCTAGAATATTCTATGTCAGCAACTATGATGAGGTTATCTCTAAAACATTTATCTAAATTACTTTTAAAACTATTTAAATAAGGAAAAAAACATCTAATTAAATCATCTCTTAATATGTTCAAAATATTCAATTTTCTATATCTAATTCTGAGCTACTTGTATCTCAGATTTTTCTTTTATCTACCAAATGAAATGTTTGTCTAAATTAATCCTATGAAAAACAGAGTATCTTTTTAACTCTAATCTTGTTCAATGATGAAACAAAGAATATATTTTAATCAAAGTTATATGAATAGAAATATCAAAACAAATAGTGTTAAATCTAAATGATTATTCTAAGTAAATTCAAAAACTAATTTAAGTGAAGAAAGAAAACAGAGTATTTACGTACTATGAAAAACTAAAATGCCTAGATAATCTATGAAACGAAGGATGAAATGTGTATTTACTGTGCAGGAGAATGCAAGAAAGGTTTTATTCCATGAAATATTAACAGAGTTATTTTTGGAACATGATCTCCTACAAAGTTGTGAATCTGGTCCATTTTGTATATTTTTTATTATATTTAGTCTAGCGTAGGGGTTTTGGGGTCAATGAAAGCCCATAATGCATTATAAGTGGGTCAAGGGTAGACCAAGAGTCTGCAAACCATGGTTTGTGGACCATTGGATGCGTAGGCTAAAGTAGTATAAATAGTTGAACCTTTTTGAGTCGATAGGCTAAAGTAGTATAAATAGTTTAACCTTTTTGAGATTTATGTGAAGTAAGAATTGATAGATCTTGGGTTGGGTTGTTTGGGTTAGGACTCCTACTGGTTGTGTGCACAGAGATCCTCTGTCCTATTGTGTGCGGACCCTGTTGGCTGTGTGCGCAGGTGGTATTCGGGGAATGTAAGAGGATTTTGATAAGTAATATATGTGAAGTATTGTTGAAACATGTGATGTTATCTGAATCTATTCTATTATGATTTATGCGAACTAAGATTTTCTAATTAAGCTGTGAACTCGTCTGTTTTATCTCTGTGATATGAAAGTATCTGCACTTAGTATATTACTATGATATGATTGTTGTTGCACTTCCTAATTAAATCTTTGTTAATGAACATGAACTATATGTGTTAATAATATTGACTGCACTTATGTTGTTTTATGGTGGTAATTGATGATACGCATGTGGATGTGAAACTGCTAGAGTAGATCTGATTAGAACTATAGTTTGGTTACGTTCTAGAACCCTGAAAATCACCCTTCGGTGTAGATATGATAATTGCGGACCTGTGTTATTACCTACTCTCTCTCAGGATGTGGAAACCTGGTTCCAAAACCCTCCCATACTACTTCAGGTGATACTTTGACCTGCACAAGCGAGTCACTGCTGAAAGGGCCAGTAGTATAGGGGTTTGTTGGCAAACCTTCATCTCCAAACCTGGGTCAGGACCCCTCAAGCCAAAAAATGGTTCCCTTGCCAAGACCGAGATAATTTTGAGGGAGAGATTTGGTAATTCCAAGGCCGTATTGGAAGCCTGAAAAGAAATAAATTGACAACTGGTTTGAAAAGAAAGTTCAGTAATTCACTGTAAAAACTGAAGCTGACCACCAAAGAGTGGAATAACAAGTATATTTTCATGAAGATCTATGGATCTTCTTTGTAACAATTACAATCAGGAGTGGATTTCTGAAAACCTTACTGATCAAGATATTACTGTGTGAAGAGAGTAGTCTGTGTAGCCACACTGAGTGAATGACCTCTAATCTGGACGGGAGTACAATGCGAAGTGGAAAATACTATCGGACCAAACAAGAAGGAGATAGATCTGCCTATAGTCTGGTAAGGGAAGTGGTTGCACAGAGTCCTCTAGCCACACCACTTTCAAACTAGCATAGGGGAAAAAACTCACTTACACCTCTGCCACTGCCAGAAGACGACATGGCTGCGCACATGAAGTTACCTACCTTTAAGGGTGTGGGAGATGAAGACATGGATCAGTTCTAGTTTGTCGCAGGATCTGTATGGACTGTGAAGAATGTAGCCAGTGATGCAGTGAAAAGGGGACAAATGCCCTTTCCTTTGAAGGAAGTGCTTTAGACTGGTACATGGGATACATCGGCCAGTATGTGAATGCAACCATTGAAGAGATTAAGAACGCCTTAAAGAAACAGTTCAAGAAGCCTAAGTCCTACTCACAAATAGTGGTGGACCTAAAGGATTTCAAGCAAGGGCCTTCTGAGTCTGTGTGGGAGCCCGATCAACGACTGAAGAAGGTGATAAGAGAAGGAGGATTTCAGTATGATGACAGATAACACACACAATGGTTCATCGCACCAGGGTCATTTTCCCTTTGGATCTCTCTAAAGGTGTGCAATATTTAGAACCAATTCAGAATGAATATGGTGATATGGACAAAATATATAAGGTCACTACGCAGGATGAAGATTGAATCAATCTGATCGCTAATGGAAGAATAAGTCTAGAGCACGATAGCTCTTATGTTTCAGACTCCGACGAAGAATTGGAGAATTGGCATAACTGATTTCACGAAGTTTCTACTTAGCGGTGTAATATAATTACTAGATCATTTCACTGCATCACGCCAAAGATGTGTGACTTGCCCTATTATGATGGAATTGGGGATATTAACTTATTTATTTATGAGAAGAATGTGCCCAAATAGAAGTGATATGAAGCTTTGGACTTCGCTTTCAGGTCCACCCCAGCCAGGTGGTGGGGCACGCATAGAGAAAATTTTGGAGGATGGAAGGAATATTAAATAATGATGAGGCTCAGGTTTGGTCATGCAGACACTATGATCACAGAGAAGTATAATGGTAGGGATAATCCTCCCAAGAATTTATCACATTGGACTATGGCCTGGAGTGAAGAAACTCAACTTGAATGGGTACACATATTATTCCACACCAGGGATATAATACCTCAGTAGTGGTATCTTGAAACAGAGTTGCGCCATAGCACCAGATATTGGTACGAGATGACTGAAGGGTTATTATCGACCTATAGCTTTGCATATGATTGAGATTGTATTACTCACGTTCTTCCGGAAGTCAGAATAGGAATATTACACATAACCATTGATTCAAAGGATCTGGTACATCCTGATTGAGTTGCACAGTTGGAAATGGCACGAGAATGTTACTAGGTGACCACGAAGGATGACGAGGAGGATCTGCACAAAATCACTATTCTGAAATCCGAAGGGAAGTGCAAGGTTATAGATCTTGAATTAGATATGCCTAGCATTGCAAAACTTGTAAATACTCAGCAAGTAAACATAGGCTAAAAATCAGAGCCCAAGTTCGCGAATATTGGAGACTATTGGGACAATGATACAGTGAGTAAGGTCACTGAACTATTGCATGAGTACCAGGATCTGTTTCCAAAAAGGTTCTCCGAGCTGAAGGGAATTATATAATATTTTGGATTCATGCAAATTACTTTGAAGACCAATGCAAAGTTTGTCAAACAACACCCATATCAGCTGAACCCAAAATATAGAGAGAAAGTAAGAGAGGAACTAGACAAGATGTTTAGTGTTGGCATTATTGAACTAGTCAAAGAATCTAAATGGGTTAGTCCTATGTTGGTCGAGGAGAAAAATACCAATGGAGAGATAAGGATTTGTGTGTGTTAGCACTGCAATTTTTCCAAATATTTTCAAAGTCTGGTCATCATTCTCCATGGAATTAATCTTCCTTTTCAGTTTGATTATAATATGAAAGTGTCGTTGTCAAAGTGTATTGGTGAGAAAATTTCATTTCTACCTTCATTCATTTCATTCTCCCTCTTTCACCTTTCATTTTCCCAAAAAACCAAAGTCCAGCCTCTCATTTCCCTTTTCAAAACCCCTTTTTAACTCATAAAATCCAATTTTTATAGCTAAAAAAGTAGCTCCGCACACCCATCAACAGTCATATCATATTTCCTTTTTAACTTACCATATCTTTCTTTTATCGCAACTTTTACCCACACCACAAAAAAACCTTGGTTATATAATATATCATATGGTATAACTTACCGCACTTAATAAACATTGTGGACCCCTTACCTTTCATCGCAATCATATCTTCGTAGCTTTAACTCCCATTCATGTTACAATTGTCGTCTCCTACAAAACCCCCGAAATGCGATTTTCAGAATGGTCTAGGACCCATACTTCCTTTTGATACACCTCGAATATGTTATAAAGCATTTTTTATGCTTCAGGTGTCTTTTTATCATATTACTACGACTTAACGAAATATTCACTTTCCTCTTTTAAAATTTGTTTAAAGGGCCCCACCTACCTTTTTGCATCGCATTTTTGCAAAGTTCATTTACAACATTCACGTCTGCTTCCTTAAAACTTCCGATTTGCGATTTGCGGGCGACTGTTTGTCATGTCACGTCACCCTTGTCTCTCATCACACATTTCACTTTGCTAGTTTTAACATTTAACTCATATGTTTCATAATAAAACTTCCGATGTGTGATATGTGGGCAAACCCACTATTTGTTATAACACATCACCTTTGTCTCATCATGCATCACACTTCGCTAGTTCCAACACTTAACTCCTGCATTTCATAATAAAACTTCTGATGCGCGATCTGCGATCGACCCCACTTCCTTTCCACATCATCACTGCATCGCAAATCTCATTTTCTCCTGTTTGTGTCTTAAGTTTAAACGCTTCGACCCCGATTTTCAATTGCGATATAGGTCTAAAATGTTTTCTCCTCTCGCTTATCATTTATTCCACTCCACATCTTCCTTATCAATTAAACCTCTTTCAAAGGGTTTCTTTGTAATATCTCATAAAATGAACCTCTGCCATTCTATCCAAAAATTTTCAGGTTTTCCACCAAAGACGAAAAGGAACAGTGGAACAGCGACAAAGTTTCTCTGAAACGGTTTTCTACCACTACTCTCAACACCAACACATTTCTACAAGGCACCAGGCAACATTCAAGGAACAGCCACATGCCATTTTCATTTGTTTTTACACTTTTCGAGGAGTTGGTTGCACCAGAACAAAAGAGGAGTCTTCCCATAGACTACCACATCATACAAACTACTTTAAATTGTTAGCCTTGACGTTGTTTATTTTCATTATGTCATAACACTTTGTATTAAAGTTTTAGGATAAGCCTCATCTCTTGCACGAGATCGTAATAAATTTTGGGAACAAGTTTACTCCCTTTGTGGAGATGACATTTTATTATTTTTGTACATGTAAAACAGGTGGGTTGGTGATTTTAGAATCTTGGCTCATATGATCAATATTCTTTTCAGTGAATAAAATTGAAGAAACTTCTGAGGAATTATTATCAATATGGTTTTTGTATTGTTAATATTCTCTTGTGTTTCCATATCTTATTATCTTCAGCGGCAGCTTGTAATCCCTCATACTGTTATGTGTTTTTATCAGTCTCTTGACATGTTCACGTGTGTAATAAAATTTTATTAGTCTCACACAGTGTCCTTTCTTAATGAAATATACATGATGAAAGAGTAAACAGAATCACTTATAACAGTTATCCTACTTGATATTTCAATGAGAATATTGTAAGTCTATAAATAGCATTCTCTTGTTGAAATATTGACAAATTGCTAATTGTGTTATTTTCTACCAAAAAAAGTGGATTTCTACCTTGTAGACCCACTACTTCTTCTTCCATTTCACCTTATCTCCCCCTCATAGGTTTCAAACTCACTCTTTTGCTACCACATCAAACCCAATACCCTCATTAGTAGAACAATGGACTTAATTGAAATCTCTTTTCAATGAAAAGGAGTTTAAAACACCTACCAATCTCATAAGCCAAATCATTAAATTGCCTTAGAGATTAGGATGTTTATGGTTAGGCACTTGAAGCACTCCAATTTTTGATTCCAGCGCCAACATCTTTTGGTACGTTTGCTGGGAGATGAAGGCCATGAAACGAAGTATTCTCCCAAGTCTCTTTTTTTGATTTACTGATAATCAATTCTTGATGGTGAACAAAAATTGGTGATTTGAAGAAGAATGCAAATTAGTTCACCTAGCAACTCCACAAAGAGGAAGAAGGGTTTCAAGACGTTCTTCTACAAGGAGGAATCAGGGATCTCCTACTGTGACTCCAGTAGATGACCCAGAGAATATAATTAAAGATGAAAAAGGAAAACAGAGATCACTTTAGGCCACATCTCAGTCAGTGAAGAAGGTACACAAAAATTACATTCCAAAGAAAAAGGTACCTTCATCTACTTTAGAATAAAAAGAAGTTTTAGTTTCAAAATATTCTGCTGAAAAATCTCAAGTTGAAACTACTTCCCTAGAAAATAAACTAGATGTTGTTAATGGTTGGAACAAGGTCTCCTACAAAGCTGTGAATCTGGTCCATTTTGTATATTTTTTATTATATTTAGTCTAACGCAGGGGTTTTGGGGTGGGTCAAAGCCCCTAATGCATTGTAAATGGGTAAAGGGTAGACCAAGAGTCCACAAACCATGGTTTGCATACCATTGGATATATAGGCTAAATTAGTATAAGTAGTTGAACCTTTTTTGAGTTGTAGAAGAAGGAATGAATGAAGATTGGTGCAAATCGTGAATTAGTAGATCTGTTTTGGGTTTTTGGGAAAGGACTCTTGCTGGTTGTGTGCGTGGATATTCTCAGTCCTGCTATGTGCGTAGGTTGGGTTTTGGGTATTGTACAACGATCTGAAGGATTAATGAAAGTGGAAGGTTGTCGAAATATCTGAATCTATTAACGCGACTCTATGATATCTATTATGTTATGCATCATTCTATGTTGAGCTCCAAAAGTAACTATGTTAATTGCTTATGCTGCGTTGACAATTGATCTGAATATGTCTATTATACTTTATGCAAGAATAGTTGTGATAGTTGCTTCATTATCCTATATATGTTGTTTACTGTCATTGTAAGTGGTATTGCGCACGTGGAAGTGAAGGGACTGACAGATCTGGGCTCTGTAATATACGATCTGATATATGTGAAGTCGAACGCAACTCTGCCTGACTTACCTGCCCTCTCCCAGGGTGTGGAAACCTAGTTCCAACACCCTCCCATACTGCTTCGGGTGAGACTTTGGCCTACGCAGGAAGGTCACTGCTGAAAGGGCCAGTAGTATAGGGGTTTGTTGGCAAACCTTAACCTCTGAACTTGGGCTAGGACCCCTCAAGACAAAAAATGGTTCCGTTGCCGGTACCGGGAGCTTTTTGAGAGAGGGATCGGGTAATGCCAAGTCCGTACTGGAAACCTGAAAGAAAATAAGTTGATGAATGGTTCGAGCAACAAGTTTAGGAATTCGTAATAAAACAAAATCGCAGTAAGAGGTTGACCACCGAAGAGTGGAAAAATAAGTATATTTTCACAGAGATCTACGAGATCTTATTTGTAACCATTGCGATCAAGCTCCAGGTGTGGCTCGTAAGGTTGGTCTAATTTCAGAAGTATTGGAAGGATGAGCGGGTCACCCAGTGGACCCCCGAATTGATCGAGCAATTACAGAAGACTGATAACACCATCACTCGCACGATGGACCACTGGGTGGAAATTGTACTAGGATGATTCATGACAGAATTTTCCATCGATCAGTTCGTCTCCTACTCTGAAGCAGAATGAAGATTCTTCAAAGAATTCAGGGGTAAGTTTTTTAACACCTTACCATTACTAATTAATATTTTACTGTGCGAAAAAATTATTTTGTGTAGCCACATTGAATGAATGACCTCTGACCTAGACAGGAGTATGACACGAAGTGGAAAATACTGTCAGACCAACCAAGAAAGAGGCAGATATGTTTACAACCTAGTAAGACAAGCAGCTGCGCAGAGTCCTCCAGCCACACCACTTTCAAACTAGTGTAGGGGTAAGAATTCACCTACACCTCCACCCCCACCAGAAGACAATATGGCTGCGCACATGAAGTTTCCTACCTTTAGGGTTGTGAGAGATGAGGACATGGATCAGTTCTGGTTTGTCGCAGAATTGGTGTGGACTGCGCAGAATGTAGCTAGTGATGTGGTGAAGAGGGCACAAATATCCCTTGCCTTCGAAGGAAGAGCTTTGGACTGGTACATGGGATACATCGGCCAGCATGCAAACATAACCATTGAAGAGATTAAGAGTGCCTTGAAGCAAAAATTCAAGAAGCCTAAGTCCTACTCTCAAATAGTGGTTGATCTAAAGGATTTCAAGTAAGGGCCTTCCAAGTCGGTGTGGGAGGTCGATCAACGACTGAAGAAGGTGATCAGAGAGGGAGGATTTCAGTATGATAATAGACAACACACGAAATGGTTCATTGCTATGCTGCTACCTCACTTGTGTGTACGAATGGGTCACAAAACTTTTGAATTGTAGGAAAAAGCCCCGGACGTTGCTATGAAGTTGGAAGTTGTGCCCATAGATGATACTCAGTTGGGCCTCCAGCAGATCCAAGGACAATTGGAGGTGATGCACATAGAGATCTAGAATCTGTTAAAGGAGCAGGGAGCAGAGGCTAGCCCTGAAATATGGTGCATACGATGCAGGACGAATGGTCACACCAAGGATAATCGCCCTTTGTTAACGAAATACATGTAGGCTGGGGGACCTAGTCCACTACACCCTAGGGAAATTGCAGGATCATGTGGGCTGCCACTATGGTGCGATGATTGTCACGTAGCGGGGTTGAACGACACAAACCACTGTCCCTGCCTTGTTGCGTATGTCCCTGAAGTAAAGCAGCAATGGTGTAGGTTCTACAGGTCAGTAGGACACAATGAATAGAACTACCGAACGTATGATTTGATGATCGATCGAGGGAACCTCTATAGGCTACAGTTAGATCCGTCCTCATCAAGATCCCTGTCAAGCGCAGGGGGCTCCCCAGCCATGGGCAGGGGAGGCGAAAGAGGTGGAAGTGCAGGTGGGGGACGAGGGAAATTAATCTATTATAACTGTGGAGAAGTAGGACACTTTTCTAGGGACTATCCGAACCTTACAAGGTAGTCCTACCAGTATTGTAGACAGTCGGACCATGCGATTCAATATTTTCGAATATTGATAACAAAGATGCAGGAGAAGCAGCCGACACCTACGCGGAATGTGCAGAGGGTTAAGGCTGAACTGCGGGACAAAAATCCAAGTGTAAATGTCGTAACACGCAGTGGGATGGCCACTAGGGGCCCTAGAGAGAAGATGACAACTGAGCCTTTGATCCGACAAGCAGTTATCAAACAGGAAGTTTTGGATCTAAAAAAGGAGAAGGAAACATTTGTTGCAACCTACAAAGACTTTGCTGAGGTGAAGGCACCTACTTCGTAGCTGCCTGAAGACCTCAAGGCAGATGAGGAGGTCAAACCCTTTTACAGGCATGTATGAAGCTGCTGCACAACCCAAAGGCTGTGGAAAAACTTCAGGCATTAATAGATAGCTGTGCATCACGACCTAGCCTCCCTCCGGAAGTGAAGGATGTACACAAACTCTATAGATATAAGAAACGCACTGGTAGGGAGATGCGGTTGACTGCACAGATTGGTGATTATGAAATGGATCAGGTTATTTTGGACCTAGGATCAGATGCGAATGTATTACCTAAAAAGACTTGGAAACGAATGGGAAAACCTAAGTTGGAATGATCCACTATCCAGCTGCATAAGGCCAATGAATAGAAGATCATACCCTTGGGGAGAGTATCCAAGATCGTGGTGGATATCACAGGGGTCAAGGTCTGGGCTAATTTTGAAGTAATTTAGATTGTAGAAGATGCAGACCCCTACCCTACGCTCCTAGGCTTGGATTGGGCCATCAATATGGGGGGCGTTGTTAACCTAAAGAAGAGAAGCATGGTATTCGAAAATAACGTTATAAGGGTAATAGTACCTTTAGATCTTGCGGAAGGAAACGATACATAGAACCAGTGCGCAATGAAGAGGATGTGGATCACATCTATAAGTTGACTGCACGAGATGAAGATTGGATCAACCCCACGACGGAGGGAGTACTCTGTTGGGAAAAGGACAGTGAATGTTTCTTCGACCCTGATGGGGAGATAGAGAATTGGAAAAACCAATTACATGATGTCTCTACACTGCGATGTCTTCGGATCACAAAGAACTTCCGCTGCATCTCCTCAGAGGTAAGATATATACCTTATTTCGATGGTTATAGTAATGTTACGGAATTTTTGCAAGCATTTGGAGCCGAGGTTTCCAAAGAACGACGACTATGGGCCTGTAAGCTGGCCATGCGTGGATCACCTGCGCGATGGTGGGCGACGCATGAGGAGGCGTTCTAGGATTAGGAGGAGTGTAGGAATATATTGATCCTACGATTTGAGGCCCCAACCGATGTGCAAATCAAAACATTCCTTGGACCTGAAGATCCATGCCAATATCTGTTCGCTTGAACAAAACAATGGTGGGACAGAACTGCCCAAGAGTGGGTTCATCTATGTATTCATGCCTTGGGACCACTTCCCACTGCATGGTGCTTAGATGTGGAGCTCCATCGATGCACTCTCCACTGGGAGACTTTGAAGGATGAATTTTTGGGAACATTTGGGTTAATAGGTGGGATAGAGGTGCTTGACGCAGCTCTGTAGGACATTGACACGGTAGCATGTGGTGAATGGCACCTGTGTGTCGCACCTGAAATGCCCACTTGGAAACCACGAGTACCCAGCATGATAAAATATTGTAGCCTGGCCCCAAAATAAGGTAAGAATGACCCGCGAGAGGTTTCTGACTCAGAATTGAACAAGGTGCGCACAGTTACTAGACCACTCGGGCTGCGAACGGGTAGCATTGAGACGCACCCCACATTGGCTAAAATTGGGCATGCATATATCATATATCCATAAATTCCCACAACAAGGGGACAACTGCGTTCACTTCTTGGCCACGTGGGTTATTACAGAAGGCTCGTTCGGAGGTATGTAGTGATCACAACACCTCTGAAAGACTTGCTGACGAAGGTGGCCCAGTTCTGTTGGGATGACACATGTCAGGAAAACATATCTTTGGTTTTGAAGTACTTAGGGATTAAGCCTGTGTTGGGGTAAGATGCGTATGAGGTGAAGATGTTTAACCCAAGCGTAGCAGGTATGCCAAGTGCACAGGAGGTGTGAAACCTAGCCGTTGGCACAATAACATCTCGTAAAAAGAAAAATTTACCGTTAAAAGGAGTGGGCTGCTAGCATTTAATGGGGCAAATTTTTAGGATTTTTTACCATTTTCCTGGTGGTAAGTTCCAAGGCAAGTTCACCCTACCATTGGATGCCCGCAGGCACTATAAAAAGGGTGGATAGCTCATACAAGGGTACTGTCTCACTTGCATAGCTTTTACTTATCCTCTTTATCTCGAGCGAGCATGAGTTGTAATATTTTTCGGGTTTGCACTGTCCCTTTCATGTCAAATCAACCTCCCCATTCTGACAATAGCCACCCAGAGTTGGGATTCATTTTTCGCACTAGGATCACAGCCACTAACCCAACTGAGCCCTCGGCACCTACTGCCCCAGAAGTTGAGGAAGTCATGGAGATTAGGTCTAAGGATGAAGAAGTGCTCTCAATGCCAGTCACAAGGAAGGGAAAAGAGTAGGAACAAGGGTCATGGAAGTCCCCAAAAGCTGTGAAATGGGCTACAGGGAAGCCTAGGACCTCCCCAAGGCATGCCAAGTCCTCGCGAGCAACGCCTCAAGCTCAGGCTCTGTAGGAGGAAGCCCTGCCTGCCAATCCCATAAACTGGTTACCTCCCTTCATCTGCCCACACAGGCCCTCTATGTGCACACCAAAGAACCCCAATGGCCTGGTTACCTATCTGCAGATGCCGCTAACTCTGGGAGAGGTCCTTGTCCTAAGTGACCCCTATGGGAAGCTCCATGAGGTCAAATTTGACGATCATGAATTGGCGAATTACGAAGCCTTCCCTGAGTTGGCCCCTGCATTGTACTTCAACACAATTTATGTGGATGATGGGGTCACAGACATTCCCCAGCACTGGGTAAGTGGATTGGCTGGATCCGAGCTCTTGAACTTGCTACGTATGCCCCACCTTGGCCATTACAACGTCACGGATCAGTTGGTCTGACAGCTGCTCGCCTTAATTCACAACGGCTGCCTATGGATTCAGGACAGGGTCCCCATAGATGCTACATTGGTTCTGAGAATTACGGGCCTTCCCATGAATGGGCCACACCCTCTGGAGCGTGTGGGCAAGAAATATGAGGGGGACATCGCTGAATATGTGCGTAAGACATACCATGTGGAAAGGAGTACGCAGGGCTTCATCATCAAATCTATCAGTGACTCGGCTACACAGATGGATACCATATTACTAGCCTGTAAGATAATGTGAAAGTGCCAGGTCGCAACCATCCCTACCTATGTCATTCAGCTATCCAGTCAGTGTGCGAAGGGGGTTTGCCTCAATTGGGCCCAATACTTATGCGACAAATTCTTAACCAACATCCGTGAATCTTAGGAGCAAGGAAAATACATTTTCTATGCCTGGCTACTATTTCTTATCGCCCTCGTTTCCTGGGAAACCCCTGCTGAGTTAGTCCTCCCCGATCTCCCTCCAGATATGTGCGAAGGGGCTCGGTATGCCCACTTGTGGGATTCCAAGGATGCATAGCGCATAGAAGATAACCAAGTCTTCTAGGTCATATTCTAGAGTAGCGTGGCCGTAGCCATCAATTCTCGACCTCAGCTATCCGCCACAGTATATGAAAAATAAAAAAGTATCACAACATTCCAGGTTACTATGCACAACATTCAGATCTGCAGCCACAAGGATAAAACTTGGACATCACTTCCTTATATGGTAGCAGACGAGGAAATTGAAAATGTGATTGTGCTATGGCCTCCTGCCTAGAAGATAGGCTTCAAATCCAGTGCAAGGGGAACTGCAGGTACTAGCACGATGCAGGTACTCCCACCTGTTATCATCAAGGAGACTAGAAGCACAGGGAAAGACTCAGGTGCAGCCACGTTAAAGGACATGCAGCCAAAATAGACCACCACGAAGAACACCGAGGCTGCAACCCAGGTCGATTCGCAGCTGGGCATGGAGGAAGTAAACATCGGAGGTACAAAGCGAATAGTCGAGCTTGTTAAGGGACCCCGTAAGAAGCAGTGCGCCTAGCGGAAGGAATGAGATGAGATGGTTACGTTGACAGATAGAGGTCTCAAACAAATCGCAGATGCCGTCACACTAGTCACAGAAGAAAAATGGGTAGCTTTAGAAGAACAACAGAGGGCTACGAACAATGCCATCCAGCCTGAGCTTTGAACCTCACAGATAAAGACAGACACGCTACAAACTAGCATGGTTCAGGGACAGATTCTCTTGGCATCTAGCACTACAGTGCTAGCCACGGAAGAAAGCCATCTTTGTTCCTTACCTAGTTCCGCCCTTGTGATCAGTTCGTCGGACCAAAAAATTCAACTCCCAGCAGGTGCAAGGGTGCAGTTGAAGCTTTCCAAGCTACCCCATGAAGCATTACAGGGTCTCCACACCACTGTGTTTCAAGAGATTCACCATCGGGACCAGCAAGTACACCAAAAACTTGGTATGGCTGAACAGACCATCGCACAACAGAACATAGAAGTACTCCTTGCTGTCGTGCAACAAGAAGAGCTCGAAACTTTGATCCACCAGCTCTACACAGAGGTTACAAAAGAGATCCCGATCGCAGCCACCCCCCGGTCTAGAGTGGAAGGATTGGTCGCCACGTTGAAGGCTTCCAGGATAGAAATGTAGGTTATTAAGACACAGTTGGAGCAGCAAATCACTGACTTACAGGCCAAATTGCAGCCCGAAACTCCCCCGAAGGTACAAGCCCAGCACACTCTACTAGTAACCATGGCTACAAACACCATCACAAGACAGATTGTTGAGGGCACCCAGTTACTAGAGGCTACCATGCAGCTCTAGACCAAGGTCCAGCGCGATTCGGTCCTTTGGCAAATAAATCAAGCCTTGCGGCAGAAGGAGGAAGCTTTCGAGCAGGTTGAGGCTACATTACCCACCTTGGTTCCTACACAACGATTGGCGTGACTAAGGACCAGAAATACCCTCCAATATGAGATCGAGGAACTCCGCCATAAGAAGCATGTTATCAGAGAATGCTTGAAGCCTTGGGTTGTTGCAACCCTCCAGCTCTCATAGGATGTTGATGTTGTTGTGAAGCAACTAAACCAGACACTGGAGAGTGTCATGGATGTGACAGAGGGACCACCATCACATAAGCTCGTAGATATTGTACAGAGCACTGCTGCTCATAGTCAAGAAGTGTTTCCCCCACTGGTCGCAGCTGTCAATGCACTGTGCGTGTAGGTGGATGCCCCACCACCACAATGACTAGGGACGAGTCACAAGATTATGTTAGGGGACTGTTGGAACAGGATCTCTACAAAGCTACGAATATGGTCCATTTTGTATATTTTTTATTATATTTAGTCTAACGCATGGGTTTTAGGGTGGGTCAAAGCCCCTAATGCATTGTAAATGGGTCAAGGTTAGACCAAGAGTCTGCAAACCACAGTTTGCGGACCATTGCATGCGTAGGCTAAAGTAGTATAAGTAGTTGAACCTTTTTTTAGTTGTAGAAGAAGGAATGAACGAAGATTGATGCAAATCGTGAATTAGTAGATCTGTTTTGGGTTTTTGAGAAAGGACTCTTGCTGGCTATGTGCATAGAGATTCTCAGTCCTGCTGTGTGCGGACCCTACTGCTATGTGTGCAGGTTGGGTTTTGCGTATTGTACAAGGATCTAAAGGATTAATGAAAGCGGAAGGTTGTTGGAATATCTGAATCTGTTAATGCAACTCTATGATATTTGTTATGTTATGCATGATTCTATGTTGAGCTCCGAAAGTAACTGTGTTAATTTCTTATGCTAGGTTGACAATTGATCTGAATCTGTCTATTATACTTTATGCACGAATAGCTGCGATAGTTTCTTTATTATCCTATATCCGTTGTTTATTGTGATTGTAAGTGGTATTGTGCACATGGATACGAAGGGACCAATAGATCTAGACTCTGTAGCAAAAGACAAAAATAAAATGAAAGAAGAAAAATATTATTCCTCTAAATCTCTTACAACAGAAGAAAAGATTGATCAAATGTCCAATTTGATCAAGAAAATTTCTTCAAAGATAAAAAAATTATATTTTGAAAACAAACCTGTTGCTAGAGCCAATCAAAATGAGGCCAATAGAAATCAGGCTCCCTTCAGAAGGCCTTTTCAGTATCAACAAATCATACAACACCCAAGGAGGAATGCTGATGATCAAAATGTTCAGGCTCCTTTGAATAATTTTGCTGAAGAAGAACAACAATAAAATGAAGAAATAAACCTTGTGGGAGAAACCTCACAGTCAACATGTTTGACATTGCAAGAATATGAAGACCAATCAAGGATTTTTTTGTTTTCGGATGATGTGAATGCCCAAATTTATGCATAAAATGATCAATAGCAACAAGAAGTTCAAAACAGAAATTATCCTTTGAGGTCCAAATGACCTGTTCAACAACCTCAACAAAAATCAGATTTAGATAAACAAGCTTCTAAACAGAAGGCGAAGGTCAATGAGGTTCCTCCACCTCAAAATTCTGCCCCAATAGTCAAAATTAGTGCAGAAAATAAGGAATTAGTTCCAATTTATTTCAGTTTCAAATCCGAATTGAATAAAATCAAAATTACAGTCCCACTTCTTGAATTGTTGAAAAATCCAACATATAAAGAGTCTTTTAAAAGTCTTCTACAACCACCTGTCACTCTTGATTCAGTCAAACTTGAAGATGAGCATCCCACTATTTATCTAGGTTGTCATGTCCAAGACCAAAATGATGACAACTCACCACCTTTCTACCTGTCACTCAGTATACATGACAAATTGCTACATAATTTTTTGTTAGATTTTGGAGCTTCTCATAATCTGATGCCAAAGAAGGTCATGGATGAATTAGGATTAGAGATCACCAAGCAATACCATGACCTATACACCTTTGCTTCCAAAAAATTCAAGGGTTTAAGATTGATCAAGGACTTTGTTGTTTCCCTTACCCAGTTGCCTATGAAGTTTTTAGTGATAGAAATTATAGTTGCAAACATTCCTTCTAGATTTGGGATGTTACTTTCTAGATTTTGGTTTAAAAAATTGGGAGGCACTCTTTAGATGGACATGTCATATGCCACAATCCCATTGTTTGGAGGGGAATTCAGAAGGTTGTATAGGAAAACCCAAATGGCCTACATCATTAGTGATCAGCATAATCCTTCAAGCCATCCCATATATGCTAAAGAAAAGGAATTGGGGTCATCAATACTACACCTTGCTGCTGATGATAACATTTTCCATCTTAAAATAAGTGAAAAAAAAACACTTTCAAGGTACAATTGAGAAGCATTTAGAGGGAGGACAGATCTGGAAATTGTACTTTGATGGAGCCTCATCAAGAGAATGATCGGGAGCTGGTGTTCATTTCTCCCACTCAGCAGAGGGTAACTATATCATATAAACTGAAATTTACTACCACTAACAAAATTTATGAGTACGAAGCACTTGTGGTGGGTATGAAGGCAACAAAATATTTGGGAGCAGAGCAGCTAATTGCTTTTGGTGATTAAAAAGGTGAGAAACAATTAGCAAGTGAAA
This sequence comes from Pinus albicaulis, assembly GCA_034641835.2. Lineage (NCBI taxonomy): Eukaryota > Viridiplantae > Streptophyta > Pinopsida > Pinales > Pinaceae > Pinus > Pinus albicaulis. Next base: position 1,092,246,952 of record CM076583.1, read on the forward strand.
ATTTCCAAATTGTAGAATTATAGGAATTAAATCTGGGATTTGATTGAGCATCAATTTTCAACATTTAATATAAATTTTTTGACTAGAGAAGAAAATCAAATGGTTGATTCACAAGCTATGTAATGTTCCCAAACTAGAATTTCTACAACAATGAGGATACCCTAAGGTATTCTAGAGTTGGATATGTAAAAATAGGCCTTATAAAAGATGTCAAATTAGTTATCCTTCAATAAAATATATAGAAGAAACTTTATACAGAGTTTTATAAGGCAAAAGGTGGGGAAAAGAGGTGATTTAGGCCCTAAAATGAATGTATTTAAATATTTGAGTAACAATAAGATGGGAAAGTGGTTGGATATGATATCTAGGGTTATGAGGGACTCCCATGTCGAATTTCAACAAAAAAAAGGCATTTTTCTATATTAAACAATTCCTCCTTTCCTAACTAGGCTAGAAAACCTTGATTTCCCATGGCTTAAACTATGCAGAAAGTGTTGAAGCTTCTAAAACGTGATTTTATAAAGGTTTTAACTGAAATAATGATGGAATATCATTATTTCAATTTTATAATATGATTCAATGGCTTTATATTAGAAAATACAGATTTATACATGAAGAAAGGCCACAAAATGAAGTGCTGCAACTGTGGAATGAGACAGAAAAGCTAAAAAACGTAATTTACAGGGGATGAAGTAGCGTTTCATTATATTTTAGATCTACAATAGATATGAATAGAAAATCATAGATCAGAATGGTATCTATATGCAAAAAGATCTTTTTAGTACATTCCCCTTGGGGATCTCAGCAGAAGATGAATAAAAATGAATAGATCTGAGATCTACACCATAGATATGCAGTAATATTCAGAAATTTATGAATAATATGATACAAAAAAGATAATATCTGAAATAGAACATGGATTTGTTGGCCAATCCACGGATCACCACAGTGAAGGAAAGGAGTCCTTCCACTGGAGATCTCTCCTCCAAACCGCTATCAAATGTACACTGCAACTTTTCCTGCAAAGAGGACATAGTTTCCTCAAGTGACTGTGCTGAATAAGTGGAGCACACTTTGGCCTGATGCCAAGATAAGAATCTAAATCTCAAACTGAAGAGGAACTCTTCCAGGAGGTTAAAAGACACACTCCATGAGAAGAGACACCCAAAACAAACTAGATCTCTACAGATCTAGAAATCTACTTGCTGCAGCCTACATAGATAGCTCACCACAAAAAGGACTGCGCTGTAGATGTAAGATGAGGCTTGGCCAAAATTCCGGATATTGGATCAATGCAACACAATCTCCTCCAAGAAATCCTCAAGGAAGGAGGGAGGATTCCTAAACAGGAAACCCTCGATATTCTCTTGCTAAATAGCCCATAGAAATAGAATTAGTCTAAGGAGACTAATTTATAAATTTCTTCAACAACCCTTCTCTTGAGCCTTCTCCTTCCGTTTATAAGATGAGGATGTGAAAAACCCTAAACCACCTTGAATCACTTAACCCCTTTCACATAATGTCCTCCTTCTAGAACTGCGTTGTCCCTTTAGGAGATACATTGAACCTAGACAGCACTGTAGATTTGGTCCTGTTGACCCAGTCAAATAGCTCAAACCTGTTTCACACACAAGTGGATTTTATTAAGAAAGCCCTAATTTGTCTCTGTTCACATTGGCCATTGATTTATTTTTATGTTTTAAGAGTTTTTCATGTCCTCCTTTACATTTTATTCATCAATAAATAAAATTAAAGACAAAATGAAATATTCCTGTTAGCTTGGGCTAATTAGGAATATTACAGTCCTCCCCTCCAAAATTGTTACTTGTCCTCAAGCAACTGCAAGGTGAGTGCTGCAAAATCTCCTCCTTGGTGACACCAACATAAGATAAGCTTCCCCCATAAGCCAAGTTCTCACCAATTGATCCATCCATGTCTTGCTCCTCCAAGGTTCTCATGAGATGCAAATAGCTCATCCCATAAGGAGACAATAGATCATATGAAACAAACATGGTTTTCCCCCATGCTCTCCTTGAAACAAGAAAACATAAAGTACATGGAGAGTAGCCATCCCATGAAGCACATGCCATCCTTCCTTATTTCCCCATACATCCCCATAGAATTAAAAGTACATTATCAAGATAGGGAATCAAAACAATGTGCTTGAAAACAGAAAATTGCACATATGGAGGTGGGTCATAGTCCCACATGTAGAACCAACATAAGGCATCCCCTGCTTGCATCAAATGGAGATATGGTAAGTGGTTTTTCCACCACTTACTTGTTGCCCACACGATATCACCATGGCTAAAAGTGTGATATATGTTTGGTGCTTTGGGGAAGCACCCATCATTTTGCAAAATCTCCCTTTTCCTCTCAAGGGAGTGGTTTAATTCAGAAATTTTTGGGGCCCAATATTGGCCAAGAGGCTCACATGATATAACACTCCTCCTTGGATTCATGGCCTACAAAAACATGGTGTAAGAGTACATGAAATCAGAATATAAAACATATGTAACATGATCATGTTTTTCACCAACAATCCTCCTCCCATCGATGGAGTGGTGCATGGATCTATTCTCTTCCTCAAAAGAAGAAAGAGTGAGCTGATTTAACTCTTCCTTTTTTACCCCTTCCATGCCAAAGGTGTCATGTGGAAAGTTTCCCTTCCCATGCTGCTTCAAATCATAGCATAATAAGGGGCCATCCCAGCACTTGTTTGCCGAAATAAGCTTCTTCAAAGATTGGAAATGATAGAGGATAATGAGTGTTGGCTGAATGGAATTCAAGCAACACATGTCAAGCTCCAATTTAACCCATGTGAGAGACTTCCCTTCATGAAACAAACTCAATACATGACCTTTTGCATAAGAGAACACAATACACAATGCAACAGCCATATAAGGTTCCGTCCTCTTCTTGAAATACAAATGAATATGGGGAATTGCATTCCCAATGGATACATTCATCCAATGTATCATTCCTCCCCTCATGTTTACAATAAAGATTGGAGCGTAATTGACATCATGATATAAACATGCTCCCATATTCCATTTCATGAGAAGGTTACATCTTCTCCCAACCCAAAGTACATACATGATTGTTATATTCATTCTAAATAGAAATACATGTACATACAACATGGATACAAGTAGATGTATGGACATGAAATTCAACATGGGGTGTCCATACTCTCTCCTCATAAACCAAAACAAACATGCCTTCTTCTTATGCATTCTTTTCTTGGAGTACATGGCATGAGAGAAGAAAATCAAAAACTTTGGGTGATACCCAAACTCACCCAATAAGAACCAGTGCAGGTGATCTCCTTCCCACTTAAGATCTAGATGTGGTAAGTGGGTTGCATGCCATTTGCTTGCTGCTCTTATCATTTCACCATGGCTGAAATTGAAATGTATATTTGGTGCTTTTGGGAAGCACCCATCATGTTGCAACACCTCCCTTATCCCATCAAGGGAGTGGCCATATTTGAAAATAATCTTGGCCCATAGTTGGCCATGAAGCTTGTAAGGTAAAACACTCCCCTTAGGAGTTATGGCCTAAAAATATAAAGTAAGAGAATACATGCAATTATAAAATAAGATGTGATTTTCATAAGCATGCTTCTTACCCAAAGTCTCAAATGTTGTTTTGGATTCCCTCTTAGAAAGAGATGACATTGATGCACAAGGTTGAGGGAACACTTTGCTCTTATGCTCATCATGGGAACCCCTTGGTGGAATTTCTTCAAGTAAGGAGACATCAAGGCATAGATCATGGAAATATGTATGGACTGATGTGTCCTTGATTTGCTTGAATAGATCATTTTGCCTTCTTTTTGCATTAATATGCTGAAATAAATAGGGAAAAATGTTCCTTACCATGTGAAGCTTGCCCTCCTCTTTGCTTTCTGCAATCTTCAGGGTCTCATCCTTTGATAGTGATGACACATGCTGCCAATGGATGGTGCCATAATCTCCATATAATGAGACCTCCTTAATGAGAGATGACTGAATACATGAGTGGAGAAGACCCTGCATGCTTCCACTGCACAATCCAATCACCTTCCTAGGTGTTTCAATCCTTTTCAATGGATAGGAATGAGGCTCACTCTCTTCCCCATCTCCTCTTTGTGTCCTCAAGGTTTTACACCTTTTGCATTCCAAGGGCTTTTGAAATGCAATCCCTTTGAGATATTCAACAAATAACCTCTCATATATGTCCTTCCAAAACCATTGAGGTTTTGGAGCTCCTGCAGGTAGAAGCTTCTCTTTGAGTTGGGGAGTGCTCATTGAGAAAGAGGCATCTAGAAAGAAGAAAAGTTTTCTCACTTCAAGATGTCTACCATTCATCATTTCTTCCTCCATTGCTCCATGAATGAAGCTGCAATTTGAATTCCCCCATGAGGAATGGTGCCTCCTTTCTTCCTTACTGCTCTTGCATAGCACAATGCAACTTTGTTGCTCTAAATCAACAGCATACATAAATGTAGATCTCTTCATACAATGTGTTGAAATGACAACAGATGAATTTTTAATCACCCCTTGGTGGGATGTAGAAGCAAGAGCTTCTTCTACAACTATGTAGTCTTCCTCCATTACTAAAGGCTTCTCTTCCAAGGTTGTGCCAGCGTTGGTACAAGTCTCCACCCTTTCAATCTCTCTGAGATCATCTTCAATACCCTTCATGGTTTGGAAAAGGAGCAGGGAGATCTCCTCTTCTATCATTCTTCCAAGTGGTGGAGATATGCTCTTGTTTTTTCTGTACAATTCATATTCTTTGTGAGGGTAGGAAGTGCATGGGTCTTCCTCTCCTTCTTGAAACCTTCTGAAGGTCTCACTGCAACTTTCTTCTCCTTGAAACCCTCTAGGAGTTTCATCTTCTTCTTCTTTCTCCTTGGTCTGTCTACCCTCTTTGAAGAGGCTCTTCGTGGATCTAGAATATTATGAGGTAAATCTCATATTCTTCAGCATTCTGACCTTGCTCTACAACACTTTGGCTTGAAGCCACAGGCTGAGCCAAAGATCTTGCTCTGATACCACTGTAATGTTCCCAAACTGGAATTTCTACAACAACGAGAATACCCTAAGGTATTCCAGAGTTGGAGATGCATAAAGAGGCCTTAGAAAAGATGTAAAATCATTTATCCTTCAATAAAATATACATCAAAAACTTTATATAGTGTTTTATAAGGCAAAAGGTGGGGAAAAGAGGTGATTTAGGCCCTAAAACGAATGTATTCAGAGATTTGCATAAAAATAAGATGGGAAAGAAGTTGGAAATGATAGCTAGGGTTATGAGGGACTCCCATGTTGAATTTCATAAAAAAAAGGCGTTTTTCTGTATTAAACAGTTCCTCCCTTCCTAACTAGGCTAGAAAACTCTGGTTTCCCATGGCTTAAATTATGCAGAAAGTGCTAAAGCTTCTAAAACATGATTTTCTGAAGGGTTTAACTGAAATAATGATGGAATAATAGTATGGAAATTTCATAATATGATTCAATGGCTTTATATTAGAAAATACAGATTTATACATGAAGAAAGGCCACAAAATGAAGTGTTGCAACCATGGAATGAGACAGAAAAGTTGAACAACGTAATTTACAAGGGCTGAAGTAGTGTTTCATTATATTTTATATCTACAATATATCTGAATAGAAAAACACATATCATAATGTGATCTATATGCAAAAAGAGCTTTTTAGTACACTCCCCTTGGGGATCTCAGCAGAAGATGAATAACAATGAATAGATCTAAGATCTACCCCATAGATCTACAGTAATATTCAGAAATTTCTGAAGAATATGATACAAAACATATCAGATCTTAAATATAACATGGATTGGTTGGCCAATCCACGAATCACCACAGTGAAGGAAAGGAGTCCTTCCACTGGAGATCTCTCCTCCAAACTGCTATCAAATGTACACTAAAAATTTTCCTACAAAGAGGACACAGTTTCCTCAAGTGACTGCGCTGAATATCTGGAGCACACTTTTCCCTGATGCCAAGATAATAATCTGAAGCTCAAACTGAAGAGGCACTCTTCCAAGAGGTTAAAGGCACATTCCATGAGAAGAGACACCCAAAACAAACTAGATCTCTGCAGATCTAGAACTCCACTTGCTACAGCCTACATAGATAGCTCACCCCAAGTAGGACTGCATTGTAGATGTAAGATGAGGCTTGGCCAAAATTCTAGATAGTGTATCAATGCAGCACAATCTACTCCAAGAAATCATCAAGGAAGGAGGGAGGATTCCTAAACAGGAAACCCTCACTATTCTCTTGCTAAACAGCCCAGAGAAATAGAATTAGTCTAAGGAGACTAATTTCTGAATATCTTCAACAACCCTTCTCTTGAGCCTTTTCCTTCCTTTTAAACGATGAGGATGTGCAAAACCATAAACCACCTTGAATCACTTAACCCCTTTCACATGAGGTCCTCCTTCTAGAACTGCGTTGTCCCTTTAGGAGATACATTGAACCTAGACAGTGCTATAGATTTGTTCCTATCGACCCAGTCAAATAGCTCAAACATGTTTCACACACAACTGGCTTTTATTAAGAAAGCCCTGATTTGTCTCTGTTCACATTGGGCATTGATTTATTTTTGTGTTTTAGGAGTTTTTCATGTCCTCATTTACATTTTATTCATCAATAAATAAAATTAAAGACAGAATGAAATATTCCTATTAGCTTGGGCTAATTAGGAATATTACAAGCTATTACTGCCAGTAATTTCAAAGTTCCTCTAGATGTCAAAGCAACATATTATGTTAAAATAAAAAGCAGGCCTTCAATTCCTGATAACATCAAATACTGGCAAGTATTTGAGGATGACAAGGAAATTTAGAAATTTTTGGAGTGTGTTGAAGAGTTTGTAGACATACAAATTGATGATGAGCAGGACATTGTTGAAAATCAAAATAGCAAGCCTTTTAAGAAAACCATGGCTGGGAAGAAAATTATAGATCTGAAAACTAACTATATTCCTAAAGGCCTAGTTCTTTTAGAAATATTGCTTGATAATAATGATGCTTTTCTCAAGCTTGAAAGTAAATTTGATGGAAAAAGTACAATAGAATGTAACATTGGCACATAGGATCAGCCAAAATTAGTCAAAGTGTCCAATTCCTTTCTCTTGAAATTAGAACAAAATATATCAAGCTGTTGAAATAATTTGTTGATATTTTCGCATGGTCGTATAGTGAGCTAAAAACTTATGATAGAAGCATAATGGAGCACAAGAGTCCTTTGAAAAAATATGCACAGCCCGTAGCACAAAAACTCAGACATATCAATCCCATGCTGCTCCCAATCAATTAGAAAGAAATCATAAAATTATGGGAAGAAAAGATAATTCTGACTTTGATATTTTCTAATTGGGTAGCTAATATAGTCCCAGTTTAGAAAAAAATGGAGAGATAAGAATTTGTGTTGATTTCTGCAACTTGAACCGATGTTCATTACAATATAACTATCCACTGCCCAAGATGGATTATATTTTGAAAAAAGTTGTAGGATCCAAAGTATTTTCAATGATTGATGGCTTTTTAGGCTATAATCAGATTTCATTTGACAAGCAAGATAGAGAAAAGACAACATTTACCACACCCTAGGTTACATTCATATACAACAAAATTCCATTCGGTCTAATGAATGTAGGCACAAATTTTCAATGGGCAATGGATATTACCTTTGCAGGAGAAAAAGACAGATTGGTAGTCATCTATTTGGATGACATCATAGTATATTCAAAATCTGATGAAGACCATTTGAAACATTTCAAACAAGTTTTGGACAAATGCAGAAAGTTGGGTTTGTCCTTGAATCCAAAAAATTCATCATTTATTGTCTAAGAAGGGAAATTATTGGGACATATTGTAATAGAAAATAATATGTGTATTGATCTGGGAAGAGTAGAATCTATTCGGAAGATTGGTCTACCAAGGAATAAAAAATAATTGCAGTCGTTTTTAGGGAAAATCAAATTTCTGAGGTGTTTTGTTCCTAACTTTGCAGAGCTAATCAAACACATAAATATCTTGCTGAAAAAAAATGAAGAATTTAAATGGCGAGATGAAGCAAAGAATTTATTTTCAACAATCAAGTCTACCTTGACTGAAGCTCCAGTTTTGATTAGTCCTAATTTTGAAAAATATTTTCTCATTTTTTCATATGTATTAGAAGAAACAATTGCATCTATCTTGCTATAGAAAAAAGAAGAAGGTTTAGAGCAGCCTATTTCATTTTTTAGTCATTCTTTAAGGGATGTTGAATTAAAATACAACCTAACTGAAAAACCAGCATATGCACTAGTTAAGGCTTTGAAGTATTTTCGAGTTTATGTGTTGCATACAAAAATAGTTTCTTTTGTGCCAAATATCGTTGTTAAAGATATTTTGTTGCAGCTAGATACATATGGCAGGAGAGGACGATGGTTGACCAAAATTTTGGAGTTTGATATTGAGATCAGACCAACTAAATTAATAAAATGTCAAGGCTTGGCTTGCTTAATGGCTGAATCTAACTGCAAGGCTTTAAATCTGAATGTAGAGGTAGCTGAAGGAAAATATGGAGAAGGTGTTTCTAATTATCCTAAAATATTTCATTCAGATTGGTACAAGGATACAGTGTACTTTTTGTTAAATTTGAACTATCCCCTTGAAATGGAGAAGTAAAAAATGAAAGCTTTCAAATTGAAAGATGTGAAGTATTTCATTTTGGAAGACCATGTTTACTGGAAAGACCCTGTTGGAGTCTTTTAAGATGTGTAGATGATGTTGAATCCCAAGAGATTATGACAGAGATACATGCAAGATTATGTGGAGGTAATTTGTATTGGAAGGCCACTGCAAACAAAATATTAAGAGCTGGCTATTATTGGCCAACTCTTTTCTCTAATGTTTTTGCCAAAGTCAAAAGTTGTGTTGAATGTCAAAAGTTTGTTGGGAAAAATAAATTTCTACCCTTACCTATTATTCCTATTTCAGTAGATGTTCCTTTCCAGCAGTGGGGGTTAGACTTCATCGGTGAAATCCATTCACCTTCATTAGGAAAGCATAAATGGATTCTCACAGCTACAAACTATTTTACTAAATGGATTGAATTTGTACCAACCAGGAATGCTACTGATATGGTAATTATCAAATTTTTGTTGGAAAACATTATGTCAAAATTTGGTTGTCCACAAAAATTAGTAACTGATAATGCAATGGCCTTTAAGTCTGCTAAGATGTATAGATTTTGTTAGCAATATGGAATTGTATTGACTCATTACACACCTTATTACCCTCAAGGAAATCGATTAGCTGAGTCATCCAACAAAATTTTGGTGAGGATTATTAAGAAAATGTTTCCTAAAAATAAGATAAATTGGGACATTCAACTAGTGCATGCTCTTTGGGCAGATAGAGTAAGTGGTAAAAAATCAATTGGAATGTCTCCATTTTAGCTTGTCTATGGTACTGATGCTATAATGCCTTTGCAATTAGATCTTCCTATGATGAAGTTCCTACAAGATGAATGCTGCAGTTGATAGAAGCACACGAAATAAGAGAGTCACTCATGGATAAAACACAGAAGTATCAGACTAAAGTCAAATCTGTTTTTGACAAAAGAGAAAATCAGCAGTTATTTTAGAAGGATGATTTGGTGTTGCGTTGGGATGTTAGGAGAGAAGACCATGGAAAGCATGGTAAGTTTGAAAATCTATGGTTTGGGCCATTTAGAATTTTTGAAGTTTTGGAAAACAATACTTTTCTTCTCAAACATCTGGATGATGACCAGCTGACTAGAGTTCCAGTCAATTGTCATTTTCTTAAGAAGTTATTTTTTTAGTAAGTCAGTTGAGTCATTACATTGTAAATATCTGGTGTGATGTGTCAACAAGACTCCATGCCCAATGGATTTTGTGTCTGCATGCATAGTCAGTCTTCAGTCCAATCAATCAATGTTTAGTCGTAGCCTTAATTTTCAAGAAGTCTTCTAAGTTTCAAAATTTTTTAAGGCATTGAGTCTACATTCCTTGAAGCCTCACAGAAAGTACTTCATCTCCAATAGTAGCCACTGTTAGCACTACAATTTTTCAAAAGATTTTCAAAGTATGGTCATCATTCTCTAGGGAATCAATCTACCTTTTCAGTTTGATTATAAGATGAAATTATCGTTGTAAAAGTGTAGTGGTGAGAAAATTTCATTTCTACCTTCATTCATTTCATTCTCCCTCTTTCACCTTTCATTTTCCCAGAAAATACCAAAGTCTAGCTTCTCATTTCCCTTTTCAAAACCCATTTTTAACTCATAAAATCCAATTTTTTATAGTTAAAAAAGTAGCTCCGCACACCTATCAACAACCATATCATATTTCATTTTTAAATTAGCATATATTTCTTTTATTGCAGCTTTTACCCGCACCACAACAAAACCTTGGTTATATCATATATCATATGGTATAACTTACCGCACTTAATAAACATTGTGGACCTCTTACCTTTCATCGCAATTAGCTCTTCGCAGTTTTAACTCCGATTCATGTTACAATTGTCGTCTCTTACAAAACCCCTGAAATGTGATTTATGGTATGGTCTAGGACCCATACTTCCCTTTGATATGCCTCGAATACGTTAAGCATTTTTTATGCTTCGAGCATCTTTTTATCATATTACCATGACTTAATGAAATATTCACTTTCCGCTTTTAAAAGTCATTTAAAGGGCCCCACCTACCTTTTCGCACCGTATTTCCGCAATGCTTCCTTAAAAATTCTGATTTGTGATTTGTGGGTGACTGTTTTTCATGTCATTTCACCCTTCGCTCTCAGCGCACATCGCACTTCGCCAGTTTTAACATTTAACTACTATGTTTCATAATAGAACTTCCGACGTGTGATCTGTGGGTGACCCCACTGTTTGTTATGCCACGTCACCTCCATCTTATCACACACTAAACTTCGCCAGTTCTAACACTTGACTCCTGCATTTCATAATAAAACTTCTGATGCGTGATCTGCGATTGGCCCCACTTCCTTGCCACATCATCAACCCATCAAAAATCACATTTTATCCTGTTTGTGTCTTAAGTTTAAATTTTCCAACCCCGATTTGCAATTTCGATATATGTCTAAAAAGTTTTCTCCTCTCGCTTATCATTCATTCCGCTCCACGTCTCCCTTATATATTAAACCAGTTTCAAAGGGTTTCTTTGTAGAATGCATTTGGATGTAAGGTTGTATGGATTCTGTATTCTGTGTTTTGTGTGAAAGGGAAGGTTCCTATAGATGAGTGCGTGGAGACCTTAGAAATTTTGCAGCTAAGTTCACAAACACCAACAACTGAGTGTGCAGGGCAGAAAGTGTTAGATCTGAAGTAATAAAAGAAGATTTTGAGGACAGATATGTGTTGTTGACTTATGTTTTTGCTTTATCTATTCTTTCTCTATTATTTTTGTTGCATTAAGTTTTTTACGTATATTTTCATTTTGGATTCTAGATTATAGTTTCCGTTGTTGACTAATGCATGTTCAAGCGGAATCACACAGTCTGAAAGCTAGTTAACTAGAATCATTGAACAACTGCATAGTTATAATATTTTTTCTGTGAAGCTCTGATAATTGTTAAAGAGGAGATAATCCCTAAAGCCACATGCCATAGTCCCTGTAGATGCAGAAAACTAGTTCTAGCATCCCCTAATATTGCCTCAGGTGAGACTTTGGTCTGCGCAGAAGATCGTTACCGAAAGGGCCAGTAATAGTGGGCTTTGTTGGTTCACAACTACTTTGTAGTGAATCATGTTAGGCTCCACCTTAAACTAACTAAGATGGTGAACTGAAAAACAAATATCGAGCCTTTGTTCACCAAGTACATCAAGGATCCCACAAACTATTTGTAGATAGTTCCATCTACTACGTATTTTGTAGAAACATCATCTTTCCTACATTTAGTAGCTAGAGGAGTGTCCATGAACTTGTAATCCTGAATATGGAATCTCTGAAGGATTTCAAAGGTGTACTTCCCCTAACCAACAAATATCTCTCCATCTCCTTGCAACACCTTGAATCCAAGGAAGTAAGTGCATCAAGCCCATATCCTTCATCTCGAACTCTCTTGTAGGGTCCCCCCTGCAAGACTAGATCACCCTTTCATCTCCTAGTATCAAATCATATACATACAAGAAAAATATGAGTCGTCTGTCATCTTCCAAAATGTAGTAGATATTGGCATCATGTTCCCTCTTAGTGAACCCCAATCCATTGAGATAGGAATATATGCAAGTGTACCAAGCATGAGGTGCCTACTTGAGACCATAAAGGGCTCTCCTAAGTCTACACACATGTGTCTCCCTACCAAATGTATCAAATCCCTCAAGCTCCTTAATTTAGATCTCTTCCCCAACCACCCCATTGAGGAAGGAAGACTTAACATCCATCTAGAAGATCTTCCACCCAAAATTTGTTTCCAATGATACTATTGTCCTCATAGAATAATATGTTTCCACAAGGGAAAAGTATCCTCATAATCAACTCCCTCTACTTCTAAGAAGCATTTAGCCACAAATGTGGCCTTCTACTTCTCAACACTTCCATAAGCTACATGTTTCAACTTATACACCCACCTCGAGCCAATAACATATTTTCCCTCATGTTTAGGCACAACCTCCCAAGCATCATTCTTCAAGATGAAGTTATACTCCTCCACCATGGAATCTACCAACACCTCCTAGGAAAAAAATTCTTCAAATGAAGATGGCTCATAATCAATCAGTTCTTTCATGAGTGACATATATCTGGTATATCGACGTGCTACAGGAAAATATGGTCACTGCGCCAATTATATTTTTTCTAGATTGGAAGAAGAAGTTCCATGTACATGTCGATGCATCCTGCATAGCTTTGCGAGTTGTCTTAGTGCAGCTGGGAGAAGAAGATATAAATCATCATATTTCTTTCGCAAACAATAAGTTGTCTAATGTAGAACAGAATTACTCCACCACATAGCACGAAGGGTTAGCAATGGTATATGTGCTACATAAATTTTGACATTATTTATTAGGCACACACTTCAAAATATTCATCGATCATTCTGTGTTGAAATACTTGGTGAAAAAGACTGTGTTGGGGGGGAATATTTGCAGGTGGCTATTTCTGATTCAGGAGTATGATTTTGCAATGATATTCAAGCTAGGATGTGTGAATGTGGGGCCTGATCATCTGTTCAAGATCGAGACTAACGAAGAGCCAATGAATATTGAAGAAGCATTACCTGATGCATAATTTTTCATGATTCGGGTTGTGGATGAAAATTTTGTAGATATCGTTTAGTTTATAACTACAAGAGTTACACCAATCGATTATACTACACACCAGAAGAAAGAGCTGGTAGTAAAAGCAACCAAATTTTCTTTGATTGTTGGGCATTTACATAAGAAGAGGGTTGATGAGATACTGCAAAGATATGTCCCTGAACACAAGTGACACAAAATTTTGGTTGAAGCACATGGCGGAGTTTCTGGAGGTCACTACGCAGGCAAGGCCACTGCACAGAAGATCCTATGAGCTAGACTTTGGTGGCCCATGGCACATATGGATTCAAAGGAGTATTGTAGTGCTTGTGATGTGTGTCAAAGGACCAGAAAACCATCGTGAAGGGATAAAATGGTGCTGCATCCTCATGTCACTTTGCAGGCATTCGACAAATGGGAAATCAATTTCATGGGACCGAATGATCCCCCGGGGAAGAAAACAGGTGCAAAGTGTATTATGACTCTGACATATTACCTTACAAGGTGGGATGATGCATAACCAATGAAGAATTGTAGTGCAAACACAACTATGAAGTTTATTTTTGAACATATTAAGTCACGGTTTGGTTTTCTGAAGATCTTGATGAGAGACATAGGTATGCATTTCCCTAAAAAAAATTATTGAAGCATTAACCATGGAGTTCTGAATGCATCAACAAAAGAGTATTCCATATCACCCACAGGAAAATAGGATGGTTCAAGAACAAAATTCTGGAGAATTCTTTGACTAAGGTATGCAATGTCAGAGGGATGACTGGGATTTGCGAATTCTGGCAGTTTTATGGGCCTATAAGACTACTTGTATGAATTTGATGGGTCAGACTCCATTTCGATTAGTATATGAGTAGGAAGTCGTGATGCCAATGTAATACATCGTACCTAGTCTACGAATTGCAGTAGTCATGGATATGGCGAACAACGATATTATGGATCAAAGATTGGAGCAACTCTTCGCATTGGAGAAGGATAGGTTCATTATTGGATTTCACCAATAAGTGAAGAAAGAGAGGGAAAACTAATGGCATGACTCGCATATTAAGAAAAATAATTTTAGGCCAAACGACTTAGTTCTTTTATATGACAATAGGTTCGTGAAGCTTCTGGGAAAACTATAAATGCACTGGTTGGGGTTGTACAATGTCAGGAGTGTTTCGGAGGGTGGCACAGTTCAGCTCGAGAAGATGAATGGTGAGTAGTTCCCTGGATGTATCAATGGTAGAAAACTAAAGTTATATAGGGACGACTCCACTCCTGGGGCTTCTCATTGAATATATGGCTCAAGAAGAGTCTTAAATCTCCATTCGGGTGTAAGAGAGTATGGGACTATAAATTACTCTACTGAAGGAAGATTTTTTCGTACTAGAAGTACTGCGCGGATTGTAGGATCATGGAGAAGCTAGAGGAAACTACGCTGAAGGAAGTAGGATTACACTGTAGAGGCAAGTCAGAAGCATTTCACCCAAAATATGATCGTTGGAGCTAGAATAGCTGATTTGACAAGGAATTTTCCGTTAAAAGGAGCAGGTGGAATGTATTTAATGAGAATATCCAGGCGAATCTGCCACCAAATATTCATTTATGAGGTGTATCTAAAGGAGATCATGGATTTTGAATTTGATTTTTTCTATAAATCAGGAATCATACTCCACAGTCACATGCTTTGTGCTCTGAGATGTAGAATTGATCTTTTTTTGCCTAAGAGAGAGTCGAGCATGCCTCTGCATGTCAAATTATAGTTTCAAATAACTTAAAGAAGTGTTAATAAAAAAGGGCTAGGATACAAAATGACATCAACACCACCAGCTAATGTAACGTGGTAGAGGTCACCCAGGAAACAGACCAGTGTAGGCGAAGCACCATCTAAAAAGAATAAGAAGCTAGTGATTTGAACATCGCCTAAGAAGAAAATCCCCAAAGAAGAGAGGTCTAAGGAAATGCATGATAGGCAGAAGCAGGTCGTCGAGGTAGAGGAGTTAGAAGAGGAAGAATTATTTCCCAAAGGATTTGAGGACATTGATGTAGAAGAGGAAAAACTTGTTTCAAGGTTTCCCCCTTATATTCCACCATGGAAACCGAAAGCTGTGAAGCCTACGAAGGATCTTGACGTAGTAAAGTATAATATTTTTACACCCTTGCTGCCTGAAGAAGTACCAGTTGAGGGACACATGTTGGGAAACTTTCCACAGTTGCGCATGGAGGATTGGGATTTCAATGACCGTAGCAAGTACCCTCAATTTGACCCGAGCAGGTCTCTATGCTCTGTATACTATAAAGCTACTGGAGAGACAAGGGTAGAACCAATGAAGTGGGTAGCAGGAACTTAGAATGCAGGGTTGTTGAACATGTTATATGTTCTGCACTTTGGGCGCAGTATTATCAATACAATATGTGTGTGCCAACTATTGGTCCTAGTGCATTATTATTGTTTATGATTGGGGGAACGATTCCCCATTGATGAAATTTTGTTCAGGAATATCATTGCATTTCCTTATCTATGATTGGACCCCGGTGAAGAATTTGTACGAAAGGAACAAGATAATAATTTGGTCAATAATATGAAGCAAGGTTATGGCCTACCAAAGGGAACCAGGGGTTACTCTATTAACTCCATAAAATATAGGTTGATGTGTTTTTCCACACATATTTTGGCAGGAAATATCATGCAGAAGTGTCACATAGAAGAAGTTTCAGCACCATTAGTCTCTCTGGCTATGCAGTGGAGCAAAGGCGTAGCATACAACTAGGTGGGATATTTGTGCAAGGATTTCTTAGATGATTGCATAGAATCACAGGAGGAGGGAAAGTAGTTCTACTAAGCATGTCTCTTGCTCTTAATCGCATTGATGGCATGGATGGACCCTGACGAATCGTAGTTTCCCACTCCAGACCTAGATATCTATGAAGTTGTTATGTATGCCTCATTGTGGCACTCAAAGAAGCCTTCTTGGGTGATTGAAAATAAATTCATTTGGGTCGGGTTTGAGATGATTTTGCACATAGTGATAAGCCAGAAGCCTAGGCTATCAACAAGTATGTTTGTAGAATATTGATTAGTCGTTGACATCAAAGCATATTTTTACCATGTACACATCCAAGTGAAGAAGGACCTTGCAGAGGTTCGGTATGAGCTTGCATACCTAGTGATAGAGGATGATGTGGATAGCATTGTAAGTGATGGAAAAGTGATTGGATAACTCCATCCACTCAAGGAGTGGAGACAGAGAAGGCAGGCATGAGTGGTACGAATACCACTCCGAATACCGGAAACAAGGACACCAGGAACCAGCCTAAGCATGTCACCTTCGCGACTGATAAGGAGGTCGAAAAATAAGTTGAGCGAGAAACAAACAAAGATGCTCTAGAGAAGGGAGGGGGAAAATATTAGGGTGGTGATGACATATTGGTGGATCCAGTAGACTCCCCCTCCCCTTTCATTTTAAATAGGCAACAATCCCTGGGCGATAAAGGCATACCTAAGAAGGTAAAGTCAGACAGGCCCGTCGGCCCAAAAGCGTTGGTTCTCAGTGAGGGGGACTTCGATGAAATTGGTGACATTCTTTTAGATGTCACTGACCATTGTGGGGCAACATTGAGGACCAATATAGAAGGTATTGTGTGAGGTCCATAAGGGCCTCAGGATTTACAGGTTCAAACGAGTGAAGTACAAGTGAGCATGAGTCAAGCGAGCACAACTCAAGCAAGTGAGACATGAGCAGGTGCAAGTACAACAAAGTAAGAGATGGAAATTACGATTGATATTCACATGGTACCGATACCTATAGGCACCTTATGTTTTAATACTGATGAGACTCTGGCACAGGAAGAACATTGGTAGAACACTAGGCTCAAACTTGTTTCTCTACCTATGAAGGCATTACACGAATTCCATCAGGGCGTCATAGCAGAGTTGCAAATCTGAGAGCAACACACCCTATTTATTATTAAGGTGTTTAAGTGTAAAATAAAATAAATGGATGATGAAAAGCAACAGGTCGGCCAGGAGCGTGATTAGTAAGCTGTGAGTAGGAATAAATTGGAGGCAGTCATTGCCAAAGTATGTAGCGAACTTCCTGATCTGCATATTCAGGCCGAGGAAACACAAGAGGAAAAAGTTCAAAATCCTGTGATGACATTAAAATATTCCAATACTGAAGTCGACAAGGTGTGACTTGAGTTGTAGATGAAGATTGTTGAGTTACAGTTGTAGTTACATCCAGCTAGGCCACCAAAGGTCCGGGAGCAACATGCATCAGAGATTAAGGCTGCCAGTGATAAGATTGAGTCCACAGTCCAGGAGTGCTTCCATTTCTTTGAAGACACTATGGAATTTTTGGCCTCACTGCAGGAGGACCTTCATGTGCAGAATATCAAAGCATAAATCCGAGATAAATTGGAAAAAATGGACAATATTAAGGTTACCATGAAGACTCTAGCACTAGTACTACGGTATACCCGTATCCAAGAGGGTAAATTTTTGCAGGGACAAATTGATGAGCTGTGCAGAAAGGAACAACTTAGCACAACCAGAACACAACCATGGGAAGCTAAATCAAGTCATCTATCACAGACTGTAGAGAAACAACTGAAACCACTGCACCAAACACAAAATTAAATTGCCTAGAAAATGATCTATCCAACCACATATAAAATGCTGACCGAAGTATGACAGGATGAAAAGAAATGCGCAGCAACATTCTTGCCACTGAAGGAT
Organism: Pinus albicaulis; assembly: GCA_034641835.2. NCBI lineage: Eukaryota > Viridiplantae > Streptophyta > Pinopsida > Pinales > Pinaceae > Pinus > Pinus albicaulis. The sequence goes on from CM076583.1 coordinate 1,092,264,965, forward strand.
GTGTTGAGTAGCATCAACGAAAATATTGAGGGTGCACCAACATATTGACTCGGGGCAAGTCACATTTTTGTATTGGGGGCATATTGGACAGGGTACCCCTTGGTTAAAGATGTTGATAAAGACTCTACACTTTGAGGAGCAGAGCGCGCAGATGTTTAAGAGTCTTAGGGGCTTTGGGTTGGGTCAAAGTCCCTTATTTTGTAAAGGGATGGGAATAATTTTTATACGTTTAGCTATGCCCATGCTTTTCAAACCATAGTATTGTGAAAGAGAAAGATATATAATGATTCTAGAATTAAGAGGTCGATAACTCATGAATGAATCATAGAATGCATTTGGATGTAAGGTTGTATTGAGTCTGTGTTCTGTGTTCTGTGTGAAAGGGAAGGCTCCTATAGCTGAGTTCATGTAGACCTTAGAAATTTTGTATCTGAGTGCACATGCCCCTGCATCTAAGTGCGCAGGGCAGAAAGTGTTAGATCTGAAGTAATAAAAGAAGATTTTGAGGACAAATCTGTGTTGTTTACTTATGTGTTTTCTTTATCTGTTATTTTTTTATTATATGTGTTGATTTAGGGTTTTTACATATGTTTTCATCATGAAGTCTAGATTATATTTTCTGATGTTGATTAATGTATGTTCAAGTGGAATCACGCAGTCCGAAAGCTATTTAACTAGAAGTATTGAACAACGACTGTATAGTTATCATGTTTGTTCTGCGAAGATCTGATAATGGTTAAAGAGGAGATAACCCCTAAAGCCACACGCCATATTACCTCTAGATGCAGAAACCTGGATCTAGCATCTGATAATATTGCCTCGAGTGAGACTTCGGTCTGCGCAGCACACCATTGCCAAAAGGGCCCGTAATAGTGGGTTTTTTTGGTTCACAACTAATTTCTAGTGAATCATGTTAGGCTCCACCTTAAACTGAATAATATGTTTAACAGGAAAACAAATATCAGACCTTGTGTTCACCAAGTATATCAAGGATCCCACCAACTCTTTGTAGATAGTTCCATCTACTACCTCTTTTGTAGAAGCATCCTCTTTACTACATTTAGTAGCTAGAGGAGTGTCCATGAACTTTTAATCATGCATATGCAGTCAATGAAGGATTTCAAAGGTGTAATTCCCCTAACTAACAAATATCTCTCCATGTCCTTGCATCACCTCAAAACCAAGGAAGTAGTGTATCAAGCTCATATCCCTCATCTCAAACACTCTCATAAGGTCACCCCTGCAAGACTAAATCAACCTTTAAACTCCTATTAGTATCAAATCATCTGCATACAAGACTAAGATGAGTCGAATACCATCTACCAAAATGTAGTGGATATTGGCATCTTGTTCCCTCTTAGTGAATCCCAATCCTCTAAGATATGAATCTATGCAAGTGTACCAATCACATGGTGTGTGATTGAGATAATAAAGTTCTCTCCTAAATATACACATGTGTGTCTCCTTGTCAAATGCATCATATCCCTAGGGCTACTCAATTTAGATCTCTTCCTCAACCACTCCATTGAGGAAGGAAGACTTAACATTCATCTAGAATATCTTTAACCCAAACTATGTTTCCAATGCTAGTATTGTCTTGATAGAAGAATATATTTCTAGAGGGGAAAAAGTGTCCTCATAATCCAATCCCTCTACCCGTGAGAAGAATTTTTCCACAAATATGGCCTTTTATTTCTCAACACTGCCATCAACTACATGTTCTACCTTATACACCCACCTGGAGCCACTAACATATTTTCCCTCATGTCTAGGCACAACCTCCCAAGCATCGTTCTTCATGATGGAGTCATACTCCTCCACCATGGAATATATCCACACCTATTGGGAAATTGCTTCTTCAAATGAAGAAGGCTCGGTATCAATTAGTTTTGTCATGAGTGACATATATCAGGTATATTTTTCTAGTGATATTCTCTCTCTATGTAAGGTGCTAGGAGCTCCCACATGCTCCTAGTCATCCTACACCAATCTATCTGCCTCCCTGGTTCTCTTCCTCCCTTCTTTTGAAGGCTATGTGTGAGTGGGTGCCTCCACTCTACCTCCTCTTTTCTCCTCCACATGTGGTTGCTCCACAACATCTTATGGATCTGACTGTCGCTCCTCCATTGGAGCTAGAAGCTCCTCCTCTGGTGCAATGCTCAACTCTCTCTCTCTAGAGAGCTTCTCATGGCCTCCTCCTCATGAAATTTGACATATATCCTCAACAGAGTCACCTTGAGTGAATGTATATACACCTGGTAAATCTAAGGTGTCTCTGTGTATCATAAAAATATCACCCTCTTTGCAGTAGGATCCATTTTTTTCCTACTATCTTTGGATACATGAAAATATACCATGGATCTAAAAATGTGAAATTGGGATACATCTAACTTCCTCCCAAATAAATCCCCTTCAGGTGTGATCATACGAAGAATTTTGTTAAGTATTTTGTTCCACAAATGAACAATTTTAGTCCATTCTTATACCCATGGGTATAGTGGTAGTCCCTGATCATGCAATATTGCTCTTGCAGCCCCTAGAATGATTTTATTTTTCCTCTATACCACGCCATTTTGTCGTGGGTTGTGAGGTGCAGTCAAATCGCTTCTAATACCCTCCTTGTCACATAATTCTTTGAAGTCATTAGAAACGTACTCCCCACCATTATCACTTCTCAGGGATTTATTTTTTTGTCTAGTCTTATTTTCAACTAAGGATTTAAATTAAACAAAATTTGAATAAAATCAAAATTCTTCCTCATGAAATAGATCCAGCATTTGTGGGAAAAATCATCTGCAAAATTCACATAATACATGTGCTTTGCAACTGAGACTATAGAAAATTATCCAGACACATTTGAGTGAACTCGCTCTAAGACACATTTGAGTGAACTCTGCTATCTTATCCCTAGAAGGAGGATTTAACTTATTTTCCAAGATTGTGTCCCTTGCACACATCATGTTTATCAAAGGTGAATTTTGGAAGTCTAGTGGTGATCATCTACGTTAATTTCAAAGCTCCATGGTGTAGGTGTCCCATGTGCCTATTCCAAATCTCTCCAACATCTCATCCCTAAACATGATCTTCTTTGTTTCTTAATGTAGTGCATGCTTCCACCTCTAACCAGGGATAATTTTAAGGATGGAAAATTATCTTGAAGTTTAAAAAACTGGCGAATCTCACTAGTCCCTAATATGTAAACTATAAAATGTTTATTGATTTATTTGTAAAATTATTCAAATTTATAATGATATTATATATTTTCTCTATATAATGTTGGCGATTTTTAATGTAAAATAATTTTATATTGTAAAATTTGAGCGAGTTAGTTTTATAAAAAAATGGAAATTGGTGAATCTTTTTTTTGGAAAAACCATGGAAAATTAGCCCACCTCCGAATATTAGCCCCTAAAAGTTTCCATGCCTCTAACTTGTAGATATTTTTAACCTGGACACCTTTTTTTTACTTTTCCAGTAGCAACATGCTTCAGACAAGATTTCCCCTTACCGAACGCCACATAATATCCATGATCTTCAATTAAAACTACAAAAACTAATTATTTCTTTAGACCAAACACATATATTACATTCTTTAAGCGTTGATGTGGGTCTGACTCCCTCTTAAAGGTGAAAATGTCAATCCCTTTGGTAGTATACCTCTCATCATCTCTAAGTTCTATGTTTAATTGTAGTTCATTCTCTTCTAAGTTGTTGAATACCTCCTTACTTCATTTCATATGAGATGAAGAACCAGAATATAATTAAAATACATTTCCTCATACAGTATTTTCCATGCATGCAATGAGGGTGAAATCCGACTTTAATTGTGATTTGAGAACATTAGCTTCTACTGCTCTTGCAAACTTATTACTAGATTTATTGTATCGACACTTGGTTGCCTATTGTCCATATTTATGATAGTGAAAACATTTAATTTTACTCAAATATTTCCTCTTTCCATGGTTCTGGGTGAATTCTACCTTACTGTTTGGTCAATTTAGTGTGTCCTAAATTGCTACATTAATTTGTCAATCCGGGATTCGTAAGCTGACGAAGTGTGGCGCACTATATGTGCAATATAACCTATCTCTTATTTTTTTGTCGTTTTTGGTTTTTTTTCTTTTTATCTTGGTTGGTTTCCTAATGAAAATTCTAAAAGGCAAGTATGGTTATGACTGTTCAAGGAAATGATGTCCTTTATAATGATTTACCAAACTTCAAACTTCAAAAGGATTTTGAAATATACAATGATAAAATTAGTTTCTAAATGGAAATGGAAATGTGCTACTATCCTAGTTAAACAAACAGTGAACTATTGATCATGAAAACCATTACCCTTGCTGCTGTCTAAACACAAAAGAAACTGTTACTCAAAGAAAAGATTGCAAGTAAAGTAAAACTAAAATCAAATTACATCAAATCATATTCTGACCCCTCACCATTAGTCTCGCTATGGCTTTCGGAGGTAATCATAAACAACTTGAGCAATCTGATATCTAAATTTCAGAAAAATAAACTAATATCAAATTACACACTCATACTTCAATCCCTCACCATTAGTCTCGCTATGGCTTTCGGAGGTAACTGAAAATGACATGAGCAATTTAATATCTATCTTGCAGAAAAGTAAGCTAATATCAAACTATACATTCATACTTCAATCCTTCACCATTAGTCTCGCTATGGCTTTCGGAAGTAACTGAAAATGACATGAACAGTTTAATATCTAACTTGCAGAAAAGTAAACTAATATCAAACTATACACTCATACTTCAATCCCTCACCATTAGTCTTGCTATGGCTTTCGGAGGTAACTGAAAATGACATGAACAGTTTAATATCTAATCTAACTACTCAAAGAAAATGTGCAAGACTGAAATAAAAAAAACAATGCTGGAATTAAACAAAAACTAAGAAAAAGAAATCAACAGAAGGACAATATTGATTCCATGTCATTAGTCATTATAAAAAGATGTGCAAATGCCCGGGCTGTCTATTGTAATCTGAAACAAGAACACTGATTAGTTAACAACAACATAAAACATAAAAGATTATGGACAGAAGTAAAATGTAAAGCATGAAGGATTATGGACAGAGATGAAATGTAAATACCATGAAAGATGTAATCTATATATACATGAATTACTATGGCACAATGAACATAAAGAAATGAAGCATGAAACTATACAGTAGTACACAAAACTTCAGCGTGTGCAGGGGCCCTTTGCACAGACCTCGGGGAGCAGCTTTCAGATACGAATTACACTTTTGAACAAAGTCTTCTCATATATTAAAATGCAGTCAGAGAAATGTTACAACACAATGGCAATGCAATTACATTACAGAGCTACAAAAGATCTAACTATTATGCATATGAGAATGCATTATTTATAACAGAGAGAGATATAACAAATTCCCTAAAGCCTACGCTGGTAGAAGACACGTGAACCATCACGTCCAAAGATCTAGCATCATGGCCGCCGTGAGGATTAAATCTATGGAGAGTGGATTTTGGATTCGGCTTATGAAGCCGTTTACAGGTGTTGATATGTCTCCCGTGTTTTAGAAACGGCCACGCAAATCTCCACGTGATGAGAAACAGAGTTCTGTCACCGTCGGACTCTACGGTTGACCACCACTTGGCCACCTTTGACCACAGCCTTCTTAGGTGAATTCGGCTGAGCTAATAGGACACAATCCATGTCCACATCATTTTGAACTTGCCCATGTGGCCCAATTTTCCTGAAGACACCTGCAACATAGAATTTAACAAAATGGCTGCGGAAAGTTGTAGCAGCTGCGGAAAATGACAAGATTCCGCAGCTAAATGAGAAAAAATCTAAATCAAACAGCAGACACAAAACATAGTTAAAATCCATTTTAAAAGCTCTTTTACAATTAATATGCAATGATATTGGTGACTGAGAAGGTCCAGGTGAATGAAAAAGTTCTAGAAAGGTGTATAAGAAAGATGCAGATTTGAGACTCAACATACCCCCACTGTGAAGGTGTTGCATGTCCTCATGCAACCAAAATTTGGATAATCCTTCTTCAATTCATATGCCTTGACACTTCAGCTAGTACATCCAGTCCTCTCCTCCTCTTCCTTGGTGCTGCTAACATCCTGGGTTTCTTCATCAAGCATCTGAATTTGATATTAACCAATGCTCTACTTAACTTCTGGCATTTCTTCTTCAATTTTCTGTTCTTTTTCTGCCATAGTCCTAGATGTAGCATGGTATTGTCATGAATGATCTTGTCCAGTTTTCTTTCTTCCTTTTATGCCTCATTTTCATTTTTAATGTGTCTATTTAAAACCTCCAATTCAAAGACTTCTTGTTTCAATGATTAGACGAGATCTTCCTTTGCTGTGTGAGGCTGAGTGGATGAAGTGCTGGGACCTGTGGCTGCCCTTTCTAAAGATTCTATATAATCATATACTTCTTGCTACTTTGGGTCTATCTCAGGTGTCATTTTTATTGGGTTGTCCCCAAAATTCCGTGGAGGAGAATTGGCTTCAAAATCTGGCTGAAAAGGGCTCATGTCAACGTCTGGCTGAGAATGAGATGGACTATGTTCAATATCTGACTGAGAATGAAATGAACTATGTTCAATGTCTGAATGAGAATGAGATGGACTATGGCCAGCTGGGGATTGTTTAGATGTTTCTTCTCCCAAATCAATGAAATGGGGTCCTTTCGTTTGTGTTTTCCTCAACTTCCCTTTAAGTTTGGAACTTCTTCTTACACACTGTGGACCACTATCTTTTCCTTTTTGTTTTTCTTTTCCCCTCTTTTTGGCCATAGATGACTGTTCCTGAAGATGAACTAGTCTCTTAGATAACACTTGATGATCTTCTTCAGAGGAAGGGGTTTGATGCATAGCCTCAATACTTTTTCTCTCTTTTGATGTTATTGGCTTTTTACCTTTGGTTTCTTCCTTCCTCTTCTTTGACAGTCTCCCTTCTCCACTAGTTCTTTCAATTGTAGTAGAAGGAGTGTTTTGAGTTTCATCATTTGTTCTCTTCCTCCTACTCCTTCTTGATGTACTGCCTTCAGGAATTTCTTGGGGTTCTTCAAAGAAATTTCTAATAAAAAATTGTTCCCATGTGTCCTTTTTCTCTTTTAACTGTTTTTCAATCAAAATTTTCACAAGACCATGGTGATACAAATGTGGCTCCACGTCCCCTAAATGCTTCTGAATGGTCACAGACATCTTCTTCAAACTATTTAATAAAAAATATGGCAGATTGAGGGTCTGGTTGTCTAGAAAATTCATCAGCAACCGGGTATGATACATATACATTGACCCAAAACAACCCTCACAGGTGATAAATTTTTTAATAACTAGCAGCAAAGTAGCCCACTCCTCTTTCAAAGCATGAACAGGAATTCCCTTTTTAAAAATAGTTACATCCATACCTGGGTTACGCAAGATCATTCTCCAGGCTTCATCACTAATGCTTTTGTTCTTGAACCGTCGTTCACCTTCTTGAGGAAGTTCTGTGGCAGCTGCTATCGATGCCTCATTCACCGTGAATTTAAGGTCCCCAATCTCTACCTCCAGGCCATTGAAAGACCTTGCAAAAGCTTTTGTCACCTCTTTATGGTAGCCTCTAAAATTTTGGATGAACCAAAGCCACTTTTCCTTTTTCAATAAATCTCTGACTTGCGGGTATCCTTCCATGAATTTAGGTCCTTCTGGTTCTGTTCTCAACAACTGACCCATCCTTCTTTCTGCTCTTTTAAAATTTGTCTGCGTGAGGAGGGTTCAACGGAGGTAAGACGGCTAAATGAGCGGAAACGAGCACGATGACTATAGGCAGATATCAGAGAATGGATATACAGACTGTAGCGTAATAGAGAACAAATGGGGTGAAGTGGAACAGAGAAGGGTTATGTGAGCACGGTGGAAATGCGGCTGTGAGATCAATAGAACAATAGGAGGAGTATAACACATCCGGCAGTGTTTAAAATTTAGTGGCTGCAGAGTAAATGTAAGCACGTTTATACAATGGCTACGGATTTCATGCAGCTGAAAGAAGCTGTAGTCAAATCAAACACGTTTCTTCATCACAGGTGGAGTATCAGAGTATGAATTAAGATCGGAGGCTCGATTATGGACCGTTTGAAAATGAATGCAAGGATTATGGGCAGATCATATAGAGATCGTGGAATGGTTACGGAGTTTGTCAACACAATCATTGCACATAATGGAGCTATGGTTCATAACTATGTAAAAATGTGTTTTAATTGCTATTTGAAATAAATTTTTACTCATACCTTGGAATTCTTGCCATTTTCCCTTGGTATTCAATTAGTTGCTTCTCATTTGATGTCTTGAATGCCCCCTATCTTCATAATATGTCTTCATACCTGCATTTGATTTCATGATTGTGAAAAATACATCTGACTGTACATTGTTTTGAAAAACAGAGTGGTAGCTGCAAAATCTGCTTCTGGCTACGGAAACTGGTGTCAGCTGCGGAAACTGACACAGCTATTATTTGGGTGAATGGAAATAGATGGATGATAACTGACTGAATGAAAATGGTCATGAAAAAAAAATGAAATGAAATGAAGTAAATGAAATGAAGTGAAATGGAATGAAGTGGAGTGAGATGAAGTGGAATGGAATGGAGTGGGTGGTCACAAAACTTGTGAAATGAAAGAGAGATTTTTTTATTTTTGGAAAATATAGGGTGTCAGGTGTTCATTATTTTCACCCTACATTTTCTGTATAAGACTTCCAATCAATGATTGGTTTTCAGGCTTATACAACAATTTTTTTTTTTTTTTTTTTTAACTGAAAAGAACAAAGGCTAGGCTGGTGGAGAAGAAGAATTCTTCTGTACCAGCCTGATTGCAGAATTTTCTTGAAATTTTTTGACAAATTCCTCTTTTGAGAGTGGCTTATGATAGACTTTTAATCTGTGGCCATTCACAATAAGAGGAGTTTGAAATTCATCAATGGTCTTGATTCTTACCACTCCATTGCTAAAGATCTTATCAATCTCATATGGCCCAAGCCAATGAGTCTGAAATTTTCCTTTAAAATATTTAAACTTGGAATCAAATAGCAATGCCCAATCTCCTTCTTGAAACTTCTTCTCTTTTATGTATTTGTCATGCCATTTAGCTCTTTGATATTGAACTAGATCAGTTCTTAGAATTGCCTCTTGTCTGATCTCATCTAGCTCATTCAACTGCTCCATTCTATGATTTTGAGCTTCTGATAAATCCATCCCCAACTGAACTGCTATCTTGAAGGTCTTGACTTGGAACTCAATGGGGAGCAGGACTTCTTTCCCATAAACAAGTTCATAGGGAGAATGTCCTGTTGTATTTGTCCATGTAGTTCTGTAGGCCCACAAGGCTTTAGAAAGCCTTTCTGCCCAATCTCTTCTATGTAGATGAACAATTTTTGTGATGATACTTTCAAGAAATTTGTTTGTAGACTCCACTTGACCATTTTCTTGCAGATGGTAAGGAGTAGATCTTCTATGCTTGATTTTGTATTCTTCCATCAGCTTCTCCACCAAGTTGGATGTGAATTGGCTTCCTTGATCTGTCACAATTTCTCTTGGAACACCAAAGCGAGTAAAAATATCCTCATAAAGAAAATGAACAACTGAATTTTCAATAGCAGATACTAATGCTTTGGCTTCTACCCATTTAGTAACATAATCAATACAAACCAATATATACTTCTTTTGCTTAGATGGTGGATTAATAGGTCCAATGAAATCTAAAGCCCATTTTTCAAAGGGTTCGATGAGTACCTATGTTTGCAATGGAATTTCATTTGAAAGGGTAGGTTTCCCTACTCTTTGGCAGCTGTCACACCTTTTGACATATTGTTTTGCATCTTTGAAGAGGGAAGGCCAATAATATCCTAAAGAGAGGATTTTATAGGCCGTCTTTTTGTCTGCAAAGTGTCCGCCGCATGGTTCATCATGACATGCCTTAAGAATATCAGGCATTTCATCTTCCCTGACACATCTTCTGATCACAAGATCTGGCCCCGTTTTAAACAATTCGTTAGAAATCCATGAATATTTTGAACTCTCCTGAATAATTTTTCGTTTTTCACTTGGAAATAAATGTGAAGGCAGTTTCCCTATAACCAAATAGTTAGCAATATCTGCATACCAAGGAGTCTTAATAGTTACTGCAAACAAGTATTCATCAGGAAACTTATCCTCTACAGGAGAATCTTCTTTAGTATTCTGAATCCTAGACAAGAAATCAGCTACTGTATTTTGTTTCCCTGGTCTATCCAACACAGCAATATTGAATTCCTGCAAAAGTAGGAGCCATCTTGTCACTCTGCCATTAGTAACAGGTTTGTTCATTAGATATCTAATCGCAGAATGATCAGTATGAATACAAGTTTCATAGCCTGTTATATAATGTCTAAACTTATTGATTGCATGAACAACAACTAAAAACTCTTTTTCAGTTACAGTATAGTTCAACTCAGTGGGAGTCAAATTTTTACTAGTATAGTAAATGGCATAAGGGACTAAATCTTTTTGACCCAACACAGCTCCTAGAGCTGTATCTGAAGCATCTGTAGAAATATGGAAAGGGAGTTTCCAATTTGGTCCTCTCAAGATAGGTGCTTCAGATATTCTTGTTTTCAAAGTTTCCAAGGCTGATTGACAATCAGGATCCCATTTAAATTCACAGTCTTTTGTAAGCAATTTGAAGAGTGGAGATGCTATTTTAGTGAAGTTTTCTATAAATCTTCTATAGTAACCAGTAAATCCTAGAAAAATTCTAACATCTCTTTGACAATTTGGAATAGGCAACTTGGAGATGACTTCAACTTTTGATCTATCAACTTTAATCCCATCTCCTGAAATATGATGCCCCAAAACAATACCTTTAGTAAACATTATAAAGCATTTTTCATGGCTTAATGAAAGTTTTGTTTCTTTACATCTTATAAGGACTTTTTCCAAATTTTCTAATGCCTCTTCAAATGAATTACCATAAACTGTAAAATCATCCATATAAACCTCTACACAATCATGGATTAGATCAGAAAAAATTCCTAGTACTGCTCTTTGGAATGTTGCGGGTGCATTACATAACCCAAAAGGAAGTACTCGATAGGCAAAAGTTCCCCATGGACAGGTGAATGTGGCAAACGAAAGTGATCCTTCAAAGTTGCTTTGTTCAATTCCCTGTAATCAATGCATACCCTCCATTTACCATTCTTTTTAGGTACTATAACCAAAGGAGAAACCCATCGGCTATCTGAAATTGGATAAATGAAGTTTACATTGAGTAATTTTTGGAGCTCTTCTTTCACTATCTCCCTAAGATTTGGATTCATCCTTCTTTGAGGTTGTCTGATTGGTCTATTGTTTTCCTCAATATAGATATGATGAATGCAAGTCTTCGGATCAATACCTTTCATGTCAGTATACTCCCATGCAAATGCAGTCGAATGTTTTTGCAATATTTTGGTTAGTTCTTTCTGTTGTGACTTTTCCAAATGTTTGTTGATATTCAATGTTTTTCCCAGAAAAATTTCAATGATAGAACTACCAAACTCTTCCATAGAGTAAAGAGACATTTTTCTTGATGATAAATATTCTATGTCAGATTCCAACTGAAATTGTGTGGGGTCATATTCTGAAGATGTCTCAAAATTTTCTAATGTGTTCAGAATTTGACTATCCTCACTGATTTCAGAAATGGCGAGAATAGGTTGTATAATATCCTCATCATCAACCCATTCATTGTCTCCTACTTCTGTGACTGCTTTTGCTGGAGGATACAAATTGAATTTCTTTGTCGAATTACCATTAGAAATGTACATATCCCCAAATCTACAACTAATGAAAGCATCAGCTGTGGCTAGCCAAGGTCTTCCTAAGATAAGTGGGTGCCCTCCTAGATTACTCTTGGGAGTCAAAATAATAAAATCTACTGGATATTCCCAAGAATCTAAGGAGACTGAAATATCTTCTAATACACCATCTGGTTTAATAATTGATCGATCTGCAAGTTGCAGTAGAGTAGGTGTAAAAAGAAGGTTAGGAAGTTTTAGCTGGTCCATAGTCTGTCTACTCATAATGTTGATAGCAGCTCCTAAGTCAATCAATGTGTTTGGAATTTCTATCCCATTTATATGTGTCTTGACAATTGGACTTCCTGGATCTACATACTTCTGCATGGTAATTTTTCCCATCATGATATCTGCAATTTTTCCTACCAGGTGGATTCTTCTTGTGTCTTTTAGTTTCCTTCCTAGTCTTTTGAAACTCAACTCCTTTATTTTTTTTGCTAGAATAGGAATCTCTCGAATGGCTTGTAGCAAGGGAATCTTGATACAAACATTCTTTAATTCATCTAGAAAATCATAGTTAGGCAACAAGATTTGTTTTTCCACCCCTTTATGAATTTGTAATCTTTCAGGAAAAGGCAGTGTGGATGAAGATGCAGGTTGCTCAACTATAGGAGTTGTGGGTGTTAACTTTTCTTTTTCTTTTTGAATGTTTGAATTTTGAAGAGATGCTTCCTTAGAACTTTTATTGGCTTTAAGAGAGTCCTCCTCAGAGGTATCTTGCTCTTGGACATCTATAGAAGGTTTTTCTAAAACTCTACCAGATCTGAGTTGTACATCATTGAGAGGAACAATCATATAGGTAGGAAATTGTTGTCCTTCTATCATGTAAGTATTCTGAGGATTTTTATTGTTAGGATTTGGCAATGGCCGAGCTGGAAGTTGATTTGTCTTTTGTTGGTATGGGAGCATGAGTTGAGGATTTGGATTTTGTTGAGAAGGTTGTTGTTGTGGAAATGGCAATGAAAGTTGTGGATTTGGGTTTGGAAGTTGTGGAGTTTGTTGATTTTGAAAAGATGGAGGATATTGATAAAATTGAGCAAATCTCCCATAAGGATTTTGCATCCCTTGTACCCATGGCTGATATGAATTTTGATGTTGGGGCCAAGGTTGTTGCCAAGGATTCCAATTTGGTGGGGTTTGAAGATTCATAGGGTTGTTAAACCCTTGAGTTTGTTGTCCCTGCCAAGGTCTTCTTGCAACAAAACAAAGAGATTCTACTGAATTTGGGTGTTCTTGAAAGACAACTTTGAGTCCAGGAATTGAAGGACAATCCTTGGTCTCATGATTCTCTGAGCAAATTATACATGTTTCTACAATTTTTGCATCCAAGGGACATTCCCTTAAAGCATTTTTCTTCCTACATTTCGGACAAAAGATGGCTAGAGCATCTTTTTCTGCTTTCTGCTTGTTTTGGATCTTAAGGGTGTCTAGTTGTTCACTAAGGCTCCCTAAGATATCAGTTTTAAATTCATCAAGCATATTGCCAATCTCTTCCCTACTTATTGATCCAGTTGCAGATTTGTTAGCCCTGATAAGAGAAGGATCCCTAGGCCCTTTTCCTGTTTTAGATTTTCCTCTTGAGAGATGGACACATAGTTATGTTATGTCACGAAGTGGAAGTTGAGAAATGTCTCCTTTCTCCATCATGTTTAAAATATCTATCCATTCATCTCTAATGGCTTTTAATATGAGGGCTTTCAAAGTTTCATCATCTAAGTTGCTCATCTTTGCTCTTTTTAAGTTGTATTGAAATATTTCAAGTAAATCTTCCAAATTTTCATCTTCTTTTTGCATCATTTTGAATACCTCATCCTTGTGATTGGTGGGCATACAATAGTCCAAGTATCTATCCAAAAATGTTTGTTTCATATCATTCCAAGTCCTAATATATTGAGTGGCTAATCCAATAAACCATTTCAAAGCGGCTCCCTTCAATGTTGAAGGAAACAGTTTGAGTTTTTGAGAGTCTTCCATATAGTCATAGGTTCGGCAGACGACTTCAAACTCAAACAGAAATGTTTCAGGATCCTCACTTCGCAATCCATAAAAGTTGGGGAGGACAGATGGTGAGATGTTTTTCATTGTTGTATGAGTTTCCTCATCAACTATAGGGAATCCAAACAAGTTGTCTCCTTCCCTATTTCTTTCATTTTTACCTTCACCATTGTTGTCTCCATTGTTTCCTCCTCCTCTACCTCTACCTCTACCTCCAAATCCATCTATTATTTCCTCTGCCATGATAGTTTCTTTAGAGTCCTCAAATTCCTCTGGTTCTTCTATCAAGGGAGGATGAGAGGGAGTCTTTTCCTTTTCTTCTTCAGGTGATTCTACTTCTTTGATTACAAGATACTCTCCTGTAGAAGTAAAGAAAGGATCCTTTTCTAAATGAGATTTAGTAGGTGGTATAGGAGAATCCTCTAATTTAGCTGTTCCTTGAATTCCAAGAATCTTAAGGCTAGGGGTAGATGGTGGTGAATCTTGTCTATGCCTTGAAGAAGATGGAGTTGTGAAAATCGAACTTTTGGCTTTAGCTATAAACCTTCCCCTAGAATCTCTTGCTCTATGCATGTCATTTTTATTATTTTTTTTTAAGTTGGGCTAATAATTCTCTTTCTGATCTTCCAGGTCACACTAGGTGCAAGAAGAGAGCATACTTAAGAAATTATCAAACCAATAACTCTCTTTTCTGATCCTCCAGATCACACTAGGTGCAAGAGGAGAGCATACTTCAAGAAGTTATCAAGTTTTCCCTTCTTTTTATTGTTTTTTTTTTAAGAAATTGGCTACCTAGTTACACTTCCCCGGCAACAGCGCCAAAATGTTTGGTCAATTTAGTGTGTCCTAAATTTCTACATTAATTTGTCAATCCGGGATTCGTAATCTGACGAAGTGTGGTGCACTATATGTGCAAGATAACCTATCTCTTACTTTTTTTTCGTTTTTGGTTTTTTTTCTTTTTATCTTGATTGGTTTCCTAATGAAAATTCTAAAAGGCAAGTATGGTTATGATTGTTCAAGGCAATGATGTCCTTTATAATGATTTACCAAACTTCAAACTTCAAAAGGATTTTGAAATATACAATGAGAAAATTAGTTTCTAAATGGAAATGAAAATGTGCTACTATCCTAGTTAAACAAACAGTGAACTATTGATCATGAAAACCATTACTCTTGCTACTGTCTAAACACAAAAGAAACTGTTACTCAAAGAAAAGATTGCAAGTAAAGCAAAACTAAAATCAAATTACATCAACTCATATTCTGACCCCTCACCATTAGTCTCGCTATGGCTTTCGGAGGTAATCATAAACAACTTGAGCAATCTGATATCTAAATTGTAGAAAAATAAACTAATATCAAATTACACACTCATACTTCAATCCCTCACCATTAGTCTCGCTATGGCTTTAGGAGGTAACTGAAAATGACATGAGAAATTTAATATCTATCTTGCAGAAAAGTAAACTAATATCAAACTATACATTCATACTTCAATCCTTCACCATTAGTCTCGCTATGGCTTTCGGAAGTAAATGAAAATGACATGAACAGTTTAATATCTAACTTGCAGAAAAGTAAACTAATATCAAACTATACACTCATACTTCAATCCCTCACCATTAGTCTCGCTATGGCTTTCGGAGGTAATTGAAAATGACATGAAAAATTTAATATCTAATCTAACTACTCAAAGCAAATGTGCAAGACTGAAATAAACAAAACAATGCTGGAATTAAACAAAAACTAAGAAAAAGAAATCAACAGAAGGACAATATTGATTCCATGTCATTAGTCATTATAAAAAGATGTGAAAATGCCCGGGATGTCTATTGTAATCTGAAACAAGAACACTGATCAGTTAACAACAACATAAAACATAAAAGATTATGGACAGAAGTAAAATGTAAAGCATGAAGGATTATGGACAGAGATGAAATGTAAATACCATGAAAGATGTAATCTATATATACATGAATGACTATGGCACAATGAACATAAAGAAATGAAGCATGAAACTATACAGTAGTACAAAAAACCTCAGCGTGTGCAGGGGCCCTCTGCACAGACCTTGGGGAGCAGCTTTCAGATACGAATTACGCTTTTGAACAAAGTCTTCTCATATATTAAAATGCGGTCAGAGAAATGTTACAGCACAATGGCAACGCAATTACATTACAGAGCTACATAAGATCTAACTATTATGCGTATGAGAACACATTATTTATAACAGAGATAGATATAACAAATTCCCTAAAGTCTGTGCTGGTAGAAGACACGTGAAACATCACGTCCAGAGATCTAGCATCATGGCCGCTGTGAGGATTAAATCTATGGAGAGTGGATGTTGGATTCGTCTTATGAAGTTGTTTACAGGTGTTGATTTGTCTCCCGTGTTTTAGAAACGGCCACGCAAATCTCCACGTGATGAGAAATAGAGTTCTATCACCGTGGAACTCTACGGTTGACCACCACTTGGCCACCTTTGACCACAACCTTCTTAGGTGAATTCGGCTGAGCTAATAGGACATGATCCATGTCCACGTCATTTTGAACTTGCCCATGTGGCCCGATTTTCCTGAAGACACCTGCAACATAGACTTTAACAAAATGGCTGCGGAAAGTTGCAGCAGCTGCGGAAAGTGACAAGATTCCGCAGCTAAATGAGCAAAAATCTAAATCAAACAGCAGACACAAAACATAGTTAAAGACCATTTTAAAATCTCTTTTACAATTAATATGCAATGATATTGGTGACTGAGAAGGTCCAAGTGAATGAAAAAGGTCTAGAAAGGTGTATAACAAAGATGCAGATTTGAGACTCAACACTTACCTTGGGGATTCTTTCCCTTGGTCTTCTTTCATTTGCTTGCTAGAGCAAATTGTTCTTCCTCCTCGAATTTGGATGTGACACCATCTCTAGTGTTTCTTCGGATCTGCTCCTACACAAAATCATACCAAAGTATCTACCAATGTGATATCTTGTCTCTTACATTGAGTGAATCCTAATAGTTGTGTCATGAATTTGGAAATCCGGGGAGTGCTAAGCTCACATGTTCAGATAACGACACATTTTCTCCTATTCCTCCAAGTTCATATTGAACCTGAGTGAATATGAATAGGTACTGAATTCCAATTTCTTGACATCAATACTACTTTAGAATATATATGTGAGAGTTTGCCACATTTAAAAAGGATTATCCTTTCCATGCAAGCTTGAAACCACATGATCTTTCAAACCCTCCAGAATAATCCTCCTATATTTTGTTGTGTGTTTATTCCACTGAGCTTGTGCTTGTGGATCATAATATGGTGGCTTTATAATATCAGTTTTTGTGTACTATAATACTCTATTTCCATCCAGGACATCTTCCATCTTGTCTTTGCAAGAACAAAAATTTTAGGTACCCTCCAATGCATACTCAAGCCTCAATTCATTGAAAGAAATGTTTCCTACATTAAAGAATATTTGCACCAAAAACTCTGCAAATAAAAAAATTTATGAGAGAATATATAGAACATGGTTTATGTGTATTCTTCAATAACTATGATACCATATATAAATATCTTTAAATTTTCAAGTTCTAATGAAATTAGACTGAAAATAATAGACAAAAAAATATTCTACTCAATCTGTGGAAAGGAAAACATACAATAGACACACTTGAAAGCACATGCAATCATTAAATCAAAATGAACACAATATTTTTCCTGATTAATCCAACTAGGAAAAACCCATCCTCTGGTTTGTATTAAATCGGATGAGAATATAGATTTATTATAATGATAACTTCAATCCTCGACGCTCAACCTACACTGCAATATTGATCTTCTACTCTCTAAACTAATCTGACCAACACTTCACCAAAATATGCCTTGGCCTTCCTCCTATTTTCTTGTGGAATCCTTGAGGAAATTAGCTCCTAAATGATAGTGAATTCCCTATATCCTTGTGAAAATGCTAAAGGAATTGATCACTTGCTCCAATGAAAACCTATACACTCAACTAGTATACAAATGATAATTACAATGTGCCTTTCCTCCACCTCATCTAGGAATTTCGAATTCCATGCATGACTAGGGATATTTTTAGTAAATTAAATATTTAAGTGATAGATCAATGAGTTAAAAATTGTTAAAAATACTCAACTAAACTCCTACTAATTATATTCATGGATAGAGCTTAGATAACTGAGTTTAATTGGCAATAACTCGACTAGGTTTCTATATTTTCTCAATAAACTCATGCACGACTCTACTTCTATCCTACAAACTCAAATTGATTGGTTTAACTGTGTGATTTGGCCATGTAACCATGCTAACTTCAAATTAAGTAATCATGTTGATGTATAATTTTGAATTTCTCCATTTTACTAAGGCACATGTCAAATGAAGCATTTTATTGCTACAACTTAACAACACCAACCCACAAAATAGATTTGCAGCCACCAACCTACTGGAGGAACTAGGTACTAACCTACTGGATACATCGACCCAAAAATAAATTTTCATAATGAACCTATTATCACTCATTAAGTTGTGAAACATTTCTTGATTAGGTCATGTAGGTTACTCACCAAATGGATAAGGTATCCTAAGCAATTTCAATGTGGTATAGGAAAAATTTTGCATTCTAAAGACTATCCTAAGTTTTCATATCACCTTAATTTATGCCATTTCATTTCAAATTAGTCCCATACCATTTCAATTGTCATTCCCCATGAATTCTGACTCAAAATGATGCATCTGTCAGTTTTTCAAATTTTCATAGCATTTTACACAGAAAACAACAGATTTCGCTATGAAACTTCCTAATAGTTTCGTAGCGAATCTGTCATAAGCTTAACTAATTTCTCTACGAAAATCCGTTTTCTATCTTGGATTGTCAGAATTAGTATGAGGTGTCATTTTATCAATAGGACAGTGAAGATAGAGGTCATTCAAGGTTGTTATGATAAATTTAAATGTACATATCCGTGCTTAATGTCATCATTACCTTTTTTTCCTACATGTGTTATGATTAAAGCTCGATGTTGTCACTTAAACCATTAAACCTCACCTCAATTAGCCTTTTTTCATATTTTTCTTTATCTTTACGTGAGTGGATCCATGGAGAGATGCTTCATCGAGCCAAGCAGGTGGCTGGCAAGTTCAAATTCTACAGGTGTCATCAGCAAGCGAGGCAATGAACACTATAAAGCATTCATGGTTGCAAGGAAGAAAAAAAATAAGGGTGGCCATTGTCTCGTGTTTGAGCCAATGGATATGAATTTACTCAATTAAGACCCAACTACCATGGAGGTTTTCAGAAGGACTTGTTACTTGCAATTCTGCCAGAGGTTACAAGGCTTTCATTTATAGGTTTCAAAATATTTTTTCACCAGCTTCACAAGAACAACTTCAAAAGTTGGAATTTTTAACCTTACAGTGACACCATAGAGCATCTCATCAGCTACAAGAATCCCTAGAGGTGGTTAAAAATGGTTTAAAGGTATCAAATTCACAATTCAAGGTTGTAAAGAGTTTATCAAGCAAGAGCACAATGGAGTTGATTTGATAGATGCAATCCCTAGGAGTTTCATGAAGGAGAATTATGCTAAGCTTTTGATGCTCATTCAAAAGTATTTTACCTGTGAAGGAAGATTTCACATGGTCTACTGATATCATCTCAGACTTCTTCTAAATTTTGTGGGTAAGAGGTCACTTGATTTGCCTTTTTATTTATTCATAAGTTGAGGGAAAATGTTAGACAAGGTTCAAATCAAGATAGAAGGAAGTGAGACATCTCTTTTTCATCATGGTCTAATAAAATTGTTACTGTTAGAAGAGTTGAAAAGATTAGATAGAGATTGGACTTTTTTCTTTCTCACAAGTGGTTATGAAATTGATCTGGTTACTCCCAAAAAATCTTCCAAATCTAGAACTACTTCATCACCAGTTGTGGCAGACGAAGTTGAAGAAGAAGATAGATCACCTCCTACATAGCCAGTGGACATTAGAACAGAGCCTGTGCAAGAGATTGACATCCCTCAAGCATCACTTGCAAAACAGAAGCATACCATCAGCAAACAAGGCAACAAGAGGGTCACTAGAAGCCAAACATTAGCTAAAGGAAATTTGGAGGACATCCTGCATGCAATTGACATTGAAGAGTCACACATTGTCCAAGCTGAAGACATTGAAGATGGAGGAAGAAAGTTGAAGAAAGGTAAGACTGCTAAAAAACTAGATTTTGCAGGCGATGATGTTGGTTTTATATTTCAACCAAGGAAGCCAATGACTAGACATGCAAAGAAGGTCATGGAAAGAAAAGACTCTGATAAAACTAATGAATCTGCCTAGCCACCAAGCATCATAGATTTTTATTCACTAGCAAAGGAATAATTGGTTATCAAGCAAACAAAGGGCAAAGAAAATAATTGAAAAAACAAAAATTGAAACTCTCAAAGAGAAATTGAAGGAAGTAGGTAAAGATATATCAGTTTTAAAGTTAGAAGCAAAGAATAACAGAGCTGAGAGGGTTCAATTTGAGTAGATGAGGAAAATATTGGAGGAGCAAGTCACAAGTGTCTCAAAAAATTTGGGCAATGTAGAAAAGATGTTAAAATGGACCAAGCCATTAAGAGGGGAGGTCAAACACATTAATAAGATAAACCTACACTTACAATCAAAGAACAAATATTTAAAATATAAAGTAGAAGATCTTCAAGAGCATCTAGATTTGATTCAAGAAGAGTTAGAAAGGAGAGGGTTGAAGATGAGAGTGGTAGAAGAGCCCATCAGCCAATTGATTGTCAATGGATAAGAAACACCACAGGAGTAAAAAATTGAGCTAGAACAGGTATGAGGAGGTTCATAAAATGCAGAGAAATAAAATTTTGCAGCTGGAAGACAAATTTTCAAGATATTTACAAAAACAACATTTTTTTGTTTTTTGGACAATTTTGTAGTGTGCTTCATGCTTGAAGCCAGAAAAATGCTACAAAAATTTCTGTAGGTGCTTTTTTTCCTTGGAAACTTATTTTATCAAGTGTTATGGAGGGAGATTGATTGTTTTCAAGGTGTTTTGACATAATGAATGTTTTTGAACAACTAAGGTGGCAAGAAGATAGGTGAAAATGCAGGTTTTCACGCGCTATGAAAACTCGCTACGAAACTCCCTAAAATGCCCTATTTCATAGAGAAGGGTTTTTTGAAGATTTCTGAGCCTTATAACAGTACATCATATCAGCCATAGGCCTTTATCATGTCAGTGGGCCATATCAGTAAAGATTCATCGCTCAAAAGGAGTCATACAACTAGCTCATCAGTCAAACAATGTTTAAAGAAAAGGGTTATCCATGTCTAAGAAGTATGATCATGTTCCAGAAATATAGGGGTGTCTTTAAGATGTAAAGTGGTGATGAATTATCCCCCGAACATGTCATATCAATTATGTAACTGTTTCACTGTTAAGAGAACTAAATTTAATAAGTAGGAGATAGATTCCTATTAGGATTTTGATTTCTTAAAGGATAGCTGTCATTTTTCTGTTTCAAGTTGCTAGCTTCAGTTATGATAGGTGTAAGAGTAGAATTCGAAGATCTAGTAGCTAGGCAGATCATCTACATTGTAAAGAATGTCTATTTATAGACCAAACCTTGAAGAGCAACGGGTTGGAGAATATTGCACCAAATTGCTTCTTGTATATTTTTTTCCATTATCAGTAATATATAGTGACATTCTACTTCCAAACCTGAGATTCTCATGAGGTGTTTAACGTGTTATTGCTATGTATATTTTTTTCTAATCACTTGTAGTGGATTTTAGCTCTAATTACTCAGAATTCATATTGTTATGCTCTGACTTCCTTTAGGGGTGAAATCACAGTGTTTTCCTTATAATTTGTGTGTGAATTATCTTGATTAAATACCTCTATCTACCTCAGCTTCCATGTGAAGAAAGACTATCATTAAGAATATTGATGTTGACTCCATAGCCCAATAGTAGCCAACCTTCATTTTTCAGCTTGCAATCATATAAAAACCAAGTCACAATTCATAGAGTTAGCCATCTAGTATTATCTTTATTGAAAAATCATAAACCCCCTTTGAGAGAGCCCTCTGAAATTGAAGAGGTTAATATTCAGTCAGAAGTGGTTTGAAAGAGTTACATTGAGTTGATTGATGAGCAACCAATCAAGATCAATTTGGTGATAACAAAACCTACTGTAGGATACAATATTATTGAGGAACCAACCTTTATTTTATTCACTAACTTTCAATAGGCTCCAACCTGATTGAGGCTCCCACCTCATTTTCCAAATTATTGTAGACTACATTTCACAATATTTCTAACTAGATCCATAAATTCAACAAAAATCACTTCTTTCAAATCTGATCATATCAACACATCTTAAATTATTTCTTGAACCATCAATAGTATCTCATCATTCATTTCTTGTATCAACACTATACTTGCTCATATGGCCTAGAAGGTTTTGCAAGCAATGAAATAAATTCCATTTTCATCCTTCAAAACCTGTCTTCGTGATTTTTAATGTCCCTTATATAGATCACAATAAAATATAATCCATTTCCACCTTTTTCAAAAATTATATTTCCCACAAATTAGCCCATAAAACATTATAAAATTTAATTTTTCTACAAATTTCACCTTTCTAATCCTCTACGTACAAAATTCACTTTTTCCATTTGCAAGTTCTACAAAATTCAGTTCTTCAATCTGTCCAAAATTTCAGCAAAATGCACTCTTAAGGGCGAAAATAAATCTTTGGTAGTCCCCACCAAAATTGAACTTGTGACCTCTCCTACACCAATCAGAGTCAACACTAATTCAATACAGTGTTATCTATTCATGTCAAGTAGCAACATTATACTTATGATTCCATACTAGAAGAACTAAAAAGATATCTCTCTGGGCTTATTCATACAAAACACATGTATTTAACTAGATTTGGACTCATAAAGGAATCAACACCTTTGGGCCTCACAATATAACATATATCTAGTGCACACCATCCTCACAATATAACAAAATTACAACACCTAAAGGCCTCACCATATAACATAGAAACAATTCCTATAGGGCTCATTGTATAGAGTCAATCAGTTCAGCTTCATGAACCATGATTTCAAGCCTCATCATGTAACATAGAGCCAATTCCCTTGGGTCTCACTATGTATTTAATGCCAATCAAATTGATACACCCCCATACATCATTGTAATTTGCAAACAAAAACAACCTTCAGGCCTCACTGTCTATTGAATTCCAAACAAATTGATATGCCTTTGGGCCTCACTATACTCTACAAACAAAAATGATCTTTGGGCCTTACTGTTTATTTAACACCAAATAAATTTATATGCCTTTAGGTGTCACTATGATTTGAAAACCAAGATGGATTTAAAACCTCACTATGTATTAATCACCAAAAAAATTGAAACTCCTTTGGGCCTCATTGTACTCTTCAAACCAAGTCAGTCTTCAGGCCTTACTATGTATTGTGCCAAACAAAATTATATGCCTTTGGGCCTCGCTAAGCTCTGCAAACCAAAATATCCTTTGGACCTCACCATCCACTACAAACCAAATGTTTTTCAGACCTCACAATCCACTGAAAACCAAATGGCCTTCAAGCCTCACCATCCACTACAAAACAAATGAATTTTGGGGCCTCACCATCCACTACAAACCAGATGAACTTCGGGGCCTTACCTTCCACTACAAACTAGAATAGATTGATGAATGAGCACACTCTCTTGACATCACACAGGAACACTCACACACACATAAGTTTGTGTGTGTGAGAGAGAGAATTCCCTAGGGTTAGATTAAATCCAACATGAACTTTAAACATGGGCCAAAGCAATATTGAACTTTGGAATTTGTGTAGAACCTTCCATGTAACCACACTATGTGACTTAGTCTTAGGGTCCATAGTCAAACCTATGCTAATTCCAGCATTGTGTCACCAATGACATGTGGCACTCTTTTAGTGGTGCCATGTTTCACCCAAATTTTTCCCACGTCATCATCATAATACCACATCATGTATGTCCACATCATCACAATGCTTCCAATCTCTCACAGCATGTCACTATGCTACCATTTGACCAATATGGTCTTGCCACTTGTGCATCTACATAAGAGCCATGTCATTGGTCACCTGCTTTGAGGGATCTACTTGACATACATTTACACCAGGGAAAATTTTAAGGGCTAATATTTGCAGGTGGGCTAATTTTCCATGCTTTTTCCAAAAAACAAATTCGCTAATTTCCATTTTTTTGAAAATTGATTCGCCCAAATTTTATAGTATAAAATTATTTAACCCTAAAAATCACCAAAATTTTATATGTACTAATATAAAATAATTAGAAACCTAAATATTTTTACAAAAACATCATAAAAAATTTCACGATTTACATATTGGGGACCAATAACATTTGCCAAGGTTTAAAAACTTTAAGATAAACTTCCATCCTTAAAATTTTCCTTGATTTACACCTATCGCATGTCACAAATTCATTGGTCCAACATGGTAGAAGTTTAATGACATGGGGGTGATACCTCCATTAAACCTCACACAAGTTATCATTCCATCCATCGTTTATGAAATCTCCAATGTCCAAACCTACTCTGAGATACAAAAATTTAATATGGTTAACTAGTGTGCAATTCCATGAACCATCCACTGTTGATTACTCATGAGAAAATGCACCCGATCTAAACATGCACAAAATTTAACAAATTTGGTGTTTTTCCCCTTTTTCCATTGCCACCTTGAAACTGACTTATCTTCTCGTCCAAAAAGAGTTTGACCAATTGTGATATATTGTTAGCAAGGCCTTAGAGAGGACTATCCAACCATACCATTCATATCTTCATTTGAAATTATAAATTAAAAAAAAATCTCAATATTATTCATGCCTATTTATCATCATTGATGTGATCAAGGCATAAAAATAACAATATACTCAACAACCTCCTTCTTTTGACATCCTCTTTGGCATCAGTGACACTGGTTGTCATCAATGACAACACCCTGTCCAATAGCCAAGTATTCCTTTTCTGGGAAAATATATTATTTTTCTATGCCAATTTCTTCTATGTTAGGCCATATTTTACTCTTTGGCTAGAATTTTTCAACCTTCCTCTATAAATTTACACATCTAGATTTAATTTCTCTTGATTTTCCTCCATTATGTGTCATGCGTACTGAAATTTTGTCAATTTTAGTTCTCATTTTGTTGATTCAAATAGTTCTCAGTAGAATTTTTATCTGTTTGATGTTATATTGGTCCTATTACTAATCTCACATCTACTTTTCCATACTTGACCATATGTTTCTATTAGAATGGTATCAACAACTAAATAGTGATCTCTAAAATTTATGCATTTTAGATGCTTCTACTAGTTTTCATGAATGATTATGAAAACATGTATTTTCCATGCACTAGGTTGTTCACCTTTCAAGCTAAAAAATTAGTAACTTTAAGAAATTGGAATAATAAATACTAAAATATTTCCAAGCTTCCATACCCAAATTCTTAAATAGTGAGTATTCAAGGCTTGGGGGAAATGTTCAAGTAGAAAGGAAGCTTCCATATGTACCCAAATTGAATTTTAAAAGGATATTTAGAGAATTTAGTGGAGCATGCATTGCACACATAAAATGATATGATATGGCCAAGTTTTTTATGACGCATGACCACCAAAAACGTCTATGATGTGATCCCAATGAGTGGATACAATATTCCCATTTACATAGCTCCCTACAGAGGCTCTGATAAATGCACATATGTTAGGTGCATAAATGAATTGAATCTAAGTTTCCCACATTCTCTTTAAGTGAACAGAAAGCAATAGTATGTACATTAAATCAATATAAATATATTTCGTTGATACCTAGTCTTTGGCAACCTTGGCATTCCATGCTTAATATAGATTCCATGCATCTTCCATTCAAAACTCAACATATAGAACTAGTGCTCCTTCCACTTAGTGTATATAACCATAGGCCTTGTCACCATATTTATTGCACTCTTGATCCCATTATAACCTAATTGCAGTGAACTTCTCATGTCCCCCGTCATCAAGCAAAATATTTTGTTCCAATGGAGAATCATATAATAAGTTATTTCATGTTGAATCGATGGGATTGTGTAGATAACCATTTAGTTCTAGTTCTAAAGGTATTTTTTGGGATAAATTTTTTAGAATGCCTACAATCAAGTTAAATATGGTTGTGCTTGTACTTGAATACTAAGATATCCATTAAGATAAACTAAAGAGAAATTTGAAATTGAGAGGCACTTCCATGAATTTCAACTGTTATTTGACCAAGAACTTATCTAGATTCTTTCATGTTTATGGTTAGTACACTATTCTTTCGATGGTTATTGATATTACACCATTTTACCAATCACGACACCTACATATGACAGAGAAATTTTCATATGGTATTTATAATCATTAGTATCATATTATGGCTTTGGGAACTTTGACGCGATATGCATTTCATAGAAAGGAAGATTGATGTGATGAAGAATAAATGTTCTTAGATGAGAAACAACCAATACTAGAAACATAATTATCATTCAATGGTTTATTCATGCTTATTTCCTTATTTGGATTTGAATAAACATAGAGCTATGATTAACCATTTCTTAGTGGTTTTTGTAATTTAGTACAAGCCTAATTGAATTTCTTGATCAGAACTTTGAAAATGTGAACGAATATCTATCGTCAAATAATTATTTAGTGTCCCGATCATTGTGTTCAAATATTACTATTATTGGAAATTTCTTATATTTTGAGGTGAAGTATTCAACTCAATAATCAAGAATTATAACTTGAAAATATTAATTTTGTAAGTCTAGTTGTACTTTCTTGAAAATAAATTGAATTTGAATTTTAAATGAGTGCATTATTAGTAGAATATGACACCCTTCATTTTTTGGGCTTGAATTGTGGCACAGATTAATGAGTTATTAGAGTTATTTAATATTGATATGGATTGGATCATTATGTTATTTTTCATCCATATTGGTGCTTTCAAAGTGGAAAATGGGAAGATTAGCTCTCATGACCATTTTTATCAGTGGGTCCTATTTAGTAAATTAGGGTTTAAAACCTTCCAAAGAAATTGTGAGGAGTTTAATAAATTTTTTTGGGGTTCAAAAGATCTCTCTAGTGCTAGAAACCTTGGAATTGTAGACCTCCAAAATAATCCTGTTGGATTTTTTCGTGTCTTTCTTCCACTAAGCTTATGCTTCTAGATTAGAATTTGGTGGTTTTGGAATATCATTTTTTTGTGTACACTAATACTCCATTGTCATCCAGGATAGCTTCCATCCTATATTTGTGAGAACAAAAATGTGAGGTGCCCTCCAATATATACTCAAGCCTCAATCCATTGAAAGGTATTATTCCTACACTAAAGAATATCTGGACCAAAAAAAATCAAATCGAAATTTTAGTGAGAGAAGATTTGGAACTTGGTTTGTATGTAGTCTTCAATAACTCTAATACCATGTAGAAATATCTTGAATTTTGCAGCTTCTAATGAGTTAGGACTTAAAATAATAGACACAAAATTCTTCTACTCAATCCGTGGAAATGAAAACATTTAATAGAAATACATGTAATCATTAAATGACACTGAACACAATATTTTTGTTGTGGAACAAAACTGGAAAAACCCCTCCTCTATTTTGTATTAAAATAGATGAGAATATGGATCTACTAAAAATAAAACTTCAATCCTTGAATCTCAATCTCAACTTGAATTGAAATATTGATCTCCTTCTCTCTAACCTGCTCTAACCAACACTTAGCCAAAATAGGCCTCAACCTTCCTCCTATTTCTTGCATAAATATGGCAATAGAATTTCAATTTCTCAAGAAATTTAATCTAAATCAAGAGATACAATTCTACTCTACTGCTCTGCAGAAATTAATTCACAATTTAGAAAAACATTTGCAAGCATGCATCAATTACATACACAACTACATGGATTTATCTAGGGGAAACCAATTGGAAAAAACCCCTTAAGCCTACCTGCATTAATCAGATTAACAGATAATTTACTACAATTGCTTGCTCACTTTGAGCTCAACCTACAAGTGAAAAATTGTTCTCTCTACATAATGAAAATATCTGACCTAGACTTAGAAAATTTCTACCTCCACCTAAGCTCCTATTTCCTTGCAAAAATCCTGAGGAAATTGGCCCTTATTTTTTATGAATTTTCCTCGAGTTGATTGCGCAATTCCCAAGGTTGATCATTTAACTGCATGCAACTACTATACACTCAAGACAAGTCTACAAGTGATGTTACACTACCCTAAAATCTCTACCACAGATGTGGGACTCAAATTCTCTGCATGTGCTAACTATTTTTGGTTGATTGATCAGTTAACTAGATGATCACTAAGCTAGATTGTTGTCCCACTGCACAAATGAACTCCAACTAGCTTTATCGACAGTTAGAACTAGTTTAATTGAATACAACTAGAAAAAACTAAACTGGATTGCTACAAATTAGAAATCACACATGCATAAATGAAATACAAGCCCTCTAACTCAAATTTACTAAGCTAACTAAGTGAAAAGAGCCATGTCACCTTATTTAACTACCTTCAAGTTTTTTGGTGATGTGGAAGTTTGAATTTTCTCAATTTAACAAAGGAAAAGTCAAATTGATATTTTCTTGCTACACTTCTCAACATTTCCTTGTGCAATCCTTGAGGAAATCAACTCCTAAAATATAGGAGAATTTCCTATTTTCTTGCACAAATCCTGAAGGAATTGATCACCTGCTCCAATGCAAAACTTGTACACTCAACTAGTATACAATTGATAATTACAATGGGTGTTTTCATCCACCTCAACTAGAAAATTCGAATTCCATGCATGACTAGGGATATTTTTATTAAATTGAATAGTTAACTGAGAGATCAATGATTAACAATAGTTACAACTACTCAAGTGAACCCCTAAAAACACTATTCATGACTAGAGCTCAGATAACTGAGTTTAACCAACAATAACTCCGATAGATTGTTATATTTTAGCAATAAACTCATGCACAACTCTACTTGTAGCATACAAAACTCGAATTGCCTAATTTAAATTAGTGATTTGGTCATTCCACTCTCATTACTTGCAACTCAAGTCATCCTGTTGATGTGGAATTTGGAATTTCTCCATTTGGCTAAGTAACAAGTCAGATGAAGTCATTTCTTGTTACAATTTAACATGCCTTTTTATCAAGAAAATTTTCTTAACCACCCTAATCCTGCTCCTGTGGAACAGAAATTTCCTCATGAAAAATATTTTGTCAATATGGCTACATCCTGCTCCTCTGTAGGAATTTATTGTAACATGATGATCTCCCTCTGCACACAATCTCTCAGGTGATGGTACCTGATGTCTATATGCTTAGACCTATCATGAAACACTATATTTTCAATGATTTTGATATAGATCTGATTTTCACAGTGGATCAATGTAGGCTCCATCCCCTGACTGAAGAGACCAACCAGGATCTTCCTCATCCAAATAACCTCGCATGTTTCTTGGGTAGCAGCCATATACTCATCCTCTACTGAGCTGAGTACTACAAATTTTTGTTTCTTGTTGTACCAAGAAACTGTTTCCAACCCAACACTGAAGATAACTCCCAATGTGCTGTTCCTTCCTAATGGAATCCCTACACAATCTACATTTGTGAAGCCTTGGAGCCTCCCTCCATTAATCCTCCTATACAATAAACCAAAATCAATTATGCCTCTTAGGTATCTGAGAAGATATTTTTCTACTTTCTAGTGAAGCATGCTAGGCTCCACCTTAAACTAACTAATATAATTAACTGAAAAACAAATATCGGGATTTATATTCACCAAATACATCAAGGATCCCACCAACTGTCTGTAGATATTTCCATCTACTGCCTCTTCTGTAGAAGCATCCTCTTTCCTACATTTAGTAGCTAGAGTAGTTTCCATGAACTTGTAATCCTTCATATGGAATCTCTAGTGTATTTCAAAGGTGTACTATTCCTGACCAAGAAACATATCTCCATCTCATTGCCACACATCCAAAATAAGGAAGTAGTGCATCAAGCCCATATCCTCCATCTCGAACTCTCTTGCAAGGCCCCCTTTGCAATACTAGATCAACCTTTTATCTCCTATTAGTATCAAATAATCTACATACAGGACTAAGATGAGAAGAATTACATCTACCAAAATATAGTAGAGATTGGCATCTGCTTAACTCTTAAGGAAACCTAATCCACTGAGATAGGAATCTATGCAAGTGCACTAATCACGGTGCTTGCTTAAGACCATAAAGGGCTCTCCTGAGTCTACACATATGTGTCTCCCTATCAAATGTGTCAAATCCTTCAGGCTTATCAATGTAGATCTCTTTCTAAACCACTCCATTGAGGAAGGAGGACTTAACATTCATCTATAATATCTTCAACCCAAACTATGTTTCCAATGCTAGTATTATCTTGATAGAAGAATATCTTTTCACAGGGGAAAAAGCATCCTCGTAATCAACTCCCTCTTCTTGTGAGAAGCCTTTGGCCACAAATATGGCCTTTTACTTCTCAATGCTGCCATCAACTACATGTTTCACCTTATATGCCCACCCAGAGCCAATAACAGATTTTCCTTCAGGTTTAGGCACAACCCCCCAAGCATCATTCTTCATAACGAAATCATACTTCTCCACCGTGGAATCTACTCACACCTACTAGGAAAATACTTCTTCAAATGAAAAAGGCTCAGAATCAATCATTTTTTTCATGAGTGCCATATATTGTAAGGATCTATGAGTTACAACATTCTCCTAACCATCCTTCACCAATTTTTCTACCTTCCTCATTCTCTTCCTCCCTTATTTGGAAGGTCTCTATGTGAGTGGGTACCTCCACTCTACCTCCTCTCTTCTCCTCCACATGTGGTTTCTCCACAACATTTTTTGGATCTAACTGTCGCTCCTCCTTTGGAGCTAGAAGATCCTACTCTAGTGGAATGCTCATATATCTCTCTAGAGAGCTTCTCATGGCCTCCTCCTAATGAAATTTGACATCCAACCTCATCACATTCATCTTGAGTGAAGGCATATACACCTGGTAAATCTGAAGTGTATCTGTGTATCCGACAAAGATCACCCTCTTTGTAGTAGGATCCAAATTTTTCCTGTTATCTTTGGAGACATGACAATAGACGATGGATATAAAAATGGGAAAGTTGGATACATCTATCTTCCTCCCAGAGAAATTCTCTTTAGGTGTGACCATACCAAGAAATTTTTTATGGATCGTGTTCCACAAATAAATATTTATATTGCATGCTTCTACTCATAGGTATAGTGGTAGTCCATGATCATGCAATATTTCTCTTGCAACCCCTACAATGCTTCTATTTTTCCTCTATACCACCCCATTTTATTGTGGGTTGTGAGGTGCAATCAACTCCCTTCTAATACCCTCCTTGGCACATAATTCTTTGAAGGATTTAGAAACATACTCTCCTCCATTATCACTTCTCAGGGATTTATTTTTCTATCTAGTCTTATTTTCAACTAAGGCTTTAAATTCAACAAAATTTGAATAAAACCATTTTTCTTCCCCATGAAATAGATACAGAATTTGCGAGAAAAACCATCTGCAAAAATCACATAATACATGTGCTTTGCAACTGATACTATAGAAAATGGTCCACACACATCTAATTGAACTCGCTCCAATATGGCTCTAGCTCTGCTATCTCATCCACAGAAGGGGAATTTAAATTATTTTCCGAGAATGTGTACTTTTAACACATCATGCTTATCAAAAGTGCATTTTGGAAGTCAAGTGGTGATATGTTGCATTACTTTCAAATCTCCATGGTGTAGGTTTCCCATGTGCCTATTCCATAGCTCTCCAACATCTCGTCCATGAACATGTTCTGCTTTGTTGCTTAATGCAATGAATGCATCCACCTCTAACTTGTAGATATTTTTAACATAAATACCAATTTTTTTTACTTTTCCAATAGCAACATGCTTTAGATAATCTTTCCCCTTACTGAACACCACATCATATCCACGATAGAAAATTACAACTATAAAAGGAAAAGGCAAAACTTTAGACCAAACACATATTACATTATTTAGGTGCATATGGGAGTTTGGCTCCCTCTCAAAGGTGACAATGTCAATCCCTTTGGTATCATACCTCACATCATCTCCAAGTCCTATGTGTAACTGTAGGTCCTTCTCTTCTAATTTGTTGAAGAAATCCTTACTTTTTGTCATATGAAATGAAGCACCATAATCTAAGTACCATACATTGCCTCATACAATAATTTCCATGCATGCAATGAGGGTGAAATCCAACTTGGATTGTGATGTAAGAGCATCCCCTCCTGCCTCTCTTGCAGACTTCTTATTAGATTTCTTGTGTGGACACTCGGTTGCATATGGTCCATATTCATGGCAATGAAAACATTTAATTTTATTGAGATATTTCTTCTTGCCATGGTTCTAGGTGGATTCTATTTTACCTTGGGGATTATTTCTCTTGGCCTTCTTTCCTTTTCTTTCTAGAGAAAAGTTTTCTTCCTCCTCGAATTTGGATGTGACACCATCTCTAGTGTTTCTCATAATCTCCTCCTACACCAAATCAGACCAAAGTATCTCCCAATATGGTAGCTTGTCTCTTCAATTAATTGAATCTTAATAGTTTTGTCATGACTTTGGAAATCCATGGAGTGCTAATCTCACAAGTTTAGATGACGACACATTTTCTCCTATTCCTCCAAGTTCATCTCAATCCTGAGTGAATCTGAACAAGTATTGAATGACAATTTCATTTTTACCCATGTGAATGTTCCCGATCTTGTCTCTCAATGCCAATTTCCTGGTGTTAGGGTCCTGTAATTTACAGAATCTCAAGGTGAATGATTATTTCTGTTCAGATCATTTATATTAAAAATAATATTCCATGACTGTCATTTATTTCCAAGAAGATACTTTTGGCATCAAAGATGGCAAAGGATGGTTGTATTCACTTCATTTCCAATATAGTACAAACTAAGCCTAAATGCATTGGGTAGCACTATCCATCTCATAAAACTTCCCAACACCCACATGCATAAAGTATAGGGCTTTATATTAAGCCCTGACACTTCCATTTTAGCTCTACCCCCCACATTAGGCCATTTTATATATACATATATCATATGTTACATATATGATATGAATCGCAGACAACCTTTATCCCATTGACCCTTTACTGTTTCATCACATCACACTTCGCAATTTTTAGCCTTTAACTCCCATTCCTCATAAAAAAAACTTCTGATTTGTGATTTGCAGTATTAAATGGACCCCATCTCCATCCTGCCACATCACACTTCACAAGTTTTAGCACTTACCTCACTTCCCCCGATCCTTGATTTTGTGATTTTCGATAATCTTAAAATATTGCGATTTCAATATATTGCATTGCAAATTATACCCCTGCCCCTCATCCCATTAACTCCTTCCTTGCCTTTTTGCATCAAAATTTCACAGACATTCCATTCATAACTTAATTTCCAAATCCTATAAACTTCCCGATGCGATATCGGTGGGACC
This sequence comes from Pinus albicaulis, assembly GCA_034641835.2. Classification (NCBI taxonomy): domain Eukaryota; kingdom Viridiplantae; phylum Streptophyta; class Pinopsida; order Pinales; family Pinaceae; genus Pinus; species Pinus albicaulis. The sequence continues at coordinate 1,092,298,471 of CM076583.1, forward strand.
CCATCGCATATCGCAATTTTCAAGTTTAGGAGGATAAGCACCCAGGAATATGTTAAAAATGTTGAAATGTGATTTGCGATATTGAAGCAGACATGATGCAGGTCAATCCTGAAGCCGAAAAGATTTCAAATCTGGGTGTGCGCGATATTGGTGGGACCCTATCGAAATTCACAATTTCAGGAGGATAAGCACCTAGGAATATGTTATAATTTCCAAAATGTAATTTGCGATATTGAAGCGAACGTAATGTTGGTCAATGCTGAAGCCTAAAGGATTTCAAATCCGTTGTGTGCGATATTGGTGGGACCCAATCACATATCGCAATTCGCAAGTTCAGGAGGAGAAGCGCCCAGGAATATGCTATAAACGTAAAAATGAAATTTGTGATATTGAAGCGAATGCGATGCCGGTCAATGTTGGAGCCTAAAGGATTTCAAATCTAGGTGTGTGTGATATTGGTGAGACCCAATCACATATTGCAATTCGCAATTTCAAGAGGAGAATCACCCAGGAATATGTTATAAATGCCAAAATGTGATTTTTTATATTGAAGCAGACGCAATGCAGGTCAATGTTGAAGCCTAAAGGATTTCAAATCTGGGTGTATGAGGTTTTTACGTTGTTTTATCAAGAAAAAGGCTAGACACTACAGTAGGACTCAGATAGAATGAGACCCGACAAAGAATAAATGGTAGAGTAAGTTGAATGTCTCGAGAAAAGGGCGTTTGTACCGAACTGTTATGATATAACAACAGGAATAGAAAAATGCAGTAAACACATCAACACAGCCACCGATCGATGAAAATTTACCAGCACCACACTAGATTTAATTATCCAACATTGGTTTTCTGAAAAAGCAGGGCCAGATGTCAGATTTATTTTATCATGGCCTCTTCGTGATCCCAAGAGAAAAAAATTTCCTACTGTGTAATTAATAACAGACTGTTAAAGCCATTATTATGGCCAGATTTATTTTATCACCACTTGCATGGTTCCACTTGTCCAATTTCTGCTTGAATGTAATTAATGACAATCACTGCAGTAGATAGAGTAGTCGACCTAAGTTTTAGTTAAATATTGCATTCATGAGAAGTATTAAGGGGGATCCCTAGAAGGGAAAAGCCATTGTAAAAGGCTCATCTGGTTGTAAACACTCTTTTGGATGAATGGAAGGACACTATTGTTTCCAGATTCTTGTGTTATGATCTGTGGTGAAGTGTTTTCCCAATATAATTTGGAATCTTATTGTTTCATATATTGTTTTCTTTCTTTACTGTGGATAGGAAATTTTTGTGTAGGATTTTCCATAAGGTACCCTGCTCGGTCTTGAAATATAATTTATGTTTTCCTCTGAGATTTGAATGCAGAATTCAGATAGGGTCTACTCTAAATTCACATTGAACCTTAATCTCTTCTCCTTTTCCATTTCACAAGCAGTAGAGATCCATTGGCATGACTATATTCCCTGGTTACACACAATTTTGGTTATGCATCCATTTTAATTTGTTTACATCTATTTGAATCCATAGTCCAATGGTCATCTTCTATTGTCTCAACCAAAAATTTTCAAACAAACCCCTGTGCACTAATATCTAGCCTAAAATTCCCAATCAAACAAAGCTACATCTAACAAAGAGTTCCCTCTCTGGGTCTAGGAGGGCTAGATCCTATTCCTGAAGTGGTTTTGATGTTGGAACTCCATGATTCTGTCTTCAACCTTAATAATTACGGGGCTCTAACATAGTGGAGACCATACTAGGGAACCAAATTTATCTTCCTTAGAAAATCACTTCAAGTTTTAGTTTTGACTTTTGATGGTGAACAGAATCAAAACACCAGAAGGTTGTTCCATTCACCTGGTGACTCCATTGGCAGCAAAATCTAGAAACAGATATTCACTGGTGACTCCACAAGCTCAAAATGGGATCAGTTGCAAGGATATATGTTCCAATGAACAGAGATCACATTCTCGGTTTCCCAAACAATATGCCCCAGGTAAATTGGAAAATAAATCTTCCTATTTTTCAAGATGAGAATGTTCATGATGCTCTATTACATCTCATTAAATTTCATATACATTCATGGAAGTTGAAAGTTGAATGGCATGAGGACTATCTCATGAAATTTTTTATGGAAAAAATAGAAGGAAAAGCGAGGAACTAGTATGAAGGTTTAAACACTGGTAGCTTGTTTTCTTTAAAATATTTCCACAAGGATTTTTATGAGCATTATAAAGAATATTCTCCATATTTATCATTAGCTGAAAATTTTTGTGATCAGTTAGAGGATTTCAGAAAATACCTTGAAAGTATTGATGTAGATCTAGGAGATATGCATGATGAGGATCTCTTAAAATCAATATATGGATTTCATTCTCAAGTTAATTGTCATGATAATTGTTGGAACAGGGTCCCTTAACAACTTTGAATCTTGTATGATATTGTATTGTTTATTATAACACAAGGGTTTTGGGGTGGGTCAAATCCCCTAACGCATTGTAAATGGGTTAAGGGTAGACCAAGAGTCTGTAATCCATGGTTTGCGGACCATTGGTTGCGTAGGCTAAATCGCTATAAATAGATGCACCTTTTTTTGGTCATAGGTAGGTAAGAATAGAGATTGATGCGAAGTAAAAACTGTTAGATCCGTGGTAGGTTTGTTTGGGTGAGGACTCCTACTGGATTTGTGTGCAGAGATCCTCTGTCCTGCTGTGTGCGAACCCTGCTTCCTGTGTGCACAGGTGGTAATTTGAGGAATGTAAGAGGAATTTTTAGTAATAATATAGACATGCGGAAGTATTGTGGATATCTGATGTTATCTGTATCTGTCATGTTCTGGTTGATGTGGAATTAAGTTATATGATGATGTATCTGTAGTAAGTTGGGAACTGTCTGTGTTATGGTAAATGTATATGTCATCTATTAATCCACTACAAATATTCTATTTTGTGATTATAGCTAATAGTATGCACGTGGATGTGAGCATGTTGTTTAGATCTAATAAGTTGTATTCTGGTTATTCATTGAAACTCTTGCGAATGACCTCTGGATGTATAGATCTGATAGCTACAGACCGACTTGATTTACCTGTTGTCTCCCAGGGTGCGGAAACCTAGTTCCAGCACCCTCCCATACTGCTTCGGGTGAGACTTTGGCCTGCACAAGTAGGTCACTACCGAAAGGGCCAGTAGTATAAAGGTTTGTTGGCAAACCTTAACCTCTGAACCTGGGTCAGGACCTATCGAGCCAACAAATGGTTCCGTTGTCGGGACCGAGAGCATTTTGAGAGAGATCGGATAATGCCAAGACCATATTAGTGATGCAGGAGCATCAAGTTTAATTTTCATTATTCATTTGTGTGATTTAGGGGCTGAGGTTTTTTAATTATTTTATAAATTATTTTGCTCATTTTTAATAAATTGAGAGAAAAATATGAATGTAACATTTATTGTAAATATTCTCTTAGATTAACTTAGGATATGAGTGGAGTGAGTTAGGTAGATAATGTAGGGAGTAGGAATTCCTTAAACAGGACTTAGTTGAGTCCAAAAAAAGGATAAATCTAATTTAGATTTTAGTTGATATTTGTGTGGAGGAAATTATGGATTGGAATAAATTCATTATTATGTATAAATATGAGGAGTGTGTGAGGATGGAAGGGCAGTGAAGAATACAGAGCGAGAGAGAGAGATGGTTTGAGAGATTTTGTAAAAGGGCTGAGAGTCGAGAGGCCATCCATTGTAATATTCGACCAAGGAATTTCTTGTGTTATTATATATCAGTATTTTTGTTTATATGGCTCTCTTTTCTTTATGTACATTTTAAGCTGCATAAAATGTAGTTTTAATGAAGAGTTTTCTTAAGTATTTTGATGAAGAAGGAAGCATGCACTCTTTTATATGCTAGGCTCTGTTTTATAGTAGAACCCTGACATCATTTGGTATCAAAGCCTACTTAATGGAGTAGAAACTTCTTATGAGAGCTATGGAAGACTGCAATTTGCTGATAGTGGAAGAGTGTTTGTTATGGACTACTTTTCTGACCGTTTGTGTTTGTTGATTATGGCAAAGAGTTTTGAGAAGACTAAAATGGAATTGTGGGATTTTCCCATATGATGAGATTGAAGCATGATCAAGAGAGAGAATATTTTTTTGCAATTGTGCTGAGAAAACCAATTGTGTGATAGAATTTTCTTATTCAAGCAAGAGGAATTGTTACCAGAATAGTGTAAGGCTACAAGTGTGTTGTATTTTTCATATTTCCAAAGTGATATATGGGCGTTGAAGGAGAAAATAGAGATCGAGGACAAGTCTGCATAGTTCATTGTTTGATACTGGTGTAACTCTTTGTGATGAGTCCCATGCAGTTGTTGAACACCAAAAACTGAATTTTTGGAGAGAATACGAAGTGCTGGAGCTTAGCAAGAACCTTCAACTTGTGTTTTCCCTGCGTGCATGGAGTGTGGGAGCATATCTACTCAGCGACGCATTGAAGCTATGTTGTGAGCGATAAATCATTTGTACCATTGTTGGAGATTAAGTTTTATGATCAGTACCAATGCTACGAGCATGGAGTAATGGCGATGGGAAACGTTGATATCTGTGTTAATAGACAACGCCATTCAAATATGATACATTCTGGTTGACACCGTGTACTTTGGTTGCAATGTTTTTTCTTCCCGTGTGATGATTTACATTAGCAGCTACTTAAAAAAACAAACATAGCATTTTCTTCAAACACAACATATGACCAACGTAACCGCATGTGTTCAATTTTGTTTTATACACAATCACCATGAGTAGTGTGGTTTTTTCCAGCATTTTGGCATGTGTAGTTTCAAATTTCCCACAAGATTGCAAGAGATGAAATTTTCCATGGAGTTATGGTAAAAGCCAGCAATTGATATTCCTGCAGAAGACGTATTGGGCAGATGCGATTTCTAGCAGTGGTGTAAGAGCCGATTACACCGACCGTAACGCAGAGGAAAGGTATATAATGTTTGATTTACGATGGTTCTTATTTGGCAAAGAATTCATTAATGCAGAGAAATGTCGTACAACATTTTCTCTTCCTTGTGCTGGCGTCCCATATTACTGGTTATGTTGACATTGAAATGGAATGGTATTACGTGGATTAATTGTTTCAAGAAGAATTTATTGGTGGGTTGATACGTAGAGGAGTTACAGAGAAAGAGATCTCTATTTTTAGAGACTGCATGTCGAAATTGGTGGGGTCATTGTGGAGGCCTGCAACATTGTTGGATTTCCTATGTGGATGACTTGTGTTGGAAGCGACTACAAAAATGCGGCATTTTCTTCCAGATCAGCGACTTGTATGAAGGTGGAGATGGGCATGAATTTAATCCTATCGGTGATTTTTGAGTTGTCGAGCTATTTGAAGTTCGATTTTTTGAAGACAAGCCTCGCTGTGATTTCGAAGCCGAAGTATTGCTTCATATAACTGGTCTCACAATTTTTTTCCCCTTATTTCATCCACTTGTTAGAGGGGTTAAAATCACTTTAGAGTCTTGATGACAGAAAATATGAACTGGAGTGGCGCAGCGGAATTATGAGTCAAGGGAAAAAGTATGACTGAGCATGTTATATGTTGACATTTTGGGTTTTCTTAACCAAAATTGAAATTATAAATAAGTATTTTTGTGGAGATGATTTATATATATGTCAACATGCGGTTCAAAATTAAAGTGAAAATATTGTAAATGCGGAGGTATAAGGTTTTATCACCATAGTAGCTTTAAATAAAATTAGGTTTCACTTAAAAAATGGAAAAGGAGAATGCGCTAATCATGGGTGATATAAAGAGAAGCATGCATTTTTATAATATATGAGAGGGTTTATTATGCATTGTAGGTTTTAACCCTGTACAAAAATTAACTACAAATGAATCTTAAAAACAGAAAATAAACAATAGTGAGAGCATAAAACATAAAACATATATACATAGAGATTTTCCCCTGGATCCCATATCAGGGAGACCAACTTGATTTTTCATTACATTCTTTTTAGTGTTACAATATATATATATATATATAGATACAAGCCGAAGCATACATAAACCCCAATCCATTAACCCTCGATTAGAATATAATTGTAGTTCCCTTGACTGGATCTACGAAATACCAGGGGCCGAAAACCATCATGCCCCAAAACCATTTGCAAACCCATGCACAAAACCATGGGCGAGTCTTCCCACCGAAAAATAAGGACCAACAAATTTTTATGGGGCGCTGCCCCGGACCCTGACAGGGGGGGCTACCGCCCCCCCATGATCACCCCATACATTTCGTCCAGTGCAACGTACAGGGGGGGCTATCGCCCCCGCTGTTACCCCCCCATGCGTGACTAGTCATGGAAAGAATGTAACACAAACCCAACATTCTCCCACTTGTTGTTTTCTTTCTGCAGGGGGCCACAGGAGTCATTAGCCCAGCTTTGCAACACCCTTTGTTTCTCTACACCAAGAGAAATTCTAAGTGCTCACAAACTTTGTCAATGCATCTGCAACATTCTTCAAAGTGTCCACCTTTACCAGCAACACCCTTTTAGCCTTAACCATATATCTCACAAAGTGATATTGAACATCAATGTGCTTTGTCTTTGAATCATAACCAGGGTTCTTAGCCAATAAAATTGCACTTTTTATATCACATTCTATCCTTATAGCTTGCTGCACCAACCCCATACTTGAACACAATATCTGCAACTAAACTTCTTCCTTGCTTGCATGAGTGGCTGCCATGTATTCTGCCTCTATAGTTGAAAGAGCCACTACAGACTGACTTTTACTCATCCAACTGATTGAACCTCCAAATAGGCTAAACACATACCCACTTGTAGATCTTCTTTGGTCCAGATCTCCAGCCCAGTCAGCATAAAAAAAACCACGAATGTCCAACACTCTTTCCAATCCTGGTCTTCCCTGGTAACACAAGCCATAATCACTAGTGCCACATAAATATCTGAAAACCTGCTTCACTATTGTTGAATTCTCCTTCCCTGGGTTTGAAATAAACCTGCTCAATACTTCCACTGCATGTGCAATGTCTGGTCTAGTACAGAACATTGCATACATCAGGCTACCCACTGCACTTGCATATGGAAAACAGGACATATCTTCCTCTTCTTCGTGTGTCTTCAGACACTGTCCAACAGACATCTTTGTTCCTACAGGAATCGAAACATTCACTGGTTTACTATCCTGCATATTGAACCTCTACAATATAGTATCGACATACTTCCTCTAGTTTAACCAGAGCTTCCTCTTTGCCCAATCTCTCTTAATTTCAATGCCCAAAATATAGTTTGCACCACCAAGATCCTTCATGTCAAATTTGGAGAACAACTGGATCTTCAAATCTTGGATAATTTATTTTTCATTTCCAATAAACAGCATATCATCCACATACAAGACCAAATAAATAACACGGTCACCAATTAATTTAAAATAAACATAGTGATCCTCCTTGCTTATGGTGAATCCAAGTCCCTATATATAGGTATCAAATTTCTGATACCACATCCTTGGTGATTGTTTTAACCCATACAGAGACTTCTTTAACCTGCATACCAGTTCTTTCTTCCCCTTCACCATAAAGCCTTCAAGTTTTTTCATGTAGATATCATCTTCCAGATCCCCGTGGAGAAATGTTGTCTTCACATCCATCTGTTCTACCTCAAAATCAAATGCAGCAGCAACAGATAAAAGTAATCTAATAGAAGTAACTTTGGCAGCAAGAGAAAAAATATCACCAAAATCAATTCCCGACACTTGGGAATAACCTTTTGCTACCAACCGAGCTTTGTATTTCTCCACCTTGCCTTCTACATTCATCTTCTTCTTAAACACCCATTTGATCTCGATGGGCTTTCTTCTAGCCGACAACTCCACCAAATCCCATGCCTCATTTTTATGCAAGGATGCCATTTCATCAACCATGGCCTCCTTCGAGAGTTTTCCATCCTCTAAATCTACTGCCTCCCTGATAGTTCTAGGATCATCATCAGTTATAGTTAAAGCAAAATTTGAACAGAAAGTAGATGGACTATACCTTTCTGGTTGTCTCCTTTCCCAAACTAATCTTATCATAGCTGGAGTTTGTGGCTCTTCCTCTTTTGAGCCTTCTTCTGTTGTAGAGTCTGATTCATCCTCCTTTAGCTCAAACTTTATCTTCTTAGGTTACTTTGGTAGGACTTCATGTTTAACAATATCTTTCAACTCTCTAAACACCACATCTCAGCTGTACACAACCTTCCTTGTTTCTGGGTTCCAAAGCTTGTAACCCTTTAAACCATCTTTATACCCAACAGTGCCCTTTCGTTTGTGTTCACTTAACCTTGCTGCTCCTTTGGAACATGTACATATGCATCACATCCAAATACCCTCAGATGTGAAAGAGAGGGTTTCTTACCAGTGCATACCTCATGTGGAGTCTTATCCTCCAACGCTAATGAAGGTGATCTGTTAACCAAGTAACATGCAATCTCCACTGCCTCTGCCCAAAATTCTTGTCCTAACCTAATACCATTGAGCATGCTTCTTTCCTTTTCCATCAGCATTATGTTCATTCTTTCTGCAACTCTATTTTGCTGAGGTGTGTGGGTAATCTTATAACTTTGTGTTATACCCATTATGCAATCTTTAAATTCCTTCTTCGAACTCCCCACCGTTATCTTATTCCTTATTTTCTTTATCTTCTTCTGCTTTGGTTTCCCCCGAGCCTTAGATTCTTTAAATATTTCAAAGACTTCAGATTTCTTCCTCAAGAAATATCCTTGTATTCATGAGAAGTCATATATGAATGAGCTTAGTACACGGACTTACCCGGTGATGGAATCGAACGGATCGAGCATCCCAGCATTAGCAGCTCCTAATATCTTGTTTTTTTCCCTCTTAGCACCAGAAGGAAAGCTCACCCGATTCTACTTCCCATACACATAATGTTCATAGAAATCAAAATCCAGAGAGCTATTGGACATACCTTCTATCATACCATTTCCATGCAGTATCCAAAGGCCCTTCTCTCCAATATGTCCAAGCCTTTGATGCCATAGCATGGTCTTTTCTCCAGAGACCGCTAGGCTTTTTGCTCCACTTTCGGGAACCACATAATTGTTGCACCCATTGATAACAGTGCTTCCCTGAAGCTTGTATAGAGTTCCATTCTGAACTCCCCGCATTAATACCAGTTCTCCCCTAACCATCTTATAGGCATCTTTCTCGAACACTATTTTTACGCCTGCATCATCCATCTTGCTTACAAAAATCAGATTTCTGGCCAATGCAAGAATATGAAGAACACCAGGAAGTATTCTAATCCTTCCACCTTGTAGCTTTAGCTTGACTTTTCCACGTCCGACGATTTTGGCCTTCCTATCATCAACTAAGAAGAAATCACCACCATCATATTTCTCATACTCGTAGAACCACTCCCTATGGGGAGTGAAGTGAAAGGATGCACTTGAGTCAATCAACCATGAATCATGATCTACATGTGTATTTGAAGAAGAGGCCAAATACACATCCCCACCTTCATCCGAGGTGGTTTTTTCTTCTGCAAAAGAAGCATCATCAGATCCCTTTCCTTTCTCACGAGTTTTAGATCTGCAGTTCTTTTTTGTAGTGCCCTTCCTTTCCGCATTTCCAGCACACCTTTACAAAATTTCTAGGAGATTTAGATCTCCCTCTAGATTTAGATCTCCCACTCGAAACCTTATTCTTATTTCTGTTATAGGACCTTCCTCGTACAGATAAGGCATCTCCATTCTGATCCTCCATATTTCTCCATCTCATTTCCTCCGACAGCAAGGTTAAGACAATGTCATCAAAATTCAAGGTATTTGTATTGCTGCCTATTACAATAACCAAACTGTCCCACGAATCTAGTAGAGAACACAACAAAATGATGCACTTATCTTCATTTGAGATTTTAATATCAATAGATGACAGCTGACTCACCACAGTATTGAAAGCATTCAAATGCTCTATCACCGAGTCTCCATCCTTCATCCTCAGGTTATACAGCATTTTCCACAGGAACAATTTATTCACCAGAGACTTAGATTGGTACAAAGTCCTGAGCTTTTCCCACAAGTTCTTCGTCATATCTTCCCCAAATACATTCAACAATACTAAATCTGAGACACACAACTGTATTGTGCTCTTTGCCTTCTGATCCATCTTCTTCTAGTCTTCATCTGTCATTGTCGTTGGTTTAGTACCCGGATCTACCACAATCCACTGATCTTTTCCACAATAAAATCCTCCATCTTGAGCTTCCACAACTCAAAACTCTGACCATTAAATTTCTCGAACTCTATCTTCCTGTTGCTCGTCATCTTCTTTCACTGCAAGAATCGATCCCGCAGATCTCCCACTGAAGAGGGTCTACCTCAGGCCCGAGCAAAAAACCCCTCAGCAGCAAAGGCATCGCCTTGAAGCCAAAACTTCTCCGATACCAAATGTATGTTTTAACCCTTTAAAGAAATTAACTACAAAATAATCCTAAAAATAGAAAATAAACAATAGCGAGAGCATAAAACATAAAACAGATATACACAGAGATTTTCCCCTACTTCCCAAATCAGGACGACCAACTTGATTTTTCATTATATTCCTTTTAGTGTTACAACACACACACACACATATATATATATATACATGCCAAAGCATATATAAAACCCAATCCATTAACCCTGGATTAGAACATAACCATAGTTCCCTTGACCGGATCCACAAAATACCAGGGGCCGAAAACCATCATGCCCCAAAACCATGTGCAAACCCATGCACAAAACCATGTGCGGGTCCGCCCACTGGAAAATAAGGACCAAATTTTTTTTTTGGGGCACTGCCCCAGACCCTGACATGGGGGGCTACTGCCCCCCTGTGACCACCCCGTACGTTGCACCTAGCGCAATGTACACGGGGGGCTATCGCCCCCCTGTTACCCCCCCGCACATGACTAGTCATGGAAATAATATAACACAAACCCAACATGCATAGTGTGGGTTCTTCACAGTTTTGGCTAAGTCATTTCGGACAAAATCTTGTAGTTGGAAATGGGAAGATTCTTTTGATTTTTGTTTTAATATTGAAAACACAAATAAACTAAATTTCTTGATGTTGTAGAATCTTTGTTTTTACCATCATGTGGTAGCATATAAGGAGGTGTTATTCAAGATGGGAACAATGTACGAGTTGTACATTATTCATCGAAGAGGTAGAAAACATGAATATCTTGTTCTCTGTACACAGGTGAAGAGATGTGAATTTATGTACAATTTATAATGTGTAGTTGTATGGTACATGAAAGTGCAGGAAAAATGTTGGCACTAAGATGACGACCTTATGGTATGATGGGCATGCAAATATTCACAGTGATAAAGACGGTACAAAAGAGTGAAATCCGGAGAGTTGAAATTGAAAAGATAAGGTTTATTAATAACATTAACAGGAGCATAAGGTATGATAATTCAAAAAGGTATTTTGAATGTTGAAAATTGAATGGTTTATTTTATTTTCACCATAAAATAAATCTTGGAAAACATGGATTTCATTTCAATTAAAGACTTCAATATCAGGTGAAATGAAAATGGGAAATTGATGATCTCTTCATAAGAATGGAGTATGAGAGAGAGAAGATTTTACATCATGAATGTATTAAGGGTGGATGTTGTTGGTAGATTTTATAATTTGAATTAAGTCAAAATATCCACTATTGTAATTATTAGGTCAAGCATTGAAGTCAAACAGATGTTAGGGAAAATGAAATTTGGATAGCTTGAGTTAAGATTGAGTTATTGTACAAGAGGGTGTATTTTTCATCCAAGATGAAAAGTTGATGTAAAATCTGGGTCAAATTGTTTTAAACCAAGTCAAAGGTTTGAATGTAATTGGGTGCATGATCGGTAGAGCCCAACACCCAAAGAGTTGGTCATTGTAACACAAGCATTAATAAAGTGTTGTTTGCAGCAAAGAGGAGAAAGAAAGTTGCCAAAAATGATTCCAAGATAGAGAACTAAAAGATACCAAGCGCCGAAAGAAAGCTTGCATTGTTGAAAGGCAAGTAGGAAGACTTGCTGAAAGGGGGATTGAATGAAATCCACAAGGGAACAAATGAAGTTCACAAAGGAGGAGAAGATGATTGTTGATAGTAATTTCAAAATATCGGATGAAGACCACAGCAGAAGAAAGAAGAAGGAAAATTCCAAGGTAAATGGCATATGTGAATAGTTGACTGATGAAGATTATGAGCAGGAGAAAGCTGAGATAAAATTATGTCTTGAGTTATTGATGAAAATTTTACAGAGAATTAAAGTGGACCAGATATATGGATGGAGTATGAAAAGGAAAGTCAAATGGCATATATTGCAAGTGAAGTGGGAGCATAGAGTGAATGCTAAATTGAAGGAAGAGTTACTCAATTTAAATGAGTATATAAAGGAAGGTTTGATATGTGAACCAGAATATGGTCCATTTCTTTTTTAAAGTAATGATGTGACAGAAGTGAAATCTACAAAGGAACTGAATCAAATGAAGGATTCAGAGTAGCAAGGAGATATGATGACTGAAGCATCAAGTGGGACCACAAGGTCTTATGTTTTTAAAACTAATTATTTGTGTGTGATTGTAGGTACATCACAGGATGTTGAAAAAAATTTGAAGTTTGTTAAGGAGAAGAAGTTGAATCTAAAGTTTGTTCAGAATGATGCTGAGATAGCAAGATCTCAGAAAAAAAATGAGACAGAGGGGTCTCATGGGAATAAACAGCAGAGTATTGAAGCAGAGGAAGAAGGGACATCTGATGATTGGTCAACAGCAAGTGAAGGTATGGAAATTTGTGTAAAGTTTCCAAGTTCTACCCCAATTGAGATTGTTGAGTTATATATAAAGTTAGATCTTCAAAGAAGAAATTTGGAAAATTAGAGGATCTATACTCAGGGTGAGTTACTGAAAGAGAAAGACAAAGAAATTGTCCTGAATAATAATCAGGAAACAAAGGATAAGGATGTAGGAATGATTCAAAAAATCAAAGGAGTTCATCATTTTGAAACAGAACAGGGAGACATTCTTGAAATAGATGATATAGAGGAGGGACTAGCTGACAGTCTCATAGAGAATTTAAATTAGCATACTGATGTGCTAATGGAAGAGGAAATTTCAGAGAAGCATACTTAAATGTTTCCAGAGGAGAAAGAGGCACTGAGGCCTTATGTTTTTTATTTTACTAATTGCTTTGTGAGTACAAGTTTTATTGAAAATGCTGGAGCAAATTTGACACAAGTGAATAGTCAAGTAAAACAAAAGGAAGAAATTTTTGTGGAAATATGTAATCCATGGAACCAAGAGATTAGATTGCTGGAACCTATGCTGAAGAATCAAGATTCAAGGCATGAAGAGTAATCTCAATTTCAATATTGGGAAATGAAGAATGTGAAGGTGCAATACAATAGTAAACAAGAGTGCAAGGATGAAAGGGCGGAAGTAAGTATAAAAGTTCAGCAATCAAGAGGTGAAAGTAAAAAACAGACAAAAGATCTATTGGACAGAGAAATTGAACTGATAAGGAGGATAATGATGAAATTATCCCATAAGAAGATAGGAGTAGTAGAACAAAGAAGAAGTAGCAAGAGGAAGACAGTAGAAGACTGTGAAAGCATAGCCATTGGGGCAATGAAACATAAAGTGTGGAGACCTAGAGAAAAGCAAAAAACAAAATCAGCAACAAATGGAAAATTGCAGAACAAGGTATGGGATCCAGGAAGAAAAAGATCTGAAACACATGATCAGGAGATCATGATTATTTTCAACCTTGGGAGTCTGATGCAGGAGCACCAAGCTTAATTTTCATTATTTATTTGTGTGATTTAGTGGGGTGAGGTTTTTTAACTATTTTATAAATTATTTTGCTCATTTTTAATAAATTGAGAGAAAAATATGAATGTAACATTTATTGTAAATATTATCTTATATTAACTTAGGATATGAGTGGAGTGAGTTAGATAGATAATTTAGGGATTAGGAATTCCTTAAACAGGACTTAGTTAAGTCCAAAAAAAGGATAAATCTAATTTAGATTTTAGTTGAGATTTGTCTAGAGGAAATTATGGATTGGAATAAATTCATTATTATGTATAAATATGAGGAGTGTGCGAGGATGGAAGGATAGTGAGGAATACAGAGTGAGAGAGAGAGATGGTTTTAGAGCTTTTTTAAAAGTGTCGAGAGCCGAGAGGCCATCCATTGTAATATTCAGGAAAGGAATTTCTTGTATTATTATATATCAGTATTTTTGTTTGTATGGCTCTCTTTTATTTATGTACATTTTAAGCTGAATCAAATGTAGTTTTAATGAAGAATTTTCTTAATAATTTTGATGAATAAGGAAGCATGCACTCTTTTATATGCTAGGCTCTGTTTTATAGTAGAACCCTGGCATCAATTAGAAACCTAAGAAGAATCAGCGAAAAGGTTTGGAGCAAGAATTCATAGGGAAAGAACTCACTTCCATCAGAAGACAAGATGGCCTCGCACATGAAGCTACCTAATTTCAAGGGCATGGGTGATGAGGACGTGGATCGATTCTGGCTTTTCGCAGGATTGGTATGGACTATTTAGAACATAGTAAGCGATGCGGTGAAATGGTCACAATTATCCCTTTGCTTTGAAGGGATATTCCTGGACTGGTACACGGGATACATTAACCAAAATGCAAATGCGACTATTGAGGAAATTAAGAATGCGTTAAAATAGCAGTTCAAGAAACCTAAGTCCTACTCTATGATAGTAAATGACTTGAAGGACTTCAAGCAAGGACCGTCTGAGTCTGTATGGGAAGCAGATCAACAATTAAAGAAAGTTATCAGAGAAGGAGGATTCTAGTATGATGACAAGAAACACACGGAGTGGTTCATTGCTATGTTGTTGCCCCACCTGTGCGTACCTATGGGTCATCAAGCCATTGAAACACAAGAGAAGGCCTTGGAGGTCTCCATGAAATTGGAAGTTGTGCCAAGAGATGATACCCAATTAGAAGTACAGCAAATACAAGGCCAGCTAGAAATAATGCACATGGAGATTCAAAATTTACACAAGGAACGAGAAAAAAAGGCCAACCCTGAAATATGGTGCATAAAATGCAGGGTGAATGGCCACACCAAAGATAACTATTCGCTGCTTGCATACTACATTCAGGCCGGGGGACCTAGCCCACTACGCCCAAGGGAAGCTGCGGGACCAAGTGGGTTGACGCTATGTTGCGATGACTACCACGTTACTAGCCTGCGGAATACCAACCACTGCCCCCGCCTTACTGCATATATCCCCAAAGTAAAACAATAGTGGTGTAGGTTTTGTAGGTTTGTAGGACATAATGAACAGAACTGCTGAATGTATGATCTGATGATCTTCAGGGGAAACCTACATAGGGTACAGTCAGACCCTGCTTCACCTAGATCCCCTGCAGGTATAGGAGGCTCCTCTGCCAGGGGTAGGGGAGGGGGGCGAGGAGGAAGCATAAGCAAGGGTAGAGGCCAAATAATATGCTATAATTGTGGGGAATTAGGTCACTTTGTAAGCGATTTCACGAACCCAACTCCGTAGTCCTACAAATATTGCAGACAGCTGGACCATGTGGTTGAAGATTTCCCTATTCTGATAGCCAAGATTGAGGAGAAGAAATAGACACCTATGCAGAACGTACAAAGGGTCAAGGTAGAACCACGAAGTGAAGAACCAAGTATTAATTTTATGACCCGCAGCGACATAGCCACCGACGGGGCTGCAGAAAATGCTGAGGTAGAACCTCTTATTCGTAAAGAAACCAATAAACAAGAAGGGTTGGACCTACCAAAATAAAGGGAAACTTTTGTCTTAGCTTGCCAAGACTTTTCCAATGCTGCAACACCTACCCTTCCAACACATGTGCACCTTAGAGGAGATGATGAAGTTAAATCATTATTGTAGGTGTGTATGAGGCTGTTGCGCAATCAGCTGGCCATAGAAACCCTCCAAGCCCTGATAGATAACTGCGCAGTAAATACAACCCCAGCTACGGAAATTAAGGGTGTGCACAAACGATATAAGCACAAGAGGTGCACTGGTCGGGAGATTCAGCTAACTGCATAGATCGAAGATTATGAGATGGAGCAAGTTGTTCTAGACTTGGAATTTGATGCGAATGTACTACCCAAACAGACTTGGCAGTGAATGGGAGAAACTAAGTTAGAATGGTCTTTTATCCGGCTACACATGGCTAATCAACAGAAGATCACACCATTGGGGAGATCGTCAAAGATGGTCGTAGATATCGTTGGGGCTAAGGTATGAGTTGACTTTGAATTTATTCAGATTGTAGAAGATGCAGACCCTTACCCAGTGCTCTTGGGATTGGATTGGGCCATTGATACTGGTGGAATTATCAACTTGAAGAAATGAAGCATGGTATTTGAAATAAAGGGACCTCGAGTGATCGTACCACTAGACCCTGCAAAAGGAGAAAGATATACCGAGCCAGCACAGGAGGAAGAAGAAATAGACAGTATCTATAAGCTAAATGCAAGGGACGAAGAATGGATAAATCCTATGGCCGATGGAGTGCTGTGTTGGGAAAAAGATAGAAAATTATTTTCCGACTCTGACGAGGAAATAGACAATTGGAAAAACCGACTGCATGAGGTCTCCGTGCTACGCTGTATGCAAACTGCCAAGGACTTCCACTACATCTCCACTGAGGTAAGAGAACTACCTTATTTTGATGGCTCGAGTATTATAAATGAATTTCTGCGTACATTCAAAGCTGAGGTCCCGAGAGAACGAAGGTTGTGGGCTCTTAATCTGGCTATGCGTGCAACACCTACAATATGGTGGGAGGCACATAAGGAGGTGTTCCAGGACTGGGAGGAATTTTGAGACATGATGATCCTGCGATTCGAGGCCCTGGTTGAGGTGTGTGTCAAGAATTTCCTTGGCCTAGGGGACCGACGAACATTTGTCTACTTGGATAGAAAAATGGCACAACCAAACTCCGAATGAATGGGTTCATTTTTTTATTCATGCATTAGGACCGATCCCTACTGCACGGTACTTGGATGCGAAGCTACATCAACGCACCTATCACTGGGAAACCTTGAAGGACAAATTCATTAGTACCTTTGGGCTAATAGGAGGATCGAAGGTGATTGATGAAGCTCTGTAGGACATAGATGCATTCGTGTTTGGGGAATCCATCTCCTCCGCAGCAATTGGAGTGCCGACATGGGAAATGCAGATGCAAGACGTTATCAATTGTAGCAATATAGCTATAGGTGAATGTGATGAGAACCCGCGTAATATCTCTATCCCAAAATCGGAGGGGGAACACGCAGTTACGAGGCCATCACTACAGAATGTGGATGTAACAAAACCCCTGAAACTACGGAAAGTCAACATTGGCACGACAGAGCAGCCTAAGTTGGCTTAGATTGGTGACTACTGGGATGATGAAACTGTAAGCAAGGTGGCTGAATTTCTTACAGAATACCAAGACTTATTCCCAACCAACTTTTCAGAGCTCAAGAGGATTACAAGGGACTTGGGAGTGATGCTCATCACATTAAAACTAGATGCATGACCAATAAAGCAGCGCCTTACCAATTGAATTCTAAGTATAAACAAAAGCTTAAGGAGGAACTGGATAAAATGCTCGCCGCAAGTATTATCGAGCTAGTAGAGCAGTCGAATTGGGTAAGTCTGATGGTAGTTCAGGACAAAGAAAAATAAAGGAGAAATCCGGATCTATGTGGACTTGCGCAAGTTAAATGATGTCTGCGTACATGAACCCTTTCTGACACCATTTTCCGATGAAATATTGGATAGTGTAGGAGGCCAGGAAGAATATTTGTTTACAGATGGGTTTTCTGGATATCATCAAATACGAATTGCACCAAAAGATCATAGCAAGACTACATTTTCCAACGAATGGGGATATTTTCAATATACATTCATGCCGTTTGGACTCAAGAATGCCCCTCCTATCTTCTCACGGGTCGTTGTTGCAGTATTCAAATAATTCATCCACAAATTTCTCGAAGTATATTTCAATGATTGGACTATCTTAATCTTGGTAAAGATGCACATTTCAAACATGCACATGATGTTGGATGCCTGCCGAAAACACCAAATTTCCCTGAATATTAAAAAGTGTATCTTCTGCGTACCCTTCGGGATCTTTCTTGGACATATAGTTCGACAACAAGGGCTAATGGTGAACCCTGTGAAGGTTGCAATTATCATCAACCTAGCTGCACCTACAACTAAGAAACAACTGCGTTCGATCCTTGGACATACGAGCTACTACAAAAAATTTATTCAGGGATACACACTGATGACAGCACCCTTGGAGAATCTGCTTAAGAAAGATGTGTCATTTTTTTGGGATGATGAATGCCAGAAGAGCTTTGAGCTACTTAAAGAAAAAATGGTCTTTGCACCTATCCTTATCTTTCCTGAATGGGAACAGGAATTCCATGTTCATGTGGATGCTTCATGGATTGCACTGGGAGTGGTCCTTATGTAGCCTGGTGCCGTAGATATTGATCTCCCTATTGAAATTGCTAGTCGGAAACTCTCAAGTGTGGAGCGCAATTATGCCACTACCGAGAGGGAAGGGTTGGCCATGGTTTATGCACTACAAAATTATCGACACTATCTATTAGGAGGACACTTTAAAATGTTTACAGATCACTCAACTTTAAAGTACCTAGTGAATAAGCCTATGTTGGGGGGGAAATATGCAGATGGTTGTTGTTGTTTCAAGAATACGATTTCGAAATCATAGTTAAACCAGGGAAGTTGAACACTGGGCCAGATCACTTATCCCGAATTGAGACAAGTGAAGAACCTACTAGCTTGGAGGAAGGGTTGCCTGATGCACAACTGTTCACCATTAGAGTCATTGATGTGCACTTTGCTGATATCATCTAGTTCTTGGCTACAGGCATGGCACCTGCAGAATATTTAGTATAACAAAAGAAGGAGCTGGTTACCTAGGCGACAGATTTTACCATCATCGTAGGGAAATTGTATAAACTAGGCACTAATGAAGTGTTGTGCACGTACATTCTAAAGCATGAACGACATGATATCTTGGCCGAAGCTCATGACAAAATCGCAGGGGGTCACTACGTAGGCAAGGAAACAATGCACAAGATTTTACGAGTTGGACTATGGTGGCCTACCCTCCATAATGACTCTCA
This sequence comes from Pinus albicaulis, assembly GCA_034641835.2. NCBI lineage: Eukaryota > Viridiplantae > Streptophyta > Pinopsida > Pinales > Pinaceae > Pinus > Pinus albicaulis. The sequence continues at coordinate 1,092,317,723 of CM076583.1, forward strand.
CAACTATTGTAAAGCCTGCGATATGTGTCAATGGACGGAAAATTCGTCATGAAGAGATGAAATGCTGTTACAACTACAAGTAGCATTACAAGCCTTTGACAAATGGGCCATTGATTTTGTGGGACCCATCAACCCACTGGGGAAAAAGATGGGTGTGCGCTACATAATTACTGCCACTGATTATGTAACTAGGTGGGTCGAAGCATAAACGGTAAAGGATTGTATGAAAAATACCACTGTGCACTTCATCTTTGAGCAGATTCTGACTCGATTTTGATGTCCAAATATCCTTATGAGCGATCGAGGTACGCACTTTGTTTATTAAACAATCCAAGCATTGACTAAAGAGTTATGGATCCATCATGCAAAAAGCACCCCATATCATCCACAAGAAAACGAAGCGGTAGAATATTTTAACAAGATTTTAGAGCAAGCACTGACTAAGGTCTACAATGTTGATCGCAACGATTGGGACGTACGCATCCCATCGGTGCTCTGGGCCTACCGGATGACCTAAAAACACTGACAGGGAAAACCCCATTCAGGCTAGTCTATGGCAAGGAGACCATTATGCCAATGGAGTATATTGTTACCAGTCTTCATATCATAGCATTTACAAACATGGCAGAACCCAACGTCATGGAGGAGTGTTTAGCACAGCTTATGGCTTTGGAGGAAGATCGATTTATTGTTAATTTCCATTAGAAGGTTTAGAAGACCCGCGATAAGGCCTGACATGATCGTCATACTCGCTAGAAGACGTTCGCAGAGGGTGACCTGGTCCTCTTATATGATAGCTAGTTTACGAAACATCTAGGGAAGTTCCGACAACACTTTCTTGGTCCCTATACAATTAAGGAAATCATGAATGGTGGAGTTGTAAGGCTAGCCACCCTGCGCGGCGATATGCTCCCCAACTATATCAATGGTAGCTGGCTCAAACCATATCTGGTCAAATGACTATATGGCTGGAGTAGCTGTATAAGGCGGGATCGGTCTACCATAACACTTGAGTATGTTCAGGGTACGCATGGGAGGAGGCCACAACTTAGGAGGCCCAGAGTAACGCGCAAAGGGTGCAGGTGTCTGTTCAAAACGCATCAGGTGCGCTGGAAGTCCCGGGGTTCGTTGGGCACACAGGAGGTACGAGAACTAGCTGTTGGGACAGTAGAATCGCATAAAAAGCTAAAGTTACCGTTGACAGGAGCGGGTGGCCAGTGTTTAATGAAGCGATATCTTTAAATTTTGTACCATTTATCTGATGGTAGGTGTCCATCACAATTCACCCAATCATTAGTAACTCTTTGGGGTTATAAAAGTGGAAGTATTGGTCGAATGAGGGTTCCGTATCTTTTTTCTTGTTTCTGCTCCACGGGATTATGCTTTAGGATCATCTGGGTCTACTATACATCTGTCATGTCTGAACCATCTACCCCCTATGAGAGTAGCCACCCGGGGTTGGGATTCACTTTCCACCCCATAATGATGACCATCGACCCGACGATAGCCTCAACAGAGGCAGTAGTCAAGGAGGAAGTACATATTGCATCAAGGGCCACAGAAGTTACCTCCACTCCGCCTCCGGCAGAAAATAAAGGAAAACATAAAGTGCAAGGGTTCGGGAAGCTTTCCAAAGAGGCTGGGATAAATCCCGCACTTCTCCCCACAATATGAAGCCACCACGGAAGATGGACCTGATCGACTTACCTAAACCAACGGGCCACACCTTATCTACTCAGGAAAGCTAAGGTCACTTTGCTGCTACTTATTGCATTGGTCACATGTGAAGCACTAGAGGAAGCAGTCCTCCCCTATATCACCCCAGATATGTACGAAGGTGCACGCTACGCCAGCTTGTGGGACTCCAAGGATGCGCAGCATATCGAGGACAATCAAGTCTTTTGGGTTCTATTTCAGTGCCGCTTGGCAGCCGCTATCAGCTCCCACCCACATCTGTCTCTAGCAGTATATGACAAATACCAATCCATTACAGCATTTCACATCACCCTGCACCACGTCCACATTAGAGTGCGCAACGATACAGTCTGGGTCTCGCTCCCATATATGGCTACGAACGAGGATATTGATCACATAATCGCTACCTGGTACCCGTAGTCGTAGGTTGGGTTAAAAACTGATACAATATGCACTTCAGGAGTGAAGATTCCCCCGATCACCGCAACCAAAGGAACTAGCGAATCAAACAACCGCACAGGGGAAGAAGGGAAGGTCGGCTCCCTGAAGGATTTGCAGCCAGACTGCAATACGAAGAAGGGTGCGGCAATACCCTCACAGAAGGCCCTGTAGCCACACGACGGTATAGCAAACCAAGAGCCAGGGGATGCTCCCTGCCCCAGAGGAACAAAACGAATGTGTGTGGAAGCTAAGGGGCCACACAAGAGGAAGCACTCACAACGAACAGGATGTGAGGAAATAGTTACACTCACAACAGGCGACCTAGAACAAACTGCTGATACAATCACCTTGGCCACGGAGGACAAGTGGTTGACCTTGGAAAAGCAGCAGCAAACTACGGTCGCTGCACTTTAGGCCAAGTTCCGGGACTTGCAAATGAAGATGGACACACTACAAACTAGTTTGGTCTAGGTCCGCTCGACCCTTATTGTGGAGGCAAGCCACCTTTCCCCACTACCCAGGGTAGCCCTTATAGTCAATCCACCCGACATTGGAACACAAGTACAGGCCTACGCAAAGGTCCAACTAGATTTGGCAAGATTGCCCCATGATTCACTACAGGTGTTGCATAGCTCACTGTTTCAAGAAATACACCACAGGCACCATCAGGCCTACCAGCGGCTCCATGTAGCAGAATAGAACATTAGCGAACAGACAGCTGAGGTAACCAGGGTACAAGCTGCGCACATGAAGCTCGAGCATCTGATTGGCCGATTCTGCATAGATGTTCCCACAGAAATCTAGACATCATCCACCCCTCAGGCAAAAGCAGAAATACTGGTCACAGCCTTGAGAGCCTCCCAGACAGAGGTCCAGGTCGTCAAAGCTCAGATGGAAGAGAAAATTACAGAATTATAGGCCAAGCTGCAGCCAGAAACACCTTCAGAAGTTAGGGCTCAGCGGGCTGTGCTAGTTACAGTTGCCACGAACATAATCATAGGCCACATTACTCAGGGCACCCTATTATTGGACACAGCGATGTAGCTATGGACTAAGGCACAGCATGATCCTCTCCTGTATGAACTTAATCAAACGCTGCGCCAGAAGGAAGAAGAGTTCAATCAAATGAAGGCTACCTTGACTACACTAGGCCCAGCCCAGCGCTTGACTCGATTGTGCTCCAGCCAGGCCCTTAGAGACAACATAGAAGCCCTTCGACAACGGAAGCAGACGTTGAGTGATCATCTCAAACCATGGGCAGACGAGGCCCTCAAACTATCCCACGATGTGGATATTGCAATGAAGTAGTTGAATCATACATTGGAGAGTGTCGCAGCCGCTACAGAAGGCCCAAACTCACAAAATTTGGTAGAGATAGCTCAGACTGCCACTGCACAAAGCGAAAGGGTGCTTCCTCCACTAATCACGGTCATCACACAGCTTCAGGCACAAATGGAGGACCCATGACCACCGTGACTCGGGACGAGTCACAAGATTATGTTGGGGGACTGTTGGAACAAGGTCCCTTAACATCTGTGAATCTTGTATAATTTTGTATTTTTTAGTCTAACGGAGGGGTTTTGGGGTGGGTCAAAGCCCCTAATGCATTGTAAATGGGTCAAGGGTAGACAAAGAGTCTATGAACCATGGTTTGCGGACCATTGGATGCATAGGCTAAATCGCTATAAATAGATGCACCTTTTTTTAGTCATAGGTAAGAATGAATAGAGATTGATACAAAGTACGAAATGTTAGATATGTGGTAGGGTTTTTTGGGTTAGGACTCCTGCTGGCTGTGTGTGTAGAGATCCTCTATCCTGCTGTGTGCGAACCCTATTGGTTGTGTGCGCAGGTGGTAATTTGGGGAATGTAAGAGTATTTTTTAGTAATGATATAGACGTGCGGAAGTATTGTGGATATTTGATGTTATCTGTATTTGTCATGTTATGGTTGATGTGGACTTAATTTATATGATGATGTATCTGTAGTAAGTTGTGAACTGTTTGTGTTATTGTAAATGTATCTGTGATCTATTAATCCACTGCAAATATTATATTATGTGATTATAGCTAATAGTACGCATGTGGATGTGAGCCTATTGTTTAGATTTGATAAGCTATATTTTGGTTATTTATTGAAACTCCTGTGAACAACCTCTAGCTGTATAGATCTGATAGCTGTGGACCAGCTTGACTTACCTGCTCTCTCCTAGGGTGCGGAAACCTAGTTCCAACACCCTCCCATACTGCTTCGGGTGGGACTTTGGCCTGCGCAAGCAGGTCACTACCAAAAGGGCCAGTAGTATAGAGGTTTTTTGGCAAACCTTAACCTCCGAACCTGGGTCAGGACCCCTCGATCCAACAATAATCAAGAGAAGTTAGTTGAAGATGAAAGAAATCAAGAAATGAAAGTAGATCCACAAGATCTCTCTGTGGAGACAAATGATAATTCATCTGCTCTTTTTATTAAGGCTAAAGAAGACATTCAGTCTCATGATCAATCTTCGTGAGAGAAAGAAAATAATCGTTGTTTAATCCAAAGAAAACAAATACTGCCTCCTCGTTTGATGGAGGAATAATTTAATCATATTCTAACCATGCAACTAGCCTCTCAATATTTATGTGATTAGGAGATTAATTATATTTGTTCTACTGCTGATTTATGTATTGAATTCGTTCCTCCTTAAGGAACAGATGTAGAACACATTGATGTTGAGGTTATTTTTCATTCACAAGAAGGTTGGTTGGTAGAAAGTACTTTTGTTCATCAAAATGGTGGCCTTCAAACAAGATTCAGCAATCTCAGTCAAGACATATTAGGTTTGCTTGAGGACATCATATTGGTATACAATGAAGATTCCATATCAAATGACCATGAAGAATGTATATATATTCTCTTTCAAAAGGATCTTCAGCATAACAAATTGGAACAAAGAGTAATCCTAGATGAAGCTTGTTATTTGAATCCTCAGGACCAAATATTTTTCCAATATCCTTTTGCTACCATCTTAGAATCATTTAAAGGAGTATGTGATGTCATGAATGCTTTGCTGCAAAATTTAGGGAAAACCACTTATGTTCAATGGCAAGTAAGATGGGAGTGGTCATTTTGTTTTTCAGCCTACTCAAAAAAGTGAAAAAGAATCAATCATGTAGTCATTTACTTGACTGGTTATATTGGAAAAAAGAGTTCACTTAGTGTATATGTCATCTCTAAGGTAGATTAGGGTAGGTAGGTGTGAAAATAAGCTTAGTACTCTGAGCATCTTTCTAGTTTTAGTTTCAGATTGCTTTCTAGTTTTTAGTTCAAGTGTTTCCTAGACTACAGGTTGCAGAGTGTTGATTTCAGCTTGAAGATTTTCAGCCACAAAGGTTTGGTAGAAAATTAAGTTGCAGATTAGGGATCAGCCCAATGGATCAAGCCACTAGTCTACGGTGTTCTTGACACCTCCTGAAGGAGCTACCATCCGTAGTTGGAGCCACTGTTAGGGTCATGTAATTTAAAAAATCTCAAGGTGGCTGATTATTTCTGTTCAAATCGTTTATATTTAAAATAATATTCCATGACTGTCATTTATTTCCAAGAAGATACTTCTGGCATCAAAGATGTCAAAAGATGGATGTATTCAAAACATTTCCAATATAGTCCAAACTAATCCTAAATGCATTAGGTAGCATTATCCATCTCATAAAACTCCCCAACACCCACATGCATAATGTTTAGGACTTTTATAAAGCCTCGACACTTCCATTTCAGCGCCGACCCCCACATTAGGACATTTGATATATACATATATGATATGAACCGTAGCTAGTCTTTATCCCATTGACCCTTTACCATTTCATCACATCACACTTCGCAAATTTTAGCCTTTAACTCTCGTTCCTCATAACAAAACTGCCAATTTTTTATTTGAAGTATTAAATGGGCCCCATATCCATCCTGACACATCACCCTCCATCATCACACTTCACAAGTTTTAGCACTTACTTCACTTCCCCCGATCCCTGATTTTGCGATTTACGATAATCTTAAAATATTGCGATTTCCATATATCGCATCGCAAATTCCACTTGTGACCCTTATCCCATTGACCCCTTCCTTTCCTTTTTGCATCGCAAGTTCACAAAAATTCCATTCATAACTTAATTTCCAAATCTTACAAAATTCCCAATGAAATATCAGTGGGACCCCATCACATATCGAAACTCACAGGTTTAGGAGGATAGGCGCCCAAGAATATGTTAAAAATTCCAAAATGCGATTTGTGACATTGAAGCGGATGCGATGCAGGTCAATGTTGAAGCCTAAAATATTTCAAATCCGGCTGTGTGCGAGATTGGTGGGACCCAATCGCATATCGCAATTCGCAAGTTCAGGAGGATAAGTGCCCAGGAATATGTTATAAATTTTGAAATTTGATTTGTGATATTGAAGTAGATACGATATCGGTCAATGTTGAAGCCTAAAGGATTTCAAATCCAGGTGTGTGCGATATTGGTGGGACCCAATCGCATATCGCAATTCGCAAGTTCAAGAGGAGAAGTGCCCAGGAATATGTTATAAAAACTAAAATGTTATTTATGATATTGAAGTGGATGCGATGTCAGTCAATGATGAAGCCTAAAGGATTTCAAATCTGAGTGTGTGTGATTTTGGTGGGACCCAATCGCATATCACAATTCACAAGTTTAGGAGGAGAAGCACCCAATAATATGTTATAAACATTGAAATGCGATTTGTGATATTGAAGAGCACGAGATGCGGGTCAATGTTGAAGCCTAAAGGATTTCAAATCTAGGTGGATGAGGTTTTTAGGTTGTTTTATGAAGAAAAGGGCTAGATACGGTAGTAAGACTCAGGTAGAATGATACCCGAAAAAGAGAAAAGGGCAGAGTAAGCTAAATGTTGCGGTAATAAGGAGATAGACACCATGGGTCGAGTCGGGCAAAGGGAGATTGTACAAAACTGTTATGATATAACAACAGGAACATAAAAAGGCAGTAAACACATCAGCACAGCCACCAATCAATGAAAATTTTCTGACACCACACTAGATTTAATTATCCAGCGTCGGTTTTCGGAAAAAGCAGGGCCAAATGTCAGATTTATTTTATCATGGCCTCTTCGTGATCCCAAGAGCCAAAATTTTCCTACTGTGCAATCAATAACAGACTGCTAAAGCCACTTTTATGGCCAGATTTATCTTATCACCACTTGCATGGTTCCACTTGTCTAATTTTTTCTTGAATGTAGTTAATGAAATCACTGCAGTAGATAGAGGAGTTGACTTAAGTTTTAGTTAAATAATGCATGCATGAGCAATATAAAGGGGGAGCCTCAAAAGGGAAAAGCCATTGTAAAAGGCTCATCTGATTGTAAACACTCTTTTGGATGAATGGAAGGACACTATTGTTTTAAGATTCTTGTGTTATGATGTGTGGTGAAGTGTTTTCTCAATATAATTTGTCATCTTCTTGTTTCATATATTTTTTCTTTCTTTACTATGGATAAGAAATTTTTGTGTAGGATTTGCCATAGGGTACCCTACTCAGTCTTGAAATAGTAATTTATGTTTTCCTCTAATATTTGAATGCATAATTTAGATAGGGTCTGCTATGCATTCACATCGAACCTTAATCTATTCTCCTTTTCCATTTCACAAGCTGTAGAGATCCATTAGCATGACTAGCTTGCCTTGTTACACACGATTTCGGTTATTCATCAATTTGAATCTGTTTACACCTGTTTGACTCCATATCCCAATGGCCCTCTTCTACTGTCTCAACCGAAAATTTTCAAACAAACCCCTATGCACTAAGAGCTAGCCTAAAATTCCCAATCAAACAAAGCTACATCTAACAAAGAGATCCCTCTCTCAGTCTAGGAGGGCTAGATCCTGGGCCCGAAGTGGTTTTGATGTTGGCCCTCTGTGATTATGTCTTCAACCTTGGGAATTATGGGGCTCTAACACCTAGCATCACTACTGCTCTGGAATAAATATGTGAGATTTATCCACATTGCAAAAGGAGTCTCCTTTCTATGAAAGTTCGAAACCACGTGATCTTTGACACCCTCCACAATAATCCTCCTGTCTTTTGTTGTGTCTTTATTCCATTGAGCTTGTGCTTGTAGATCATAATATGATGGCTTTAGAATATATTTTTTTTTGTACTATAATACTCCATTTCCAACTAGGACAACTTCCATCATGTATTTTCAAGCACAAATTTTTTAGGTGCCCTCCAATGCATACTCAAGCCTCAATTTATTAAAAGAAATTGTTCCTACACTGAAGAATGTCTACACCAAAAACTCTGCAAATCAAAAATTTTCTTAGAGAAGATCTAGAACATGGTTTATGTGTAGTCTTAAATAGCTATGATAACATATAATAGAAATAGCTTGAAATTTGTGGGTTCTAATGAAATCATACTGAAAAAAATAGACACAAATTTATTCTACCCAATCTGTGGAAAGGAAAACATACAATAGAAACACCTACAATCGCATGCAATCACTAAATAACAATGAACACAATATTTTTCTAAAGAATCCAACTCGGAAAAACCTCTCCTCCTTTTTGTATTAAATCGTATGAGAATATGGATATATTATAATGAAAACTTCAATCCTTGAAGCTCAACCTACACTGTAATATTGATCTCCTAGTCTCTGACCTAATCTGACCAACACTTAGCCAAAATAGACCTCGGCTATCCTCCTATTTCCTGGCAGAATCCTTGAGGAAATTAGCTCCTAAATGATAGGATAATTCCCTATATCCTTGTGCAAATACTAAAGTACTTGATCACCTTCTCCAATGCAAAAAATATACACTCAACTATTATACAAATTATAATTCCAATGTGCCCTTCCTCCACCTCAACTAGGAAATTCGAATTCCATGCATGACCATGCATATTTTTAGTAAATTAGCTATTTAAGTGTGATATCAATGAGTTACAAATAGTTACAAATACTCAACTAAACTCCTACTAATTATATTCATGGCTAGATATTAGATAATTGATTTTAATTAGAAATAACTCCACTAGATTGCTATATTTTAGCAATAAACTCATGCACAACTCTACTTCTAGCCTACAAACTCAAATTGGTTGATTTAACTCCGTGATTTGGCCATGTCACCATGCTAAATACAACCCAAGTAATGTTGAAGATGTGTAATTTTGAATTTCTCCATTTTACTAAGGCACAAGTCAAATGAAGCCTTTTCTTGCTACAGTTTAACAACACTAACCCCCAAATATATTTGCAGACACCAACCTATTGTAGGCACCAGGGACTAACCTACTAGAGACACTAACCCCCAAAATAAATTTCCATAAATGAACCTATTGTAGGCTACAATCTGATTGAGGAACCAACCTTGATGTTATTCAATAACTTGCAATAGGCTCCAACCTCATTTTCCAAATTGCTGTAGACTACATTTCACAATATTTCTAGATAGATCCACAAATTCAACACAAATCACTTCTTCCAAATATGATCATATCAACACATCTTCAATTATCTTTTCAACTGTCAATAGTAACTCATCGTTAATTTCTTGTATCAATACTATACCTACTCATATGGCCTAGAACATTTTTCAAGAAATGAAATAAATGCAATTTTCATCCTTCAAAACTTGTCCTTGTGACTTTTCATGTCCCTTATATAGATCACAAGAAAATACAAGCCATTTCCCCCTTTTTCAAAAATCATATTTCCCTCAAATTAGCCCATAAAACATTATAAAAATTAATTGTTCTACAAATTGCGCATTTCCAATCCTCTACGTACAAAATTCACTTTTTTCTATTTGCACGTTCTATAAAATGCACTTCTTCAATATGTCCAAAAGTTCAGCAAAATGCACTCTTAAGGGTGAAAATAAAATTTTGGCAGTCCCTAACAAAATTGAACTCATGACCTATCCTAAACCAATCAGAGTCAACGCCAATTCAATACAACGTTATCTATTCATGTTAAAAAGCAACATTATATTTATAATGAAATTCACTTGTGATATCACTTAGGGCTTATTCATACACAACACATGTCTTTAACTAGATTTGAAATCACAACAGAAAACAACACCTTTGGGCCTCACCATATAACATATAGCTAGTGCACACGAGCCTCACAATATAACAAGGAGACAACGCCTACAGGCCTCACCATATAACATAGAGAAAATTCCTATGGGGCTCTTGTATAGAGCCAACACCTTTAGCTTCATGAACCATGCTTCTGAGCCTTGCTATGTAACATAAAGCCAATTCCCTCAGGTCTAACTTTGTATTTAATGCCAATCAAATTGATACACCCCCATGCCTCATTGTAATCTGAAAACCAAAACAACCTTCAGGCCTCACTATCTATTGAATTCCAAACAAATTTATATGCCTTTGGGCCTCACTATACCCTGCAAACAAAAATGACCTTTAGACCTTACTATCTACTTAACACGAAATAAATTTATATGCCTTTAGGCATCACTATGATTTGTAAACCAAGATGTATTTAAAACTTCACTATGTATTAATCACCAAAAAAATTGAAACTCCCTTGGGCCTCACTGTACTCTTCAAACCAAGTCATCCTTTGGGACTTAATATTTATTGAATTCCAAACAAAATTATATTCCTTTGGGCCTCACTATGCTCAACAAAACAAAACCCTCACTATACTCTGCAAACAAAATGACCTTTGGGCCTTACTATCTACTTAACACCAAATAAATTTATATGCCTTTAGGAATCACTATGCTTTGTAAACCAAGATGGATTTCAAACTTCATTATGTATTAATCACAAAACAAATTGAAACTCCCTTGGACCTCACTGTACTCTTCAAACCAAGTCTTCCTTTGGGACTTACTGTGTATTGAATTCCAAACAAAATTATATGCCTTTGGGCCGCACTATGCTCAACAAACCAAAATATCCTTTGAGCCTCATGATCCACAAAAAATGAAATGGTTTTCATACATCACAATCCAATGAAAACCAGATTATCTTCGAGCCTCACCATCCACTGCAAACCAACCGAACTTCGGGCCTCATAATCCACTAAAAACTAGAATATATTGATGAACTAGCACACTCTCTTAACATCATACAGGAACACTCACACACACATAAGTGGGTATGTGTGTGAAATAATCCCCTAGGGCTAAATTAAATCCGACATGAACTTCAAACATGGAGTGACGCAATATTGAATTTTTGCATTTATGTAGAACCTTCCATGTGACCACACTATGTGACTTGGTATTAGGGTCCATAGTCAAACTATGCTAATGCCAGCATGATGTCACCAATTGCATGTGGCACTCTTTGAGTGGTTCCATGTTTCACCAAAAAATTTCCCTATTGGCCAACCAAAATTGCCAAATCAACATGTCACGTGGCACCATAGTGTGTTCACATGTGATAATTGTACTGCCAAATCAACATGTCACGTGGCACCATAGTGTGTTCACATGTGATAATTGTACTGCCACATCATGTATGTTCACATCATCATCTTACTACCACATCATGTATGTCCAAATCATCACAATTCTTCCAATCTCTCACCGCATGTCATTGTGCTACCACTTAAAAAATATGGTCTCGACACCTGTGCATCTCCATCAGAGTGCCACATCATCGATCACCTGCTTTGAGGGGATCTACTTGACATCCATTTACACCTACCACATGTCACATATTCATTGTTCCAACATAGAAGAATTCAAATGACGTGGGGGGGGGGGGTGATACCTCTATTAAACCTCACAAAATTTATCATTCCATCCATTGTTTATGAAATCTCCAATGGCTAGACCTACCCTGAGATGCAAAAACTTTAATATGGTTAACCAGTGCACAATTCCACATGTCATCCACCTTTTATTTCTCATGAGAAAATGGATCTGATCTAAATATGCACAAAATTTAACAAATTTGGTGTTTTTCCCCTTTTTTCCACTGCCACCTTCAAACTGACTTATCTTCTCATACAAAAAGATTTTGACCAAGTGTGATATACCATTGGCAATGTGTTACACAATATTTTGTCACTGTCCCTGTACTCCCTGTTCCCAGATCTTGGAGAACTCCTACAATGATCCCTGTGTACTTTTCCCATCATGAAAACATGCCTTTGGATCCCATACAATATTAAGATTAATCCCTCTTTTATTCATTCCTGGAGGAACTTCCTAAAAAATCATTTATTTGGAGCAACGTGACCCTTCAGAGTCTCACCAACGCTTATGGAAAATCCTTAGCGCGTGACTAGAGTTGATCGTCGCTGGTATGAATCTCATAGCTATGTCGATCTACTTCTAGAAGCTTTTTTAAAATGGAAACAAAGATTCATGGCCTAGAAGCTTCGATAGTGGAGATTTGGATGTTTGTTGATCAGGATATGGCTGAGATTCCTCCTTTGGGCCTCTTGTTCCTAAAAATTGGGAACCACCCAAGGAGATAAGAATTTCTCCCATCTTAAGTGGGTCCATGTCCCCTCCTCCATCAATATAAATTGATCACCTTCCAATGCCTCTACTATCTAGAAGAGAATAGAGAAGAAGAATAGCAGAGAAGGATTTGAATTTTTCCTTAGGCATAGAAAGATAGAGTTGAGACCCTTAACCTTCTCATATTTAGTTGAAGAAGAGTGCTTTGGAGACGTGCTCGGATTCAGGCTTATCAAAGGAGAGCTATGACATCAAGACGCAAGTTTTAACTCCCCTTTTTTATTAATAATATAATGCAACTGGTATTTGTTTTCCATTCTTGTCTGTGATTGTGATAACAAGTCTAGCACTCCTTGATCAGTTAGATAGATTACTTTTGATATATGCTTGTTGCACCTTTAAATTTTTTGTTTTTTTTTATTATAATTTATACAGGTAGTCAAACGCTGGTAGCAGTGAAGATCGAGCTTGGAAGAGTGAAAGACCAAAAGGCTTCAACGAGGAACAGCATCATAGAATCATGTTGAGCTAGGCCATATTATTCGTATTGTGTTTCAATTTTAATCTAGGAAAGTAGGTATTTGTTTGTTCCTTTTGTAGATAGACCGACTCTAGGGCTAGAGGATCGTCTCTATCCACAAAGAGGATTTACCTAGACAACACAAGGCCTTGGAGAGGACAACCAACCATAACATCCATAGCTTCATTTGAAATTATAACTTCAACAAAAACTCAATATTCTTCATGTCAATTTATCATAATTGATGTGATCAAGGCATTGAAATAACAATATACTCAACAATCTCCTTCCTTTGACATCCCTTTTGAAATCAATGACACTGGTTGTCATCAATGACAACACCTTGTTCAATAGAAAATTCTTCCTTTCGTGGGAAAATATATTATTTTTCCATGCCAATTTCTTCTATGTTAGGCCATCGTTTAGTATGTGTCATGTGTTTTCATCCTTCCTCTATAAATTCACACATCTGATTTGAATTTCTCTCTATTTTCTAAATTATGTGTCATGTGTACTAAAATTTGGTCAATTTTAGCTCCCACTTGGTCGATTCAACTAGTTCCTGGTAGAATTTTTATCTTTTGGATGTTATATCAGTCGTATTACGAAACTCACATCTAATTTTCCATACTTGACCATATGTTTATATTAGAATGGTATCAAAAACTAGATAGTGGTCTCTGAAAATTATGCATTTTAGATGCTTCTACTAGTTTTCATGAATTATTAAGAAAACATGTACATTCCATGCCCTGGGTTGTTCACTTTTCAAGCTAAAAAATAAGTAAATTTAAGCAATTGGAATAAAAAATACTAAAATCTTGCCAAGCTTCCATACCCAAATTCTAAAATAGTGAGTATTCAAGGCTCGGAGGAAAGTTTCAAGTAGAAAGGAAGCTTCCATTTGTACCCAAATTGAATTTTAAAATAATATTTGGAGAATTTAGTGGAAAAATTCATTGCGCACATAAAAGAATATGATATGGCCAAGTTTTCGATAACACCTGATCACCCAAAATTTCTATGATGTGATCCTAATGAGTGGATACTATATTGCCATTTCCATAGCTCCCCGCAGGGGCTCTGATGAATGCACATATGTCAGGTGCATAAATTACTTGGATATAGGTTTCCCATCTTCTCTTTAAGTGAACAACAAGCAATAATATGTACATTAAATCAATATAAATATATTTCGTTGACACCTAGTTTTTCACAACCTTTTTGTTCCATGCTTAATATGGATTACATGCATCTTCCATTGAAAACTCAACATATAGAATCAGTGATCCTTCCACTCACTGTATATAATCATAGTCCTTGTCATAATATTTATTGCATGCTTTATCCCATTATAACCTAGTTGCAGTGAACTTCTCATATTCCCCATCATCAAGAAAAATATGCTTTCCTAAGGGAGAATCATATCATAAGTTATATCTTGTTGAATCAATGGGACTCTATAGATAATAATTTAGTTCTATTTCTACAAGTATTTGTTGGGGTAAATTTTTTAGAATGCCTATGATCGTGTTAAATATGGTTGTGCTTGTACTTGAATATTAAGATATCCATTACTATGAGCTAAGGAGAAATTTTAAATTAAGAGGCACTTCCATGAATTTAAATGGTTATTTGACAAAAAATTTATCTAAATTATTTCATGTTTATGTTTGGTCCACTCTTCTTTTGATGGTTATTGATATTACACCATTTTCCCAATCACAACACCTCCATATGATAGAGAAATTTGCATCTAGAATTTATAATCATTAGTATCGAAATATGGCTTTGGGAACTTTAACACGATATGCATTTCATAAAAAGGAAGAATGTTGTGATGAACAAAAAATGTTCTTAGATGAGAAACAACCAATACTAGAAATATAATTATCATTCAATGGTTTATTCATGCTTATTTCCTTATTTGGATTTGAATAAACACAGAGCTATGATTGTCCATTGCTTAGTGGTTTTTATAAAAAGACAAGCCTAATTGAATATCGTGATCAAAACTTTGAAAATGTGAACATATATTTATTGTCAAATAATTATTTAGTATCCTGATCATTGTGGGCAAATATTACTATTCTGGGCACTTTCTTGTATTTTGAGGTGAAGTATTCAACTCAATAATCAAGAATTATAACTTGAAAATAATAATTTTGTAAGTCTACTTGTACTTTCTTGAAAATCATTTGAATTTGCATAGTAAATGAGCAAATTATTAGTAGAAGTTGACACCCTTCATTTTTTGGGATTGAAGTATGGCCCAAATTAATGAGTTATTATAGTTATTTAATCCTTTAATATTGATATGGATTGGATATTTATGTTATTTTTCACCCATATTGATGCTTTTAGAGTGGAAAAATGGGAAGAATTAGCTCTCATGAGAATTTTTATAAGTGGGTCCTATTTTGTAATTTAGGATTTAAAACCTTCCAAAGGAATTTTGAGGAATTTAATAAAGTTTTTTGGGGTTCAAAAACTCTCTCTACTGCTAGACCCCCTGGAATTTTTTTACACTCAGATACCTTCCAATTATGCAATAGAAACATCAAACAAACTTTGTATGAAAAAGTTATTCCATCTTAAAATTTAATGTTCCTATTTTATCCAACATTATTCAAGAGGATGCCACGTCAACCCCATTACTCATGCAAAAGGGGGTATACACATGACCATTATGAATAAGACTCTAGAAGAGTTGATTTGTAACTCATATTAAGTGGTTGAATGGGTCCAATTTAGCCCTAATTGGCTATTGCACTTTTTTATAATGGAGCCACTCGGAAAAAAGGGGATAGATTACTTTCTAGTGTAATTTGCTCCATAGGAGAGCATAGTAGATAAGAGAGGATAAAGAGAGGGTGGAACATATATATTTGTTGTATTATGGTAGCCCATGAGCCACAAGTCTCACTCTTTTATATTTTCATCATTTCCATTCATAAAAATAGAGAGAAAATCAACCTCACTTTCCAACTGGATTTTCTCCAAAAAGGGTGTCCCAAGTTAGTCATATATTGTGTTATTGTAGTTTTGTGAGTTATTTTTGTATTTTGTTTTTGTTTCCACATTTGTATTTATTACATGCATGTTGGATTGAAGGGTCCTGGCCCAGGTCCAGAGTGTTCTGTGAAACCAACAAAACCCTCCAACTACTGGCCCTTTCAACAATGATCTGCTTGCGCAGACCAAAGTCTCACCCAAAGTAATATGGGGGGGTGCTGGAATGACATTTCCACACCCTTAGGGACCATATGATGTGGAAATTAATCCTACTTATCTGATCTAATGCTTATCATCCTACATGAGACTTCACAGAAACCTATATCTAATTGCAGATAAAACCATTAATAGATATGCGTAAAAAATATCATTATTCTTTAGTGAGATCTAATTTTTCAGAGATGAAATAACACTTGTGCAATCACATAGATAGTTCTTCTGTAAAATATTAAACATAGATGCAACCCATGCGTGAATACAAACATCTTTAACATATACTTAACTCAGATAAATGCACATTCAACCAGGAACATAAATAGATCTATAACTTGCATTAATCAATAGATAATTAAACCAAAATATTCATGCATGAACACATAAATCACAATGGAACAGAATTCTCCAAATCTTCTTCTTTATTAATAGATATTCAATCTAGTACAGTCCTTTCCTCTTGTGCATATAGCAGCAGGGTCCTTGCACAGAGCTTAGGACTAGGTCTCTGCGCACACAGCCAGCAAGAGCCTTTCTACCCAAACCAAACACAGACTTACCCAAAACGTATATCAAAACATTCATCATTAAACAAAACTACTATTGATATCCTTACTCAACTCAACACTTACATATTTATATGACTCAGACGTGCACATACCATGGTCTCAGACCATGGTTTAAGACTCATGGTTTCCCTTGTCACCCATTACAATCATTAAGGAGCTTTGAACCGCCCCAAATCCCTTTGACTTCTGTGTGCGATGTGTATTGACAAAATTTAACCAAAATTGTACTAAAAAACTTGACCCTAGGGGATCCTATCCCAATAGGCCCCCAACACAATATAGTGACCCATCCCGAGTCACTTTGGTCCAGGCTCCTACATATTTTCTTTCAATGTTTTAATGGAAGCTTTGAATGGATGAATGATGTATGTACTCTGCACTGTAGCATTCAAAAATTCTTCAAGTAGTTTTTCTATCATTGGTCCCTCGGTTGCCAAGATGATTTTTCTCTGAGTTTGTAGTGGGCCTTTGAGGAAACCATCAACGCTCTGGGAAAGCTACAAAACCTCCTCATCCTAAGGCTATATTCTATTTTTGAGTAGCTGCTCCTGTCAGCTTAGTGTATCGATTTAATCGATTTCTTCCTAAATGGTTTTCCTTTCCTATAGTTGAGCTAATCTTTGGGTCAGCCCCAGGGTCAGCGTAGTGACCCAAATCTCATTGAATTGTTGTTATTTGGCCCGTAGAACTACCTTCAGCTATTGTACCATGGGGCCATCTTGGTCAGAGGTCCAAATTCCCATGGCCTCTTCCAACAATTTTCTACAAGCATCCACAGTAGCAGTGATGCTAGCAGCTGATTCCTAAACTACTGCGGCACTCTGCGCACAAACTTCCAGAGGCGTCTAGGGCTACAACTTCATGTGAAAGTCTACTATCTTATGTTAAAGATCTACATGCACTATTGCTACTTCTAACCTTGACGCTTTCAATGCAGCTATCGAACTTTCCAATTTGAAAGTGGGCACTGCAGTAGTTGGCACGATGATTTCAAGGAAACCAGAGCACAGCTAATCAATCATGGATTCCAAATTGGCACACTAGATTTTAGCAACACTGGGTGCATCTTATGCTATCTGATGTCCCTTATGCATTTTTCCAGCTTGCTCCTGATCTTACGTGGTGACCTATAATGCCTTGTACTCCATGTACTACATCTCATCCATGATCATCGTATGCATGGCTTGTAACTTTCCACTGAGAAAGATAGCCAAATAAACTCTGACCTCTTGTTGAGCCTATAAGGATGTGCGCAAGGTCATATCTTCATGATGAAGCATAGGTCTTGGGATTTGGAACATTCTATTGTCTGAGGGAGATTCCAAGATAGTTTTTATTGGTAGCGCACTCACTTATCCCATGCTTGTTTGCTACACACTCACTTGTATCGCACTCACTTGCACTCTGAGTTGTTGGAGTCCTTTCTATGCATCATCGAGCACCGATTTATATTGGGACTCTACTTTTCTCCATACATCTTCAGTAACCACCTGGACTATCTCACCAATATTGTTAAAATCTTCCTTTGTCAGCCTCATTGGGCTAGTCTCGGTCTTCTTAGAGGCTTTCGTTTTTTTGCACAAACCCAGTGGAATTTGAGACCCTCGCTTGGTCCCTCGCCAGGTTTCTGTCTACGTGGCAGGTGCATTAGTATTGTCTCCTTCCTTATCTCCCATATCATTTTTGTAGTGCAACTCAACTATCTCTGTTGTAGTGGTTGGCTCCTGATCCTTCTGTGCATCCTTTGGTTGGTCTGTAAGTGTGTGCAACTTCATAGGAGTCGTAGGCGATGATGATGACAACACACCACCATTTGTACTTGCTTCTAACCATAAGGGGGGCCACTTGGTCACAGTGCACACAAGATCATCCTCTGTAACCACATATGGTAGCTCATATCAGACACCTTCCATGTCCCTCTTTGTGCGGACATGCACATTGTGAAAGGTGGCCTTGAAGTTTGTAATGTGTTTATACTAGTCATACATCATAAGTGAGAGTCGTGGCTTGGACTGCACCACTTGAAACACCTTTATATCAAATAGAACCCAGAATATCTTATTTTATGTTATCCTGGAAGGAAGCTTTGAGTTTCAAAATGATGCATATTTTACGACTTTGTAGAGATTTGGCTCAATCTATAGTAATTGGTACTGCGTTAGCGGTCTCCAACCAATCAGCGTGACTAGAAGCAACAACCAAGCATACTAAAAATGCTTTCCATCCTCTTGCGCTTCTCAAAAAATCTCCAAAAACTCATTGCTGAGGTACTTTGTCCAATTGTAATTCACCCCTTTCACGCACTTCCAAGCTAATTTAATCATAGGCGTAGGTACTTCTTTTGCATGGAACTTCTTCATAATTATTCATGCAAGGATCAGGATATCAAATTTAACTGCCGGCAAATTAATATCTTGGACTACAAATTCTCTGATATTCTTGTTCACCCCATATGCCTTCTTAACATCTTCGGCGATCTTTTCTCATGTCCCTTCCCTCTGAAGGATGCCCATGGATCCTCTCCTTGGTAAGGAAACTTGGTAATCCGATGAATCAATATGTCATCAATCGGGATGGGCTCCCCTAGCCATAGAAAATTATCATGCACCAGGGTGAGCAATTGGAGCAGACAAATATCATTTATCATATTGTGCCCAAAGTGCGGAATTTTCAGAAGGTTTAGCAACTCGGACTTCCGTAATCCCAACACCCATGTCCTTGGTTCAACCTTGATGACTCCTCTATCACAGGGCACATGCTTCAAGTATTCTAATGGTGCAAGCTCAGGGAAATTCCCGCTATGAGATAGATCCCAATCTTCCAACTTCAGCAAAGGTACTTTTGCAAACATGTCCCCTTTAAAGGGGAAATTCTCCGGGGGCAGCGGTGTGTTGATATGTGACTTGACCTTAACCAAGTCCTTCGTTACTTCAATAGATTTCTTGTTCGGCACCATGTACTTGGTCAACCATGAAATTGGGTCTACTTCCTCAACAATGTATTCCTCTACTATCACTTCTGGTTCTTCGACCATTGGTCTCTTCTGTCGTTCTTCTTGGGTCAACTTAGGATGGAGGTTTTTCTTGCGTTGAGACTTCTGGGTCTTCGATGTCTAGACTGCGCCGCATAGGGGGTGGGCTCTATAGCATTCATACTCTCATGGATTTAATTACCTAACCCTCTTTGGTGCAATGTTTCGAAAAAGGTTTATGAGTTCTCAGATATACGCTCAACCAAGCATAGTGACAGCGATAAGCATAGATTTCTTGGAGAGAAAATGGAACTAACAACCCTTCCTGCCATATTCATAATGATGATGTGGCCTAAACAACCTGATTTACATTGATGCAGCCTCATAAATGCTAAAAAGGCCCCAAATATGGAATAAACTCCTCCATAAATGCATGTTGCCCGCTCTTCCAAATGGTAATAAAGTTGTCTTATCCAGATTAACTATTCCAATGGCTAGATTTTGGTGCATCTGCGATTGTTTCAACCTCATGGCGCAACCCCTGCACTATTGTCGCGGATACCTACACTTCCTCAATATTTTTTGCACAGAAACACTTCTCCAATGCTTGAAGGACTTCTTTATGGTTCTACTCCCTCTCACAATTATCTAGGGCACTAAGACACTTCTTTAGCCATGTAGTCATTTGGCGCATGTAGGGAAAATAACATCCCTATATGGTTTCAACTAACTTCCATTCACATACCTAGGAAGGACTTCGCCACTTAAGGTATCCAGATGTACCACACCTCCTTCTGTGATCTCCTTGACAATATAAGGTCCAAGCCAATGCATTTTTAGCTTTCGTGGGTGATGCGCAAACTTGTTGTCATATAGAAAAACCAAATCATCCTCCTTAAAACTCTTCTTCTTTTCACACACCTTTTTCACTTGTTGATGGAAAATAGAAATGAATATATCTTCCTCCAGCACAACTAGTTGTGACAGTCACTCTTTCATAATATCTTGATCAGTCGTGTTAGTTATCGCTACGATGCACAGACTAGGGAAAATATACTTCATCATCATAATATCCTCATGTTCATACACCAACCTAAAATGATTTTTCCCTATTAATTTCTTGAATGTAGTCATGTATACCCATAGAGTTGCAGGTACGCGCACATCCCAATCATTACAATTAACATTACAGATCTTTGTGAGTGCATTCTCCAAAAACTTATTAAAGGCTTCTACTATACCATTTTCTTGTGGATGATACAGTGTACTCTTCTAATGGTGCATCTTAAACTCCATTTTCAAGGCTTGAATAGTATCATTCACAAAATGTGTACTTGGTCACTCATCAAGATCTTAGGACACCCAAACCTTGTCAAGATATTCTCAAAAATGAAGTGCACAGATGTTTCTGCACTACAATCCTTCACAGGCTTAACATTTTCCCATCTGGTCAAATATTCTATTGCAGTGATGATATAGTGCACACCAGTCTTCTTCCCTAGAGGGTTGATTGGTCCTACAAAATCAATGGTCCATTTATAAAAATCCTGCAAAGTCACTTGGGGTTGTAGTGGAATTTCATCTTTGTGCAAAGGTCTCCCTGTTCTTTGACACACATCACAAGCATGAAAATACTCTTTTGCATCACTTTGCATTGTATGCCGCCACAACCCAGCCCTTAAAATCTTCTGCGTAGTTGGTTTACCCGCATAGTGACCTCATTCAACCCCTACATGTGCTTCTGCTAATATGCTATGCCTTTTGAACTACAACACATATCGCCCCAATACCCCGTCTGCTCCCATATTATATAAATGGCCAACAATAAAATTAAATTCTACTACATGAAAGACTAAATCTTTCTTCTGCTTCACTATATACTCCGTAAGCACACTTCCAGTAGTGAGGAAGTGGATGATATCTACAAATCAGTCATTAACTAATTTAATGGAAAACAATTGTGTGTCTAGTAATCCTTCCTCCAAATTAGTTTTCTCATCTCCACTTTCAATGCATGACAAATGGTATGGACCTGCATTCAATCTTCTTTTCTTTACAATCACCTCAAAATCATACTCTTGAAACAATAGGAGCCATATGCAAATCTTCCCCACAAACACAGGTTTGTTGACTAGGTACTTCAACACAGAGTTATTAGTGAACATATTTGATGCAGGGGCATTGGACACCAGCCAGCAATGTAGGAGGTTTTGTCCACATGTTGTGGCTAGGAGGGTTCGAAAACATTTGAATTGTAACAACTAGGTGTCAATACCTCAGCTGACTATTTCAATTAGATTAGTTAGAATCCATAGAAGATGAATAGTTAGACTCGATCGATCTGTCATGTTTCAGTTAGTCGAATTATTGTAATTAGGCTTTTGGTTTACTAAACGGTCCTCGCAGAGGAACTGAAGAGTCACATTGTAATGTATATAAATTTTATTCCTCGGATGTATGGAGGAGAGAAGAGAAGGAGAGCAGAGAGATTTCTGCAATAAAATATGTGTATTAACAAATGCTTCCAGTTAAATGAATTTCAGTTCCCTTTGATTATCTAACTATCTTGAGTCGTTATTTGAGAGGAAATTCATTTGACTGGGAGGTGATTGAACATTGTCTTGTATATAACTGTTGAATTGATTCGTTGTACAATTTCGCATCTCTGTGTCCATTGTTTCCTTTGGCTTGTTTGAATAGTTGAATTAAACCCACTGCAGGCGAGGCCTGTGTAGAGAAACCGTGGTCGTGAACACTGCGTAAACAGTAGAATTCCCGAGACAGAATGGTTTGCTACCAGAACCCTGACCGAGGATTAGACGTGAGTTAATAAATAAGAGGATAGTGTAATTGGCTTGAACCCTGGGTAACCACTATTCCAAAACCGTGAGTGGAATTGCGGAACTGGATTTCCCATATCGCACCGCCTTTCAGAGATAAGCGGTATTCTCCAATCGCAAGCGATTCCATAGAACCGTCGACACGTGGCAAAGGTGGACCCATGAAAACCGCCATCACGGCGCACCATTGCACGTTAAATTTCGACATCGGAGGCCGCCCGATATTGTCGAGCGCTGTCGATTTGGGGGGGAGTCATCGGACGATGGTCGTGTGAGAAAGGTGCACGAAGGTTAACTCAGGTACGGTGCAAGAATTTGATTGGGCCATCGACTATATATATGTGGGGCCAGAACCAAAGGTCTATTAAAATTCATTGATTGGAAAGGTATCGGGCTATTAGAGTAAAGTTTGGAGATATAAATTAAATTTCAAAGGTTGTTGATAATGTTATTTATCAAATTCCCCGAATTTGATAAATAAAATTCCAAGAAAGAGAAAGTAGACCACGTGTAAGAAAAGAACGAGGTTTCATGACAGAGATGCTAACAGAGTCACGGCTACAGTAGACCAGCTCTCCTTGGGGTCGACTTTCAGTTTTTTTGTCGTCATTTGTGGTATCAGAGCAGTTTTTTCCGAGTTGTTTTTGCAGAGAGCTGACATGGCAATCCGAGTTGGTACAGGAGCTGGCAGAAGGAGACATGTTGCCAACGTAGAGGTGTTGGGGATGTTGCAAAGGGTCAAGGCTAGAATGGATGCCATAGAGCGAAGATAGTCCAGAGATCCTGAAGACATCAGTGAACCTGAATTAGAAGAAGCGGAAGAAAATGTTGAGATTCCTCCTGACATGAGGCTCCTCAGAACTGTTTTGGGGTCTGCAGTTAAGCCCAGAATTGAAGTGTCGAGTTATGCAGGGGGACTGAATCCAGAAGAACTAGTATATTGGATTAATGAAATGAACAAGTGCTTCGATTATGAAGAAATAAGTGAAGATAAAAAGGTCAAGTTTGCGGTGACAAAGCTGAAGGGACATGCTGTACTTTGGTGGGATGGAGTGCAGGCAGAAAGGAGGAGAGTTGGCAAGAAACCTATCAAAAGTTGGACCAGAATGATGGCTAAATTGAAAGGTAAATTCTTTCCTAGTGATTATCAGCTGACATTGTATAGGCAAATGCAGAACCTGAGACAGAGGTTGCTGACAGTAAAAGAATACACAGAGGAATTCTACAGAGTAAGCATAAGAGTTGGGAAATTTCAGGACACACCAGAGAAGACTGCTAGATATGTGAATGGTCTCAAGCTGGAGATCCAAGATGAGATTGGCCTTCTGTCTCCTAAGACAGTGGAAGAGGCCTACCAGATGACCTTGAAAGCAGAGGAGAAACACCTGAGGAAATAGTTTTCCAAGAAGAGAGGTACTTTCCGTGGGAAGGGAATTCAAGGTGGTAGAGGAAAGCCTACTACACCCAGGGATGGAGCTAACAGTAGCCCACCTCATAATACATCTACAGAGGATGATGCAAGGGGCAGAAGGGGTTCTTGTAGAGGGAAAGGAAGAGGAGGCAGAGACAGAGGCAGAGGTAGAGAATTGAGGTGTTATAGATGTCAGCAAGTGGGACATAAGCACTATGAGTGTCCAGAGAATGTGGGTGCTGGTCCAAGAAAAGATGTTGTTGCCCAGGCTGGAGAAGAGGTAGAAATTGAAGAAGAAATTCTACCAGAAAGGGGAGAGTCCTTGGTGGTAAATAAGGTCCTGTTGAAGCAAGCCAAAGAGGTCACTGAACCTGCACAAAGGAAGACTTTGTTTAGGAGCATATGCAAAGTCCAAGGGAAATGCTGCCAGCTAGTCATTGATAGTGGAAACACAAACAATCTGGTTTCCACTGAGGTGATAGAAAAGTTGAAGCTGAAGACAAGGGAGCATCCAACTCCCTACAGGGTGTTCTAGCTTCATAAAGGGCACCAGCTGGTTGTAAAATAATAGTGTGAGATAGAGCTGAAAATGGGAAAATACAAAGATAAGGTCCTGTGTGATGTAATGCCCATGGATGTGTGTCATATACTATTGGGTAGACCTTGGCAGTTTGACAGAGCAGCAGTTCATGATGGCAAGAAGAACACTTACTATTTCTTCAAGGATGGGGTACATCATACATTGATACCCATGCAGGAAGGAGAGACATCCAGCAGAGTGATTGATCCAAAGACCTTGTTGCTGAGCGGGAAGGAATATCTGCAGCAGATAGAAGAAGAAGAGGTAATTTTTGCCTTAGTTTGCAAACCTAAGGTAGTTCTTACTTCTACAAAGATTTCTGATTTTCCAATAGAAATCCAAGAGATGTTGGACAATTATTGTGACATTATTGTGGCTGATTTACCTGATGAGCTGCCACCTGTGAGAAAGATCAACCATCAGATGGATTTTATCCCTGGTTCAAATCTGCTGAATAAGGCAGCCTACAGAATGACTCCCACAGAAAATGAGGAAATCAGGAGACAAGTACAGGAATTGGTGGACAAGGGACTGATCAAAGAAAGTTTGAGTCCATGTGCAGTACCAGCAGTATTGAGCCCAAAGAAAGATGGAGGCTAGAGGATGTGTACTGATTCTAGAGAAATTAATACGATAACAATCAGGTACAGATTCCCTTTGCCCAGAATTGAGGATTTGATGGACTGTTTGAGTGGTGCTAAATATTTTTCAAAGATAGATTTGAAAAGTGGATACCATCAGATTAGAATAAGAGAGGGTGATGAGTGGAAAACTGCCTTTAAAACAAATGAAGGACTATATGAGTGGATGGTAATGCCTTTTGGGTTTTCAAATGCGCCTAGCACTTTTATGAGACTTATGAATGAAGTATTGAAGGAATTCATTGGTAAATTTGTGATAGTGTATCTGGATGATATATTAGTTTTTAGCAGAACTAAAGAAGAACATTTAAGGCATCTAAATCGTGTCTTGAAGAAGCTGCATCAAGAGAAACTGCTGATAAACTTAAAGAAATGCTCATTCATGAAGGAAGAGTTGGTGTATTTGGGTTTTGTTGTTTCTGTAGAAGGATTGAAGATAGACCCAGAAAAGGTTAAGGCAATTGTGGAGTGGCCTTCACCCAGGAATGTTTTTGAGGTAAGAAGTTTCCATGGACTTGCCAGTTTTTACAGAAATTTTATAAGAAACTCCAGTAAGATTAATGCACCCATAATTGAGACAATAAAGAAGAGCAACCAGCCATTTAAGTGGACTGCTGAAGCAGAAAGAAACTTTAAACTTTTAAAGAAAAAGATAACTAAGAAGCATGTTTTGATTCTGCCTGATTTTACTAAACCATTTCAAGTGAAGTGTGATGCCAGTGGGGAAGCCATTGGAGCTGTGCTGATTCAGGATGATAGGCCTGTGGCATATTTCAGTGAAAAGTTGAATGACACCAGAAGAAAGTATTTCTCTTATGAGAAGGAATTCTATGCAATTTTTCAGGCGCTGAAAAAGTGGAGACATTATTTGATGTCTAGGGAATTTGTATTGTATTATGACAATCATGCTTTGTAGTATATTGTACAGCAGCCCAAGTTGAAGCATAAGCATGCCAAATGGGTTGAGTATCTCCAAGGTTTTAATTTTTTTTTGAAACATATAAGTGGCCAAGAAAATAAAGTAGCTGATGCTTTGAGTAGGAGGCACATGCTTGTTCAAGAAACTAATTTTGAAGTTGTAGGGTTTGATTTTCTCAAAGAATTGTATAAAACAGATTCAGATTTTAAGGAAGCATTTGAGGCATGCTATAATCCTGTTCTAACAAATAGAAGCTAGTGGCTAGATTATTTCTTGCAGGAAGACTTGTTATTCAAGAGAAATCAACTGTGTGTACCAAAATGTTCCATGAGAGGAAATTTGATTAAGGAAAAGCATAGCGGTGGACTTGCTGGACACTTTGGTACTGATAAAACTTATGAGCAGCTAAGTCACTTCTATTACTAGCCCAGGATGAGAACAGAAGTAGATAAGTTTGTGAAGAGTTGCAAGATCTGTCAATATGCTAAAGGAAGGAGCCAGAACGCAGGATCGTACACTCCCTTGCCTATTCCAGACAGGCCTTGGGACATGGTGAGTATGGATTTTGTTCTAGGATTTCCAAAGACTCAGAGAGGGAATGATGCAGTCTTTTTTGTCATGGATAGATTCTCCAAAATGGCTCATTTTATCCCATGCTATAAAACTAGTGATGCCACCCATGTTGCTAACTTGTTTTTCAAAGAAGTTGTTAGACTGCATGGGTTGCCCAAGAGCATTGTTTTAGATAGAGACACCAGATTTGTGGGTAATTTTTGGAGGACACTGTGGAAGAAACTTGGCACCAAACTGAGTTTCTTCTCAGCTTATCATTCCCAGACTGATGGACAAACTGAGGTAGTGAATATGAGTCTGGGAAATTTGTTGAGAAGTCTTGCAGGAGAGCATCCCAAGCAGTGGGACCATATTTTTCCCTAGGCAGAATATGCATATAATGACTCACCAAACAGGAGCACAGGACAGAGTCCATTTCATATTGTTTATGGAATGCACCCCAGAGGGATATCAGAGTTGAGAAATCTGGGAAAGGAAGAGCTGAGAAGTGCTGATGGTGAAGAATTTGCTTTAGAGATCCAGGCCATACATGAACAAGTGAAACAACAACTACAAGGCAGCAGCATCAAATACAAAGGCAGAGCAGACTTGAGCAGAAAATAAGTTTATTTTGAAGTAGGAGATCTGGTTTTGGCACATTTGAGAAAGGAAATATTCCCAAAGAAGCAGTATAACAAAATGAAGTTCAAAAAGATCGGGCCATGCAAGATACTTAGAAAGTTTTCTGCAAATGCTTATGAGATTGAATTGCCACCTGATGTTGGAATATCTCCCATTTTTAATGTTGCAGATTTGTACAAGTGTGAGGATGATGGTCCAAAATAAGGATCAGCAGACAAGGAACAGATTGAGTGGAAAGAGCAGTTACCTCCAGCACAACCATTGCAACCAGAGAGGATATTGGATAAAAGATTGTTCCGGAAGACCAGAGGACAAGAGTACTTTCAGTACTTAATCAAATGGAAAGACAAGCTAGAGGAAGATGCCACCTGGATGACTGAAGAAATGTTGCAGAAGATAGGAAGATCAATGGAAGAGCTCATGGAAAGGAGCCCATGAAGAAAATTTCCCTCGGGAGTCTGATGCAGGGGCATTGGACACTAGCCAGCAATGTAGGAGGTTTTGTCCACATGTTGTGGCTAGGAGGGTTCGAAAACATTTGAATTGTAATAGCTAGGTGTCAATACCTCAGCTGACTGTTTCAATTAGATTAGTTAGAGTCCATAGAAGACGAATAGTTAGACTCGATCGATCTGTCATGTTTCAATTAGTCGAATTATTGTAATTAGGCTTTTGGTTTACTAAATGGTCCTCGCAGAGGAACCAAAGAGTCACATTGTAATGTATGTAAATTGTATTCCTCGGATGTATGGAGGAGAGAAGATAAGGAGAGAGGAGAGATTTCTGCAATAAAATCTGTGTATTAACAAATGCTTCCAGTTAAATGAATTTCAATTCCCTTTGATTATCTAACTGTCTTGAGTTGTTATTTACAAGGAAATTCGTTTGATTGGGAGGTGATTGAACATTGTCTTGTATATAACTGTTGAATTGAGTCGTTGTACAATTTCGCATCTCTGTGTCCATTGTTTCCTTTGGCTTGTTTGAATAGTTGAATTAAACCCGCTACAGGCGAGGCCTGTGTAGAGAAATCGTGGTCGTGAACACTGTGTAAACAGTAGAATTCTCGAGACTGAATTGTTTACTACTGAAACCCTGACCGAGGATTATATGTGAGTTAATAAATAAGAGGATAGCGAAACTGGCTTGAACCTTGGGTAACCACTATTCCAAAACCATGAGCGGAATTGCGGAACCGGATTTCCCATATTGCACTGCCTTTCGGAGATAAGCGGTATTCTCCAATCACAAGCGATTCCATAGAACCGTCGACACGTGGCAAAGGTGGACCCATGAAAAATGCCATCACGGTGCGCCATCGCACGTTAAAGTTCGACATCAGAGGCCGCGCAATATTGTCGAGCGCCGTCGATTTGGGGGGGGAGTCATCGGATGGTGGTCATGTGAGAAAGGTGCGCGAAGGTTAACTCAGGTACAGTGCAAGCATTTGATTGGGCCATCGACTATATATATGTGGGGCCGGAACCAAAGGTCTATTAAAAGTCATTGATTCAAAAGGTATCGGGCTATTAGAGTAAAGTTTGGAGATATAAATTAAATTTAAAAGGTTGTTGATAATGTTATTTATCAAATTCCCTGAATTTGATAAATAAAATTCCAAGAAAGAGAAAGTAGACCACCTGGAAGAAAAGAACGAGGTTTCGGGAGAGAGATGCTGACAGAGTCACGGCTACAGTAGACCAGCTCTCCTTGGGGTCGACTTTCAGTTTTGTTGTCGTCAATATTAAAATGACCTCCCAACAAATAGTGAGGGAACTTCTACAACATTTCAACCATAGCTAACCCTTCTCTCTCCATTTTCAAGTAATTGTGCTCAACACTTGACAATTTTCTGCTCGCAAATGCAATTGGGTGATCAATATCTCCAGCTCCTAGTTGCACTAATACAGCTCCTAACGCGATACATGAAGCATCAACGTCCACATGGAATTCCTTTATCCAGTCTAGGAATACCAATATAGGAAAATCATCATTTTCTCCTTAAGAATCTCTAAACTCTTCTAGTAGTCATTTTCCCAGCAAAAATAGGTGTCCTTCTTCAGAAAATTCTCCATCGACACAGTAATCAATGCATACCCTTGACTAAATTTATGGTAATAGCTAGTATGCCCCAGAACTGAGCACAACTGCTTCACATTCGTTGAAGCCTCTAGGTTAAAAATAACATAAATATTAGCTGGATCGACCATCAATCCCCATTGACAGAAAATATGACCCAACAAAATCCCGAAAGGGACAAAGGTATTGGGGTGTCTGAATCACAGTCGCATCATGTGGGTACATTCTTCCCAATCATAAAACTTATCCTGATGCGTCTCCCACCAGCACGTTGGGGTTGAGCGCAGAACTAGATCAAGAAAATGGAACCATTGTGCCTCTGGAACAACCTTTTCAAGTTATTCTAAAAATAAATTGATACTACCTATATCATCATAGTATGGTAATTCACGAACCTCAGAGGATATACATCGTAGAAATTTGGTTACTCGGTTGCAGCGCAATGTAGAGACTTCATGCAAACTGTTCTGCTAATTCTCCAAATCCTCATCTGAGTCTGATTGACATGAACTATCCCTCTCTCGGTTGAGCCTACCATCTATCGTAGGATTGATCTAATCCTCATCCCTCATAGTTAGCTTGTATATATGATCAAGAGCCTCTTTTGCACGCACTAGTTCTATGTATATTTCTCCTTCTGCATGGTACAAAGGGACCACGACCTTGTTTCCATTGTTTTCAAACACCATTAATTTGTGCTTGAGGTTGATGATAGAATCCATATCAATAGCCTAATCTTGACCCAACAACACAGGGTACGAATCTATATCATCAACAATTTGAATAAATTCAAATTTATATGGTTCCTTAACTCTATCACTATCAACTACCAGCCCATAGATTTTACCCATTGGGATAATCTTCTGGTAATTTTCCATGTGAAACTGAATGGTGGACCAATCCAACTTAGGTTCTCCCATTATCTGCCAAGTTTGATTTGGTAGTACATTTTCATCAGAGCCTAGATCCAAAATAACCTGATCCATTTCGAACTCACCTATCTGAGCGGTTAAGCACATTTCCCAACTAGTTCTTCACTTCCTCCTATAAATTTTATTGATATCCCTTTGCTCCATCTGAGGATTCTCTTTCTAAGTGTAGCTATCAATTAGATCTTTGAGATTCTCAACTACCCTCTTATCGTTCATAAGCTTGATACATGCTTGCAAAAATGGTTTCATCTCAGTAGCCTCGACCCCTTCGATGGTATCCATGGTAGGATTTCTTGGTACTTTAGAGGTTGATGTGCCAGGATATAGGAATTCCTTATTTTCTTCGATAAAGGTTTCCTTCTCTGTCTATAAGTTAAACCCCTCCTTTCTCTTAGGAGCTTTTCGGACCCAAACATTGGTGGCAGGTCTCTTACCTTTTGCTTTATCTTCACCAGTTTCTACACTGTGTTTGGTAACAATATTCACACTAGGTTCTTCACTAGTTTCTACACTACTTCTGGTCACAATATTCATGCTAGGTCCTTCACCATGCGGTTCTACTCTCATCATTTGAATGTTCGTCATGGTTGTCTTCATTTTCTATTCTTGCATTTTTGCAAACAACATAAGCAAATCTTCAATAACATGATCAAACTGTCTATAATACCTGCAATATTTTTGCATTGTGTGTTGGGTTCGGGAAGTTTTGTGCATAATCGCCAACATCCCCATAATTATAGCAAATGAGTTTTCCTCTTCCCCGACCAGCTCCTCCTCCTCTTCCTCGTTCTCTACCTTGAAATCCATCGCGCCTAGATGGAGATGTAGGTGAATCTAGCCCTCAACCCTTAGTCTACATCCTATAGGAAGTAGCTTACTCAATCATTAGATCAAAGTTGCGACAGTTCTTCTCGTCATGTCCCACGAATCGACAAAATGTGCAGTAAGGTTCTTCAACTCCACAACATATTTACCAATTCTAGGGAAGAATTTTGTCATGTGTAGTCCATTTGCTTCAAAAATTGCACACCATAGTGCGGTAACTTCACTAGGCCTTGCCGCATTCTTAATCGGACTTGGTCCTCTAGCTGCTAGATAGTTATTATATACAAGATACTGATCCTTGTGATTCCCTTCAATTTTACAGCGTGAGCACCATACTCCTACGCACACATCCTTTCCTTTCTCTTTCTTCTAACTTTGTATATCTAAGTGTAATGAAACTAACTGGCTTTGGATTTGTTGAGCTGCAACCTGTGTAGCTGGTACAAGTGAGGTTTCTAACTTCATGGTGATCTCCACAACTTTAGCCCGTGAATCTTCTGCTAGTTTAAGGACTCACGCAGATGCTCCAGTAGCATGGCAATGAACCATTCTTTGCGTTGTGTTTCATTGATAGTAAATCCTCTGTCCCCGACGGTGTGCTTCAACCGTTGATCTATGTCCCATACAGATTCATTCACTTCTTGGTGGATCTCCTTTAATTCAGTCACACATTAAGCATATGATATTGGATTTTTGAATTGCTCCTTTAGTGTGGCTTTAAGCTCATCAATTGTTGCATTAGGGTTTTTTTCTACATACCTCATGTACCAATCTGATGCTCATTCTTGAAATGCAGTAGAAAGTTGTGCTTTCTTAATATTATCATTATTGATCTCTTACATTGTCCACACAGCATCTATGACGAACCATAATTGGTCAACATATTCATTTCCAACTCCCTTGAAATTTTACAGCTTTATGGAAGTAGCCATATCGAATTATGGTGGTGGAGGTGGACATGGAGTGGATGACTTGTTAGTGTGAGATGAATTTGGAAGTGGAGTGGATGGGATCTAAACTATGCTCAAGTTCTCTTCTTCTGAGTGCGCAAATTCACCAGAGCTACTTGTTTCAAACTCCTTGTCACTTTCAGATTTACCTTTGAGGGGGTTATAAACAAAATCTTCTTCTTGGTCTACTCTGTAATTTTTCCCGTTACACATAGAACTACCATAACCTCTGCACATGGAGCTAGATGGACCTCTTCGGGACATTCACTCAATGTGGTTGCACAGAGTACCCTTTTCACATAAAAGAATTTTAATCCACAGTTTCAATGAGCACAGAAACCTACCTCTAGGGCCTTTGAAAAATATCCTTTGGACTTCAAAATACGACACAAAAGTATCAATAGAAAATTCAGTCACGGACCCACTCAGAATGCTATCAATACAATAATCTATTGCGCGAGTAATTTTATTGCTATATTTCTCCAACTCTTGAACCAACTCAGGAGTCCACCTAGTGATCGCGTCATCCTTTACGCAGGTCTAAAACTCAGCAAGATGAGATAAACACTCTTGTAATTTTTTTTTGAAGGAAGCAAAGAAAATTTCACTGATCTCTATATTGATATACCTTTGCTCCCAATATTCAGCAGACAACTTAGGGTTTCAGTTTCTTAGATTGCAGATTCACACACCTTCTTATCCAACCAATCTTGTAGTTCATTCTTTATCGGATGCCACATAAAACTTCCCTCAAATAGATCTTGGTCTCAGCAATAGAACGATTTTTTGGCTTGAGGGGTCTTAAGCCAGGCTCAGATTGTTCTGCGCAACCAAAAAAACCCTCCAACTATTGGCCCTTTCAGAAATAATCTGCTTGTGCAGACCAAAGTCTCACCCGAAGCAGTATGGGGGGGTGTTGGAACCAGGTTTTTGCACCCTGAGGGAGCATGTGATGTCGACCTTAACCCTACTTATCTAATATAATGTTTATGGTCCTACGTGAAACTTCACAGAAACCTAAATCTAATTGCAGATAAAACCCTTAACAGGTATGTGTAAAACAAATCATTATACTTTAGTCATATCTAGTTTATCAGAGTAGAAATAACACGTGTGCAATCACATAGATAGGGATTTTATAAAAGCTTTAACAAAGATGCAACCCTTGCGTGAAAATATTTAACATATACTTAACTCAGATAAATGTGCATTCAACCATAAACATAAAT
The DNA here is from genome assembly GCA_034641835.2 of Pinus albicaulis. Lineage (NCBI taxonomy): Eukaryota > Viridiplantae > Streptophyta > Pinopsida > Pinales > Pinaceae > Pinus > Pinus albicaulis. The sequence continues at coordinate 1,092,351,224 of CM076583.1, forward strand.
ATATCTATAACTTGCATTAATCAACAAATAATTAAACCAACATATTCATGCATAAACACAGAAATCACAATGGAACTTAGTAATGGATCTTCAATTCAGTGCAATCCTTTCCTCTTATGCACACAACATCAGGGTCCTTGCACACAGCTCAGAACTAGGTCTCTGCACACATAGCCAGCAAGATCCTTTCTACCCATATCGAACACATACTTGCCCAAAACTTAAATAAAAACATTCATCATTAAACAAAATTGACATCCTTACTCATCTCAACTCTTACATATTTATATGACTAATACATGCACGTAACACGGTCTCAAACCATGGTTTGAGACTCATGGTTTCCCTTTCCACCCATTACAATAATTAAGGAGCTTTGACCACCCCAAATCACCTTGAATTCTACATGTAGCGCGTATTGACAAAATGTAACCAAAATTATACCCAAAAACTTGACCCTAGGGGACCATATCCTAACACTGCATAAGAAAAAAACATTAACTTAATAATTATATAAATTTAAGGAAACATTATCCCTCATAATATGTATTCCATATTTTTAGTAAATTTTAGTAGATATGTTGTGATGAACTACCTAGTGGAATATCCACAATATATTATGAGTAAAATACTCTCTATTGTTCATGATAAAATCAAAATTGACAATGTCACTCTCATAGATGTTCTAACATGTTTACAAGATTTGCAAAAAAAATCAATTTTCTTTGTCTTGAGTCACAAATCTAATGAGATGAATTACAACAAAGGAGTCATCATTATAAACTAGTATTTGTTTAGAAAAAATCTGTTTTTGACTTTTAGAAATGCCTTTATGAGTAGGAAGCACATGAAACAAATTTTGGGGCACATTCAAAATAAGATGTGGAAGTTACACTTTCACTTCACAATCCCATCATTATACCTTAGGAATAAGTCATGAACAACAAGAACAGAATTGGTCTTGGATATGAAAATAACTAACATTTTACATTATAGACTACAAAAAACCAATCTCATTTTATCATGTTGGATTTAGTCAATAAAATTCATCTTCTCTTGCTCCACTTTCACATCAAATTCTTAGATTCCAACATTGTAATCAAGTTGGTCACATGAAAGATTAGCGTTTTTATGTTCATCCTTTTGAGCATTGTGGAAAACACAATCATCATTTATAGAGATGTTTCAAGAACCCTGAAAGATAATATATTCACCTTGGAAAGATCACTTCCTGAAAATGGTCATCAACAACCAAGAAGATATATCTATCATACCATAAAATTCATTCTCAAGTGTTAACACATCTTGCAGTGGAGATATACCTTCTCGCCTTGTATATGATATAGGGGCATATCAATCATTGATAGTTCAAATTAAGATTTCAAAGTCTCATCAATCAAATATAAACAAGAAATCTTGAGCCAAATCCAAAGACAAATTCATGTTCCATGAGCATGATTTGATTTATGGTCCTCCTTAAGCCACTAGTTAGTAAAAGACATACAAATTTTCCTAGATGACAACGTGAATAATTGTTATCTAATTAAAGTGATTTTAAGCATTCACTAATAATTTAATTTATCGAACTAGGGTCTACTTGACTTACAAGGCTCTTAATGTTGTATAAACAAGTATCATAATTCCTATTGATTCTATATGTAGAAAACTTGATTTAAAAGGAAACCTAGCGATGATGTGGAACCTAAATTAGATACTAACTTAGCTACCTCATTCCATCTATGTGGCACCTCATGTATCGAAATCCTAGTTCAATACCTAAATCAATGTCACTATTCTAATTAGGGTTAAGAAAATCTAAAAGGCTACTATTTCATAGCAACTATTATTTATTTTACATCATGTTGATTTAACAACAACTACTATTGGTTTTGCAGTAGTTGAATCGTCACCCTTCACACTTAAAATTAAAATATGGCCCAAAAAAATATAGGAAAGGAAATTTAATAACCTCAACATACTACCAAAAAAAGAAAAATTAAAAAAAATTTAACACATGCACACTTTCCATGAATTAACTTGACTCGTTCTATCTATTATACAATTAAATAAAACACACAGCTTATAAGAAATAACTTATAAGAAATCAACACAATGCAAGACCATACCTCGAGTAAGCCTGATTTAGGGTTTGTCCTATGCCTAAGAACTAACTAATTCACCCACACAACTTCAATAAAAAAATCAGCGCATCCACCGGAAAGATTTTATATTAAAAGAAATCAAAATTACAATATTTTTCATGTACTCACTCTTTGTTTAATTGTACGTATATTTATATGATGGGGGAATATACAGCACAACAAACCATCTACAATTATAGGTTACTTTAACCAAAACAATATCACATGATACATTGATTGTCTAAAAAAGAAGTAGACATAACAAATAAATCTTGTGATTAATGTTTCATTTGGTCCTTGACCTGTAACGACTATTATGTGTCGATGCATCATGGACAATCTTCAATTATTAGTGCAAAAAAAAAAATTGACAATAAAATACCTTTTTAGGACGTGGTTGGAATCAATATAAAAGAAAAACTCGTCATTTTTCTTATGCATAGCATCCATGTAACAATATACAAGTGACTACACCCATATACTTTGAATTCCTCGTAGATTCCCAAACTGAAGTTATTTCCCTTTTTATGACATGTGGTTAAACTTGTATATGCCATTTTTTCCTTCTTATATATATATGACTACTCTTTTAACATTCTTCATTTCCAATCTAAAAACATGATAAGAAAGCTAGAAAACATGTATTTCATACTTTAAGTTTCCCATGATATATGGGTAAGGTTTTAAGGATAATTTTGAGGCAAAAGTGGTGTACATGTAAAAAATAAAATAGATAATTTCGCAAAAAAGAAGCATAAATTTGTAGCTCGTCATCTCCCCATGCTAGTTCTAATGTTTGTCCTCATGCATCATCATCTTATTTCTTATGAATGCCTACATGTTGATCACTCCATGAATACAAAATATGGTCAATATCTCTAGTATAATAATATCCAAAGAATCATTCCAACTCGTGCCATCATGTCTCTATTAGAAATAATGGAAACTAGGGCACTACAAAGAGGGGGGTGAATAAGTAGTGTGGCCAAATTATACAATTCTTCACCAATTACACTTTTCAATCACTTTAACAATTATTCATGGATCAATAACACAATTCAATCATGTAGAGAATAACACCATAAACATCAAGCACATCATCAAAAAACACACAACACACCAATATTCCTTTTTATTACAAAATTTAACCTAATTACATCAATGCCCCACAAGCTACTACTTGTAGGTTTATCAACTACTAATGAAAGGGACTTCTATCCCTATTCATTTATCAACTACCACTGAAAGGGACTGATGCCCTTGCTTGTTTACCAGTACTCACTGGAATGGAATCTTGCCCCTGCCCATTTATCATTCACTGCTTTGAAGGGACTATTTCCCATACTCATTTACTAGAACCCACTAGAAGGAGCTACTACCCCTTATCTACAAGCTACCACTTGCTGACCTTTTTGATCCACCTTTCATCCATTTTCAAGCTCAAATCAATAGGCCACTTATGTCACAATAAAATAAATCTTTCTCATTGCTACTGCTCACCAAATCCACCACACAAACACCTTCATCAATCTTGGATTAGTTATGTAAACACCTTTAGAAATATCTAATTACTGATAAAACAACCATCCCCTTTAGCAATTCACATTACTGAACAAATCACCAAACTTTATGCACCAACAACATCAACACCAATTAATTTTTTTCCTTCTCAAAGACCTTTGAGATACCAACATTTCTCTTTGATTCACCTATAATGCATAACCAAGATTATTATGCATCGTGTTGCACCAATAGCTCTCATCCAATGTTGGGAGGGGGTCCCCTAAGGGAAAAAAATTGTATAGTTTTGGGTTAAATTTTGTTAAAACGCGTTGCGCGTAGAAGTTAAGGGGCTTTGGGGCGGATCAAATGTTATAAGAGCATTGTATATATACCATATTTCCAACTTAAGTCTTCATATTCTTGTAATTATAACCCTTCAAAAGCTACACCAAAATCTTGTTAACTACAATTGTCTTCCCATCTGTCTATGGATGGAATGTTGTATACCTCTTCAACTTCATATCCAACTTCTCCCACAATGTAGTCCAAAATTCACTAAGAAATATTGTGTCCATCTGTAATGATGCTCCTTGGTATCCCAAAGTGCACCCAGACTTGTTCAAAGAACAAGTTTATTGGTTCTTTCCCACTAATGGTCTTTTTATAGCGCATAAAAACACGGATCTTGTTAAACCTATCAACTATCACGAATAGGTAGTCATGTAACTTCTTTTTTGTTGGTAAGCCTCCCAAAAATTCCATGGACGATATACACATTCGTGTATATCATCCCAGGGACGAGTGCATACAAGTAAGGGATGATATACACATCGTTTCCTTATACTAGTCTTGTTAGTACAATAAATCATGAATTCTCTTATGAACCTTTATACATGTTCTTTAATATTGGGCCAATACACATGCCTCTACAAATTGGTCGTTGTTTTCCCTACACCAAATTTCCACGCAACCTTGGAGGTGTGAACCTCTCTATTCAATTGTAATTTCTCACCTTCAGGAACACATAACATTTCCATCATGTAGGGTAATCCATCCTAGAGATGGTATTCAATGGTGTTGTCGCCATTGTGCACATGAATCTGACTCTACAACTACTAAAGCACCTATTTGAAGTCTTCATTTTCCAAATATGCCTCTCTATATGCATCATGAGTGAATGGCTCCATTTGCATCATAGTTCCCAAAGTTGTGATACTTAATGTGGGTGGCCTTGAAATCATGTCGAACAACTTATTTTTGTTTCCCTTATTATACTTCACCATTAAATGAAAATATTATAAAAAACAATCCACTTTCAACACTTAGTCTACTATAGCGTACTCTGGGCCTATAGGTATTGTAGTAGTTGGTGATCTGTGTGGATTATTGTCTCATTTCCCATCAAATAGTGCTTCCACTACTTCATAGCTTGCACTGGGGCATAGATATTTTTGTCGTAGGTGGGCTAGTTAAGAACTGCCCCATGAAATACTTCATGATGGTGGCATTGATTCCTTCCTCCCTGCATCAAAACAACTCACGTAGCATAACCACTCACATTTATCTCCTCTTCAAAGTGTTGTTGCAAGTTTCGTAATGCCAAAACTAGTGTTTGAATAATATTATCATTTAACTCCTTAAGGGCCCATTACTCACCCTTTCCATACTGAAAAATATTTCCAATTGTTGTTATGGTGTGGAGTGGTGCTACTACCACTGAAAATGAGGCTATGGATTTCCTCAAGTACTATGTCACCCCAACAAAACTCCTAACCTAAAAAACATGAGTAGCAACTAACCATTTCATGACATCCTCCATATTGGAAAGACTTATATTCATCTCTCCTCCACCTACCACATACCCCACATACACCAAAGACTATTCTGCAAACTCACACCTTGAAATTTGTTAGAAAATGGTGCTTCTTTGATGTCTCCAACATCCACGTCAATTGTGAGATGTGCTCCTACTAGGTAGCAATCTATACCAGTTTATCATCCAAATAGGTAGTAATAAATTAATCTATAAAATGACATAGTATATCATTCATTAACCTCATAATGTATTCAGTACATTGCATTGGGCAAAAGGAATGACTAACCACTTATAAAAACCTTGTCTAATTTTGAATGTGATCTTCTAGGTATCTTCTTCTTTGACTTGAACCGTGTGATATCTAGACTTTAAGTTAAGCTCAATGAAGTATTTTTCTTGTTACAATTGATTTAGAAAATCATCTATTCTAGGATTGGGGTACATGTTATTAAAGGTAATTATATTCAACACCTTATAATCAATACATATCCACAAATTCCCATCCTTATTTTGCACAATGATGATGGGTAACCCACATGGTGATGTACTTGGTCAAATGATGCCTTATTCTAGTAGATATTGCAATTATTTATTCACCTCACTTGCTTCTATAAAAAAATATGTATAGCCCTATGTTTAGCAATGGGGAGTATGGAAATAGCTAGATCTCGTGCTCCACTTCCCTCTTGGGTGGTAACCCTTTAAGCTTGCAGAAAACATCATTGTATGCATGTAGCAACTCTTATATTTGTTGTTTCTACTTTTTAGTGTACCAATATAGGGATTCCTTTGCTCTTACTAACTCTTATATAGATTTATTATCTCCTAAAAATAATAGAATAAACTTCTTGATAGAACTAATTAGTTTCATAGTTTGGTTGGCACCTTCTAGCGAATGTTTTTACTTTCCTTTGTACATGTTGATGTTGAAAAAAAATTCATCCTTGACAACCTGATACTAGTTGTCTCTCCACATGAATATTTCATATCACATGTGCATGTAGGGACTTGCAAACACCAGTCCACATACATCAAGGGGAACTACATCTAGATCTAATTCACCAATAAAACTAGTATTGATAGCAAATCTAATTTTGCATTGTTTTGTAACCCTTAACTCCACATCCTTATTTACCCATCCTAATGGATATAAGCTTGGATGATCATGAAATTATAATCTCAGTTTTTTGATCATCACTACTATAATGAGATTCACCTATGATCCTAAGTCAAACATAACATCGATCTTTGTCTTCTTGACTTGTATCTTTATGTGGAAGAGTTCGGTGATTTCCTTCTCTTCCTGTTGTTGAAGGCTATTCTGATTCACCTCATTTTGCATTAATGTACAGATGATTTCTCATCCATATCTAAGATAATTTCAATATCATTGATCGAATCAATGGCCATGAAATTCTTCCTCTTATTATATTTCCTTTTTTTCTTCAGGTTAAGCTACGAATGCAACTTCCAATATTTCTCCTTTATATGACTATCAATACTACATTGGTTGCATGGGTTGTTGGGATCCTTGTGGATGTCATATTTTTATTTTTTCCCCTTTTCAACTTCTTCATCCCCTCTTTAGAAGTGTACTCTTGATTTTTTCGCTTCTATCCACTTGATTTCCCTTTCTCCTGGCATGTGTTCTTCAAGTATTATATCTGTACACAAGCCACATCTATTGATCTAGGATTGAACAACATCATTGGTTTCCGAAAATGGATATGTATACCCCCCAGATACTTTAGGAGTACATATGGGTTCTTTGGGGAGATACTCAACATTATGGGCATCTTTTTAATCTCTATGGTGTACTTTTGTACACTCTACCCCTCATTCTACATGAAGTAGTGCCATGGGATCCATTGGTCCTCTACATACCTGAGAGGGTAAAATTGTGACTTTATGAGGGTTTTAATGTCCTCCCACTTAATCACTAAAGGATATCCCTCTAACCTCAAGGTCTTCAAGTGGATTTCCCACTAGGTAAAGACATGGTCCTCTAATTTTAGTTACGCAAATGAGATATTTTATTCCTCCTTTATATGATGAACATTGAAATAAACTTATAATTGTTGCACCCAGTGATTTAGCTTTAGAATGTCGATCTCACCTTGGTATGGCTTGATATCAACCTTTGCTTCCATTTTGAATAGGGGTTGTGAATGGTTCATGGAACTCAAACTAGGTTGATATCTTTCAAGTCCTTTCTTCTGATCAATCCATGTTTCTTCCCAGTCTCCTAATATGTTTTCTGATCAATCCTTTTCATTAGAACCCCTATCTTCTCCGAATAACCGAATATTATTGCTCAAGTCCAACATGAGAAGATTCACATTATAGCTTATCTAAAACTTGTGCTTCCGGCCTTAAAAACCTCTCCTCTGTAGTATCAAGATAGTTATTCATAATTTTTTGGCCATGAAAAAGGTTTTATTACTTTTGGCTTCGTTGATCTACATCCCCTACAAATCTCCATAATATATCCAAATAAATCTAGACATGATACCAATATGATCCATAAATCTTCACGGATATTCCACTAGACAATTCGTCACAACATATCTAAACATTATACTTAAAATATGAAATATACACTATGAGGATTTATTTCTCTTTAGATTATATATAAATTATGGTTTATTGCATATGCATGCAAATTATAATTAAGAAAAAGGTAGATAACAATGAAATAAAATCTCAGAAACCACAGTTTGACACAAGTTATAACCTAGGAAACACTTACGGGAGAAAACCCAACTACAAGGTGAGGTTTCTTTGTTCCCTTTCTCTAAATATGAAATGGTTGAGAGTACAAAGAAGTAAGGCATGTGGTACATGGGCTAATACATTGCAACAATCCTCTCTCTATGCTCTCTCCCTATCCCTCTTGGCTACTATGCTTGTTTATGGAACAAATGCACTCGAGAAGAATGGAACCCCTTTTCCTCCTATTGGCCTGGTTATAACACACCCTAATAGCCTACTAGTGGTTAGGTTTGACTCCTTCAACTCTTAAGCAAAGTTACAATATGGACTCTTATAGTGTCTTCTTCATCATAATCATGTGGCTAGCCCCTTTCCCATGAGTTATGAAGGATAATGTGACATCCTTTTAAATTATGGTGGTGAAAATAGGAAGATCAACTTCCTAGTGGCATACATTTTGCATAGAGACTCCAATTGAAGGAATTTTTGTGTTGTTGGAAAAATCTTTTGTGTGTATAGTAGGAAAAAAAAGTGTGGCACCAAAATGTAATTGAAGCAATTTTTGTGTTGTTGGAAAGGTCTTTTGTGTGTATAATAAAAAAAAAAATGTGTGGCACCAAAATGTTGTGGGAAGGTTTCATATCCTAATTTTCCAAATTGGGTGCCGCCAATAAAATGGTTCTGTGAGCTTATTTCTCTAATTTTTCCATTCTTAAAGTATTGAGATGGATGACAAACAATTTAATGATCCAATCCAAATCAAATTTATGTTAATTTCCATTAGTCATTTTAGTCTCGAATTGTAAGGTTGATAAATTGTGTATATGAAAACTCAATCTATCACAATTGTATGGTTCTCTTGACTATCCAATAGCATATAATTCTCGTATAATTGAAAATAACAAGTCAAAAGTAAAAAGGTGTGATGTGTGGTGACTGTGAGTGAATATGTTGACAGTTCCGAATTGTCCACAGAGACTAGCAACCTGCCCAACCAGGGAGCTAGTGTAGGTTTATCTATTTTGTAAATGATTAAAGTTATATTACTATCTAGGTCACTGATCCCAATAGCTATGTGAATGCTGACATAAGGAAAGGGAAGTACCGATCTTTGAGTTTGTAAAAGTACGAAACGATGAACCCAAACCTTGGTGCGAAGTAAGTGTGGTAATGTTTCGAGTCACGCTCTCTTTAACGGGCAACCGCATATGCACGCAACCGGATATGTAATGATGTTGGCTCTAATGACGCTAATATTTCTCGAGTAATGTTGTGGTGGGAAATCAGTGGAAGAGAAGGTCTGACTATAAACGAACATATGAGAACCCTATAGACCAGTGAAAAGAATTGAAAACTCCGACTTAATGAAAAATATAATAATAAACCTAAAGTGACCAAAGTGTAGAGTTTCCTTTTCAAAGAGAATACATAAATCGTGCCTCAACCAAATTTACATAAATCGTGCAACTTCCTGACCTAGTATGGATGATAGTAACTTCTCAATAAGGAAATATTAGTTTGAAAAATTTAGGTTGACCAACTCTTCCTGAAAATATGTCAATCATCTTATATAGTGTATACCTTCTTTTAGCTTCACAAAATTTTAGACCTGGTAGTGAGATTACCGATCACGGTTTCACCAGGCCCTTAGGTATGTTTGCATTGCTCTTGTACCAGAGATTCATATACGGGTGTTGTCCAGAGAGCTCAGGATCGTATAACAAGAGCTAAAAAGGTAAAATTTATCTACCAACATTTACCAAGGAGCTAAGCTTAAATTTAAAGAAAAATAAAATAACCCTGTAACGAAATCCAAACATTGTTTACCTAGTAATTTAGATTAAGATAATTGTGAAGTTTACCAGGAATTTCTTCTAGTATAAATTTTTAACATTACATTTAGTTGTTATTACATAAGTATAAATTCACATTTTACTGTTATTTGTATTTATATAAATTAAAAACAGTTGTTAAGGCAGTAGTTGGTATAATTAAGAATTTCCATCTATTCTCCTTATAATTTTTACCTTTTCTGAATATAACAAAATTAGAGCAGTTAGTAAACAATCAAGAATTACTTGGGGTACTATAGACCTTTTTGCAGATCCGTAATTAGCTTTCCAGCTAAAATTACTGCCTTCTATAATTTATGTGATCCCTTGCACAGTTTTAGGCGGGGAAAACTACTGAGTGTGGATAAGCAAACTAATTATACTCACGTTAGACAGTAATTATATTACATCAGAAGGATACAATCAATATTATAATTTTTGATAAGGTATCTTTGATATTAAGAGCTTGATTATGGTAAATTAAAACTCCCAGAATATATGTATGGACATATGGATTATTATGGTTGCCATTATCAGCAGTACCTATCAATTTATAAATATATAAATATATAATAGAGATTGCCATATATATATATAGACAGACATGGGATATGGATCATCATAGGTCGATATATATATATATATATATATATATATATATATATATATATATATATATATATATATATATATATATATATATATATATATATATATATATATATATAAATAAATAAATAAATAAATAAATAAAGCTTTTACCTACTATTTCCAGGGTGTGGCATGAAAATAGGACCATGGACACAACCATGACAGCTTGATTCACATTGTGATTTATGTTTTCATATTTGATATTGATGCATATAGTAGGTATGCTTATATGGATTATATTGATATATGTTCTCACAGTTTTTCAGGAACTGATAAGTGTTGATCGGACAACGTACATATGGGTAGTGTAGTTGTAGTGAAGGAGACCACACATTTTTGGAGGGGTATGATCAGTGTCCTTCGTCATACCTACTAGCACTTTAGTCATGGCTCAATCACGATGAATTACAGGGGATAATATCTTTGGAGTTACATGATATCCATAGTTCGACCATGGATACAATCATTCATAAGGAACTACTTAGAGATGCACATCAAGGAGAGCCTTGATCCTCAATTACCATGACTCCTTGATCCTCAATTACCATGAAACTATCAAAAAGGGAAACTAGACTATTGAGTTTCCATCCCACTAGTATTTATTTCCCTACCTGCATCACAAGTTTTTCAAGGGAAACCTGTGCCACCATTGGAATGTGAGGTTCTTGAAGTGTATGAGAGTTAGCACTCTTAATACAAGATGGAGGATAAGGAAATATGTGTTTGTGGTTAATTTATAAGTCATTAAGGATTAATATGTTATGGATTATTAAGGATTGATATGTTATGGATTATTAAAGAGAAAAGCATAGAAATTTATTGGGTGTCAATTAAATATAAAGTTTAAATAGTGTTAGCTTTGAAAACCGAACTTAATATCAAAACATAATAATTAAATGAAATGGCTTGGTTAATGTTAGTAAAGTAACACTTAAAAAGGGGGGTTGTGTAAGTTAGAGCTAAGCGCATATATATATATATATATATTCAATTAACCTGTTTAAAAGAGGAATTGACTTTAATTTAAATGGATGTAAGATTATGTGAACAAAAATGTAAACACACGTGTAAGAATTGAATTATTTAAATAAATAATTCAAAAAAATTAAAATCAAGAGAACTTCACCTACTTAAGAGAATCCTAGAAACGACAACTATTTTTTAATTGAAAAAATGTAAGGAAACAACTAAAACTAATTTGGGATCATGGTAGGTAACAATGAGTTAACTAAAATAAATTGCAAAATTTAAGGAAGGGAAAAAGGGCATAAGGGAGAAACTAGTAGTAAATTTAGAAACATGTGACTCTTGGATGAGAGAAATATTTATTTTAAATAAAATAAAATGAATTTACATGAGATCCAATTTGTGGATAGGATGTGTGTCTTGGTGAATAATTAAATTTATGGAATTGAATTAATAAATTATTTTTGCATGTGAAAAAAAATGTCACATCTAATCCTCATCAAAAAGGATATCAAATGAAAGTGTTCTTATGTAAGGAGGGTCTATTTGAGCTCCCCAATGTTGTATGAGGGTTGTAATAACATTCTATGCATTATTGTGAGGATTTATGATATTGTATTCTTGTGATTGTGAATTTGTGATCTTCAATACTTGTTGAATAGTGTGGTGGACAAGAATGTGTTGATTTAGGGATATTAGGGGTGTGGCCTAATTCCTATCGGCTAGTATTTATCTCTTCTCCTTCCTACAACCCCAATGTGTTGATTTAGGGAGATTAGGGTTGTGGCCTAGTTCCTATTGGCTAGTATTTATCTGTTCTCCCTCCTACAACCCCATTGTCACTCAAGGGGAAAAGGGAAAAGAGTAACTTGGCATTAGTAGGATGGTAAACCGAGTGGGTCGTCAAATTCGATCTAGTTCACTAAGAGTGGAAGACTTAGTCATTAGAGTTGTTTCAAGCTAGGAACAAGGATCATGAACTGCCTATTGATATGGATTGGATCATTACATTTTTTGTCATTCATGTTCATGCTTTAAACATGGAAAAAGTGGAGGAATCAACTCACAACACCATTTTTACCAATGGGACCCAGTTTGGAAAATTGGGGCATGAAACCTTTCGGGAGAATTTTGAGGAATCAAATGAAATTTTTTGGGGGCAAACTTTGTCACTTTGGTGCCACGCCATATTATCATATTATACACATAGATACATTTCCAATGGTCCAAGAAACGCCTAAATTAGAGTCGATATGCAAAATTTATTCCACTCAAAAGTTGACCTTCTTGTTTTGGCCACCATAATTCGATAGTATGCCACATCATCCTCCCATTATTCATGGAAAAGCTGATAGCCATGTGATTATGATGAATAAGACTCTAAAATATTTTATGTTACAACTATGGTTAAGAGTTAAGGTAGTTAGACCTAACCACTAGTAGACTATCAAGATATGTTATAACAAGGCCAATAGGAGGAAAATGTGTTCCATTCTTTTCACGATCACTTGTTCCATAGATGAGAAAAATAGTTGAGAGGGATAGGGAGTGATGCAAGAGCATTAGAGCTTCCAAGTCATCAATATTTTTTTGGACAAAGCTCCAAACTGAATCTTAACATGGAAAATGAATTTTATTTCCTTATTGTAAATAATTTTAATTTCTTTATTTCTTAGAGAACTATACATAGAGATCAGATTTAGTAGATAATATTTTTAAGAAGAAAATTTTTCTTTTAAGGCATGAAAATTTTAGGAATAAATAATGAGAGGTTGTAGGAGAAAAAATATTGGTAGCAATTATCAAGTTGATAGGATAAGAAAAAGTTTAGAAAACTTAGAAACTATTGGGGGTGCTTTAGGATTTAGAAAAGCTATGGATTGGAACAATTTTGTCAATAAGGAAAAATCAAGTCTACCTTGAAAATAATGAGTGATTTTTGGATTTATTTATCGATCTAGGAAAAATTATTTTGTTTGTATATGTTATTATAAATATTGTAATCCTAAATGAAAATTAAATGGCCAAATGAATGTAGAATCAAGCCAAGAGAGAAATGTATACATATGGGTTTATGCATGTATAGTTTTCCTTTGTTTAATGGAAATGTGGATTCACCAAATCCTCTATGTATGACTCTTTGTAGTATTGTGTGTGTTATTTAAATGATTTAAGATGTGGTGAATAATAGTTAATTTGACTAAATAGCATAATGTTTCCATGTAGTCCAGATTGATAAGTTGAAATTTGCGAGAAGAGGTGAATTTTCTCGCATCAAGTGGTATCAGAGCAAGGATATGCTCTTTGGGAAACATAGATCTGAGTGAGAAGATTTTTTTGCAAGAACATAGCATAGGTTATTGGTCTTGTTTTTTTTACAATTAATTAATTTTCAAGTAGTAGCCATTACAATAGTAAAATTATGACAGAGGGAGAAGAAGCATACAAAACTCTCAAGTGAAGAAATTTATGATAGAAACCTAGCAGCAAATTAATATTTCTAAAGAGGAATAGGACAAGTGGAAGTTCTCAGTAAGCGAGTAAGGTATATGCAACAATTAAAAAAACAAGGAGTGCTCATAAATAAGGTTCAAGTGAAGTGAACCATTGGCCAAGTTTAGAGGAGATATCTTGGTGAGGTGTTGGCTAGATTGTAGCTCACAAGTGGACAAGGAGAGTTCACGAAAGAATGAAGTGAAAATATGACTACTTGTTTTCATGACAAGGGTTCAGGAAGAAGTCACGAGAAGATGGAAGAGAATTTCGATGCAGTTGGCATGAGGAGGATGAGGGACGGGGAATTTAAGAAATAGATGACTGAGATGAAGGCATATTTGAATGTGCTTATGGAGCTACCAGAACAAGAATGTGAAGATCAGAGATGTGGAGGGGTTCTATGGAATAAATTAGAATGGCACAAGTTTCAGGTGAAGCTAAAGCACGGGTTGAGCATTCAACAAAGGGAAGAAGAGCACTGGATATTAGAGATGGAGGTTTGCATTTGAGAACCAGAAAAAGGACCAATTATTAGTCAAGATGAAGATGAAAGAGTTGATGAGATCTAAGGATCTAATTATTTTAAAACCAATGAAATGTTTGTGAATGTGGGTCAAGCGGGTGTATATGATGGAGATTTTCCTCGTGAAGGAAATACCGAGGAAATTCGAATCAATGGAACTATGGATGAATTTTTTATGATAGGGGAAAGAGATGTGGAATTCAAGGAAGAAGAAAAACTTTTGGAGGAATGGTCAACAAAGGACATAAGTTATTAGTTTATCAATTTATTTCAAGGTAATTTTAATGATTTTTGTGAAGAGCTTAAATTCATTTAGGAGAGATTAGTAAATCGGAAAGTGCATATTCAACTTGTAAAGTTAACCTGGAAGAAGAGGGAATGCCTTGGAAGATAATAATGAAGAAGAAGTTGCAAGGTGTAAGCAACACATGGTGAAGAAAAATTAGGTGTATAAAATCGAGTATGGAAAGAGTCTTGAAGATCTTATGCATAAAGAAGATGTGCAAGAACAAGCGAGAGATGATATCAAGTTTTAGTAGTCAAGGAAAAACTTGGATGATGAAATTGATAGGTTATGTATGTTTATGAAGATGATGATAAGGAGAATGTATAATAAGAGGAAAAGTATATCCAACAAAAAAGTGCATCTGACTGAGCAGATTTGCATTAGCAAGGAAAGTGGATGAGAACAATATAGATTTTGGAAGCCTGGAGAAGTGAAGGAAACATCAACAGTAGGACAACAACATGCAAAGATGAAAGGACAACTACAACACAAGGTTTGGGATCCTAGAGGATTCAGAATTTGATGACACATGACTAGGAGGTCTCGAAATTTTTTTACGATGGGAGTTTGACGCAGGATCATTAGAGCTTCCAAATCATCAAGCTTTTCCGAGAGAAAGCTCCAAATTGGGTCTTAACATGGAAAATGAATTGTATTTCCTTATTGTAAATAATTTTAATTTCTTTATTTCTTAGAGAACTATAGATAGAGATAAGATTTAGTAGATAATATTTTTGAGAAGAAAATATGCCTTTTAAGGCATGAAAAAATTAGGTAATAAATCATGAGAGATTGTAGGAGAAAAATTCTTGGTAGCAATTAGAAAGTTTTTAGGATAAGAAAATGTTTATAAATCTTAGGAACTATTGGGGGTGCTTTTAGGATTTAGAAAATATATGGATGGGAAAGATTTTTTCAATGAGGCAAAAGAAAGCCTACCTTGAAAAGAATGAGTGATTTGTGGATTGATTTATGGATCTAGGAAAAATTATTTTGTTTGTATATATTATTATAAATATTGTAAGCCTAAATGGAAAACAAATGGCCAATTAAATGTAGAATTAGGCCAAGAGAGAAATGTATACATATGAGTTTATGCATGTATAGTTTTCCTTTGTTTAAGGGAAATTCAGATTCACAAAAGCCTCTGTGTATGACTCTTTGTATTATTGTGTGTGTTATTTCCAATGCTTTAAGATGTGGTGAATAATATTTAGTTTGATTAAATAACAAAATCTATCCATGTAATCCATATTGAGAAGTTTAACTTTACAGGAAGAGGTGAATTTTCCTGCATTAGGGAGAGAGGACACATTGAGGATTTTTGCATTGTATTAGCCCACAAGACACATACCTTGCTTCTTTTTACATGCATCCATTTTCTATTTAGCGAAAGAGAGTAGAGCGACCTCACCTTCTAGTTGGGTTTTCTCCCGAAAGGATTTCCCAGGTTATATCTTTTCTCAACTCATCATTTGTGAATTTTTATTTTTCTATTTTATATTTTCTAAATAATTTTAATTTTCATGCATATTCAATTAAAATTAATCTACAAATCCATAAATCAAAAAAGAAATAAAACCATAATAGTGTAAATTTCAAATCTTTAAATATAGTTTTATCATATCAATTTCAACGAACTATTTAAAGGAATATCCATATAAGTTTATATATAATATTTGTATCGAAGCAAGATTATTTGGGTATATCATTAGATATTTGTAGGGGATATATATTGGCTATGAAAAAAGTCATAAAACCATAATAATTCATGATGAATATGTAAATAACCCTCCTAATCCTAAAGAGGAAAGGTTTTTGCGGTTGGAAGCACAAGTTTCAGATATAAGTCACAAGTTGAATATCCTCACGTCGAACCTAAATAATAAGTTTGGACTACTTAGAGAATATGGGGGTTCTAATGCAGAGGACATATCATAGGGGAGACTACGAGATTTGGAAGAAACAAACAACTAGTTGAAGAAAGGACCCAAAAGAGATCAACCCAATTTAAGTGTCAAGAACCATTCACATTCATTGTTCAAAATGGAAGCAAAGGTAGATAACAAGTTGTACGAAGGTGAGATTGACACTCTAAATCTAAACTGTTAGTTACATCAATTTTAAGTGTATTTAAATGTCCATCATATTGAGGAATAACATAATATTTCATTTGTGCGGATAAAATTAGAGGGCCATGTCCTGACTTGGTGGGAAAGCCACACAAAGACCTTGAAGTTTGAAGAAGATTTTCTAGTGACTAATTCAGAGGACTTTAAAACACTCATAAAGAAACAATTTACCATGTCAGGTATGTAGAGTACCAATGGATCCAGTGGCACTACTTTGGGAAAATGTAGGGGAAAAGTGTGCATGAGTACATCGGAGAATTTACAAAGATGGCCATAACGTTGGGTATCTCCCAAAAGAACCCAAATGTTCTCCTCAAGTATATGGGGATCTACAAAACCATATAAGGAATTGAGTGATGTTTTTTAATCCTATATTGGTGTACGAGGCTTGTGTATAGGCACAGTGTTGGAAAATCAAGAGACTTAGGTATTTAGATGACTTTCCTTAGCTTAATTACTTGTGATATGTGTTGGCCTTTTACTACTTATTAATTCTTTGTTTATAAAGTAATTACCAAAACAATGAAGATCACAAGAGATAGAGTACGCAAGTTATATGCTCCTAGCCATGGAAAAACCCCTCCAAGGGGAAAACTCGAAAAATTATTCTCTTATTATTTAGAATATTCTTACAAAAGATACTTCCAAGCCCCATAGACAAAACCCAAAAACCCTCCAAGCCCAATCCAACCCCCGACAAGATCTTCCTTCAGACAGATTCCAGAACTTAGATTTTTTTTTTTTTGTTACTACAACTTCGACCCCTGTAACATAATTTTGATCCTGCAATTTCAGCCTCCTATAGATGCTTCAGAAGTTTGTCCTCCTGCAACTAGCAGCTTCACAAACCCTAGCGAGACAAGGAAAGAGATTATTTGAAAAGCTTCAACTTCTACTCCTCTTCTTCATTACAATGAGTATAAATGGGACTATAACACATGACCAACATTATTATTTATCCTATAAACACCTAGAAATACCTAAAATACCTAAAATCATGAAGAACATGCTCTTGACTCAAACTTGAGTATGAAACTTGTACTCCAAAAATAAAATATAATTTATTTTTCTTCATTT
Source organism: Pinus albicaulis (assembly GCA_034641835.2). NCBI lineage: Eukaryota > Viridiplantae > Streptophyta > Pinopsida > Pinales > Pinaceae > Pinus > Pinus albicaulis. Next base: position 1,092,369,359 of record CM076583.1, read on the forward strand.
TTCTTTATTTATAAAGAATATACAATGTCATGATTACAATTACAACATAATGAAGATTGAACCTAGTTAAAAAAATTCAACACACAGTACCTGCTATACATAGGCCTGAAGAAAGAGAAATAAATTGAATCAAAATAGAAGGAGCAACAATATGCTTCTAAGTAGGGGAAGAAAAAGTGGAAAGGGGGGAAGATAAAAATAAAGTAGCCAAAAAACACTAGTGCAAAGATCCCAACAACCACTGCAACATTAATGGTCATATAGAGGAGAAGTGATGGAATTTGCATCTAGAGCTTAACCTAAAGAATGAAAAGAAAGGAAATAAGAAGAAGAATCTCATGGCCACTAATTCAAGAAACCAAGTTGAAAGTGGCTCAAGCATGGAGAGAGGCTTGTATATACATTAGTGTAAAAGGAGGCAAATCCAGGTAGACTCCAGCAATAGGAAGAGAAATAAATAACTAGACTCTTCCACATAAAGATACAATTCAAGAAGACAAAAATTGATGCTATACTTGACTCAGGATCAGAAGATGATTTGAAATGATTAAGAAATGATCCAAATTGATCCACAAGGGATTAATGGAAAAAAATTCAAATTCATCAAATTCGAGCAAAAGAATTTCCATCACGTAGAGATTGAAAAATAAAATCCAACATGGCTTGAATGGGAAAATATGACTCTGTATGCAGAAGTTATTCAAGTTCAAAGTTCTAGTTAGAGAAGGTCAAATTCCACGGTCAACTCATGGTTCTAGGTAGTCAAGGGTCATGGTTCTATTCTAACACATGACACATTGAAATGGAAACAATTGGTAGATTTTGATTAGTGGCATATGGACCAATCCTAAAGTGAGACATTGCCCTAGAAGAGGGCAACACATGGCCTTTTATGGTTGGTCAAAAATATTGTTAACAAACCAACTAACCAGATGGGATTCGATCGCAAGACCTCTACTCTACAAATCTAATGGCTTATCTATTGTGCTAATGATGGTTCTTGTTACCATAGTCCTGTTGCATATATCTACGGCAATATGTTTGTTAATTAACAAAAAAAATAGCGGGAGCCCACCATTATTGGCAGCCCCTTCCCACCCCCTTCCATACCTCTGCCACATCTATAGGCACTGTCATACCTAACGCTCCAACTATTATCCAATCTTCACCAAATTCTATGGTTAACTCATTTAAAATCCACATCATATCATATTATTTTGGTCAGTGTTGTTTTTAATACATTGCATATGGTTTGGAGGGATAATATTAATATAATGGTAAAGGATATGGTGGCATCTTCGTAGGAATATATGGTGTTGGAAAAATATTACATGGATATATAAGGTTAAATACTTGGTATATGGTATACATTGTATGTCGTTTGGGGTGTTGGGTCCATTGACTCCGCCACCAAATATTTTTTATAATTTTTATAATGTATCGTATCATATCACCATGGGACCATAGGGAGGTTCGGATATTATCCCCTGGCCTCTCCCAATTACTATAAAAATTTAACCAGTGTGCCCTTGGAAAAAAAATTGTGTTTTTTTTGCAACAAAGGGGTTAATGTGTAGAGAGCAGAGGAAACATAAGAGAACTTTGGAGGCTCATTGTGGGAGTTATAGGAGGTATTTTTGAGAGCTAAAAGTTGTGTTGGGTTCTTGGGGTTGAGAATAATACAACATGACCAGGGAGGAATCATTTTTATGTAAAAATTATGTACTTTGATGCATTTTATTAATTAATAAAGAGGCATCCCCACTGAAGATCAGGCCCGAATATGTAGCCTTTGAGATAGTCGAACTCCGTTATCAACTTTTTAGTGTCATTTTTTCTTATGTGTTTTGTTGTTGCTCTTTATTTTTTGTAATTTCCTTTCAAGTTTCTTATTTCATTTAAGTTTAGATTTTCTTAACGGTGATTTTAAATACATGAAAACACTTTTAAAAAACTAATAAAGCAAGTATCAATTTCGATCAGAATTTCAAATCATGGGAAAATATCATTTCAATTGAGTTAGACAACAAATTGGGATTGGAAATTCATGATCATCGAATCCCATATCCATTAGGATGGGTAAAGAATGATGCAGATTTGAAGCTAACAATACAGTGCAAAATAAGATTTTCTATTAGTGTTGATTTTTTTGATGAAGTAGAACTAGATGTGGTTCCCCTTGATGTATGTGGAGTTGTGTTTGGAAGTCCACACACGTACATGCGAGATGAAAATTAAATGCAGAGATCCAACTAGTATCAACTCAGCAAGGATGGAAAATCATTCACCATCATCACACATAAAGGAAGGTTGATAAATGTTGCTAGTAAGTGCCAACCAAGCCAATAAATTGATCAAATTCAGCAAGAAGCATGTTTTATTATTTTTAAGATAAAATAATTCTATAGAAGATTTCGTAAGAGGAAAAGCATCCCTAGAGGGGTGTACTAAGAAACAGAAATAGCAAGTGGATGATTTGCTACAGGCATATAGGGATATGTTCCATGATCTTAAAGGGTTATCACCCAAGACAGAAGTGGAACACGAGATACAACTATTTTCATATTCCCCCATTAGAGGAAATTCTAGCCTAAAAGTGGTCTTCTAAGGAAAAATAATAAAATAAGAGTTATGAATTTTGGAGGGAAAGGAAGAAAACTACTTGGTTTACTTGTATTTTGGGCTTATCTCCTTATAGGCTTACTCAAATTTTGAGTATAGACACTCATTGGATGCATAATTAAATTCCACATCCAACAAGTACCCATAATGCATACTTTTAAGAAGACCCAAATTGATAAAAATTGAATATAAATTAAAAAACGTGTTCAACACGCTCTTTTAATCTACCTTCAATCTTTATCAATGTGCGTCTTCTCAAAAGTATGCATGGTGGGTATGTGTTGGATGTGGAATTTAATTCTGCATCCAACGATGTATACACTTAAAATTTGAGTAAACCTATAAGGAGATAAGCCAAAAATATAATTAAAAAAAGATTTTTTTTCCATTTTCCCTCCAAAGTATTTACATGTACCTCTTTTTAAATTTAAAGGTTTTTGATTGGTTTACTTATTATGACATGGAAATTAAATGAAAATTTCATGGGCACTTTTAGGATTAAATTTCCTCTAATGATTGCCAAACATTTGGTTGTACATGAAGTCCAATATAGAATAAAGTGAAGTGAAGAAAGAATTGCAATAAATATTGGAACAAGGTGTCATTTTTCCAAGTAAATCACCATGTGGGTCACCCATGATCATTGTACCAAAGAAGGATGGGACTTGGAATATGTATATTGATTATAGGGCATTAAACTAAATCATGCTCAAGAAAAGGTACCTCCTACCCAGAATAGATGATATGTTGGATCAATTGTAGTAAGCAGAATACTTCACCAACCTAGACTTAAGTTTAGATATCAACCAGTTTGAGTCAGAAGAAGATACCTAGAAGATCTCCTTGAAAATTAGGAAAGGTTTTTATGATTGATTATTCATGCCATTTAGCCTTTGCAATGCATGTTATGGGCCAACCCTAACCCCTTTATCTATGTAATAAGCACAAGGGGCCTCGTTAGATACATAGTTAGCTAGTTGAGACAATATAGCCCGTAAGTGGTTATCCACATTAATAATAATTGTAAGTGGTTGACCTACATTATATAAAAGGGATCACAATTATTATAAGTAGGCCAGAGTTAACAAATAAAGTGTTTCACCCGTGTTATGCAAGGGACCACTAGCAATTAGGGTTTTGGATTACATAAAGCTATAAATAGTCTTAGATAGCAAGGGAAGAAACATCGATTTTCATTGTATTTGAGCTCTGCTATGTTGGAGGTTTCCCCCTTGAAGAGGCAAGTGAAAATTGTATTCTCCTTCAAAATAATAAAATATCTTTGCATATTGTCTCAATTCATGTGATATTTTTGTGTTTTTGGAAATATTGTTTTTTATTTTTGGAATTCTATTTTTCTCATAGGTTAAGTGCATACAAGGTGGTATCATAACACTTTCCAGGGCCAGTTGTACATCCACCTTTGTCATAATTTTTTTATAGACGCCTTCCCATGTCTTAAAATAAGGGATTTGTCATTGAGTACATAAACATGCAGATTTGGGGAGGCATGCATGTGGGAACTACAAGAGGTGTTCATGTTTGTTGGATTCCCTTGTAATCCTTGTGGGTACCCCTTCGAGTAGTATTGCATTAGAAAAAAACACGCACGAACTTCACTTCCACATACCCTTGGGTATATTGGAAGCCCCCCTAGGGTAACCTGAAATATAACCAGTGATAAGTTGTCGGTCATATTTCTACTATAGTACACTTATAACAACACTCAAGGAGATTACTCACATGTATAGAAGGGTAGTCGAGTAGTACGATTAAGGGTACAGTCGATCCTCCTTAGTCGGTACTCTGAAAGGGTGGGTCAAGGACTATTGTTGCACCCTACATATATCACGATCTGTAGAACCTGACACTCCTTTATGACCATAATTCCCCCAGCTATCTAAAGATCACCCCTACCTTTTCTTCAATATTATATCCAACAGTTGGGGTATATCCGTCATTGTACAAATCAGATCCAGTAGATGGGGTTCTACCACCGATGTACAATTCATATTCAACATTTGGGGTCTTTTTTAGGGTCCTATAATAATAGGATTCATAATTTTTTGAATTGACTATGATAGTCTTGTAAATATGTATATACCTTGCTTTCTGCAAGTTTTTTTTCCCATATTTTGAAAAATAAAAAATAATAAAAAATGAAAAGAGGGTAAAAGTCCTAATAGAATGATCAAAGAACTTAGAAAAAGATAAACCCCAAAAGAAAAAGAGATAAAAATAAGACCTGAAAGTGAGAAAGTCAAAATGCCACTACCATTTACTTTTATTGCAAAAATAATGATTATGTGCAGATTGTCAATAAATGCCAAAATCCATGATTAGTTAAACAGTTTAATCTTAACTTTTCATGCTTTGAATTTCATGTTTTAGGTAGAGAATAAAGATATGTCAAACAATATAAACTTGAAAATTCAATAGTTAAGATAGAGAATAAAAGAGGAGCTCAATAGTTTAATTTGAGCCCCTAGATGGAATAAGATTAGACTTAGATAGTTTTTATGCTTTGAAAGAAAATTGATTTAGGGCTTCAAGCTTAAATGCACCCATGAAAATGAAGTAAAAATTGTTAGAAATAAAGATGGGTAGGTAGAAAGCAATTGTGCAATCATGTAATAAAGCATCATCGGCAAAAATCATTAATTTCCCCTTCCCTACAATTATTTAGTATTCTAAAAACGAGGGAAAATTTGAAGGATGGAAAATTATTTTGAAGTTTAAAAAATTGGCGAATCTGACTAGTCCCTAATGTGAAAAATATAAAATCTTTATCGATGTATTTGTAAAATTATTCAAATTTATAATGATATTATATATATTTTCTATATAATGTTGGCGATTTTTAAGGTAAAATAATTTTATATTATAAAATTTGGGCGAATCACTTTTATAAAAAAATGGAAATTGGTGAATCTTTTTTTTGGAAAAACCATGGAAAATTAGCCCACCTGCGAATATTAGCCCCTAAAATTTTCCATGCTAAAAACTATCAGTTAAAGAGGCTCAAATAATTTCTCTGACTTGTGTTGGGACTGGACCCAAGGATCGATAACTGATTGGTTAACAATATTGAATTCCTATATAAAGCCCACATTCATCAGCATTTATCCTTCATTCATAATCATAATCCCTTTTTACTAAGTGAAAACCAATTACTTAGTAAAAGTAAAGCCCTAATTAACTAATTTCATTTTCCTTTCAAAACACTCAAAACCCATGAAATACATTTTATCCTAAGTTAAAAATGTGAAAAACAAAAGAAACAACAATGCTTTATTTTTTTCTATCATTTTCACTTTACTTAGATTTAAAATATGTATTTTCATATCCCCTACACTTCACCCTTTATGTCATATTAACTACTAACTATATATATTAATTCCTTAAGTTACACCCATCCGTGTATTATTAAAATCCTTTTATTTTAAATATAATTCACAAACCCACTATTTTATGTTTAAACCAATGAAATAATATCCCATGTGCGAAATATTAAAATCTCGCCCTCATCCCATTGGTTTAACATATATATATATATATAAATACCACGCCCCCTATAGTTTTAAAACAACTGTCAAAAGTTGAGAAACTATATAATAAAAACCCGCGCCCATATGTATAATTAAAACGTTGGAAAGTGTTTTAATTAACACATATAACTTATCCACCGCATCATATTAAAACCTAAGGTTTTAAACTTTGTTTAAAAATGATTATTTTTAAATTTTGAACCTCCCCGCCGCATTGATCAACCCCAGTCCCACTCTCCATCCCGATGCAACTTCCACAGGAGATCTGCGCCATTCGCAAACGAACCCCAAGGTTTGACGACGGAAACACAATTTCGCAAATAAAGTTGCGCTTATTTCCCCATTTCATTTCTACATGAAATGGGTGGTATTCCCATTTCCTCTCCCCTCCACGTGCTCTCTTTTCAGTGGATTGGGTTCGATCACTCCAAAACAACTTACCACCCAAATGCTATGCGATAACCGCTTGTTGTTTTGATCCGTTGAGCCCGAAAACCACCGTTCCCACTCGTTGTGACCATCATCATTGCAGATTTAATGTAGCCAAAAATTCCTAATAAACATACGAAATGCATTCATTTCCTTTCCTACTGTGCATAAACTCTGTATAACTCCCCTCGACTGTAAAACAAGCAGTTTACATCGTTTTTTAAGCTAAAATCCTACAAATTTCAACCTGCAGCCATTGAAGATTGCTGAGGAGCTCTGAATTACTCCAAAAAATTAGAAGGAAATTGTTCAAACCTTTCAAAAAACCTTCAAAAACTCTCCTTGAAACCTTATACCTACGTATAACAGGTATTTCTCTAAAATTCAGACCTATTTCAAATTTGAAAAGACCTTTAAAAAGAAAATTGCATTCAGAATTCAAATTTAAACCACTGAACCCTATCAAAAGGCCAAAAAACAGACCAAACCATGTCAAATTTTTTGCAAAAACCATGTTCTTGTTGCACATTGTTTTAAAGGGAAATTATGAGTTTTTTTATAGTTTCTATAAACTATTTAAACTCTAAATTAAGCCAAAAATCCTCTGAAGGTATCCAAAATCCTCTATGCCCAATATAAAAATTATTTTTAGCCCAATTTCTCTATAAAAATCCCAAGAAACCCTTGTTTCCAAGGATAATTTTAAGGATGGAAAATTATCTTGAAGTTTAAATAATTGGCGAATCTCACTAGTCCCTAATATGCAAACTATAAAATGTTTATTGATGTATTTGTAAAATTATTCAAATTTATAATGATATTATATATATTGTCTATATAATGTTGGTGATTTTTAACGTAAAATAATTTTATATTAAAATTTGGGTGAATCATTTTGATTAAAAAATGGAAATTGGCGAATCTTATTTTTGGAAAAACCACGAAAAATTTGCCCACCTGCGAATATTAGCCCTTAAAATTTTCCATGCCTGTTTCTTGTGTCTAAACAAATAAAAGCCTATAAATCCTATTGAGAATCCAAAACTAAAGAGAAAAACTCAAGAGAAGCCCATATTTTGGCCCATTCTCTATCCAAGAAACCTCTGCTAAAGAAAATTTACTTCTGCAAACTGTCTAAACTTGCAGAAGTAGCCTAAAATGACTAAAAATCATAGTTCTAGCAATCCTAAAGGTTCCAAAGTACCAAAAAAAACTCCAGTTATGACTTCTAAGACTGCTATTGTTGTAAATCCTTTGCAACCCCCTGTCATAGACATTGAGCATATTCCTTTAGCTGATATTGATTACAAGATAACAGACCCAATTGTTGAATTTAATCTGCTAGACATTCATAATTGGAGCTATGAAAAATCCTTAGATAATCAAGAAGAAATCCATATTTGGGAATCACACTTGCCCAAATATGTTGTTCCAATATCTTATCCATGTCAAAAATTAATTAGGTTATGTAAATAGTATTATGTGCCTGAACAGAGAGCCATAGTAAATGCCAACAAAGAAGTGCTTCTCACCATTACTGCTGAATCCATTAATCAAATTCTACACCTCCAGTGTGATCCTCAAGTAGTCCCTTTATCCATAGAGGCCTTACCAAGTTGTATATTGGCCTTGATTTTCCTAAGGGATTCATGATTTTCCTGACATTTATGCCTTTTCATGTAGAAATTCCTCAAATAAATCCCCCATATTCCACTTCCAGATTCCCAGAATGTTTAAGACATGTGATTTCTATGTTTTCCTTCATCCTTGGGTACTTTACTGATGAACACACAGATGAATCCATCTTGGGTTTATTATCCACTTTCACCCCAAGACAACCCCCATCTGTAATCTTTGATTATGCTGGTTACATTGCAGACAATATTCATTATCAATTGATCAATTTTCCAATTGAAGGAGTGTTGAGATACACTTCTTTTCTCCTCCACATGTTCTTCTATTTTCAAGTATATAAATTTCCATTTGCACTTCAAAAGCTTGTTGTAGAGGGAAATCCTCTATCAGTTACTTTCTGGACCTCTTTGATCAAAAAACAATCCACGGAGTTCACATATGCAGAGTTTTCAGATCCATTCATTCACCCATTGATCAAAATATTAGCAAATATATACTAGCCAAGGATCAATGATGAGATGAAGAATATTTTACAGTTGTCAGAGCAGAATAAAGTTGGTGATTGGTACTTATATGAAAAACATACTGAGATTAGAGTTTTTGGGTCAAATTTGTTACCTTACAAGTTACCCAAACATGTTTCAATGAGGATATTTGCCTTGGAGTATATCAGGAAAATCATAAACTCTGATTCTATAAATTTCATGGCAGTAAAGAAGAAAACTCTGTTCAAATTAAAGAATTAGATAGGGCCATTCCTCTATAATCATAGGGATGGAGAGAAAGAAATAGCAAAGCAGCTATTGGAATTTAGATTTGAAGAAAGTTTTCCTTGGAATTATGATCCACAGGGGATCCTAAGTAAACTAAGGGTTAAATGTAAATTAACACCCTTCATTCATGAAACAAAACCAGAGATAGAAAAATATGCAAATCAGACTGAGTGGACAGATAATACTTTAATAGATGCAGTGAAGAAAAGTGATACTAGTCACACTTTAGAGACTGCTGATCAAACATAGAAATCCACTAAGAGAGTAAGGGAAGAAGGTACCTATGTTTTTAAAACCACTACTTAAACAAGGTTTAAAATAAGATATAATAAAAGGCTCAAAACAGATTCAGTAGGAAAAGATAAAGTAACCATTGATGTGGAGGAAACAGATCTTATAGATACCAACATAGATGTTGCCACTATCATCATCAATGAGCCAGTTACTAAGAATTAGAATGAAGAACAAGTTGAAAATGGAAAATCATAGTTAATAGAAAATCAACAGAGCATGGAAGCTTCATTCTCGCAGGCGGTTGAGGAGAAAGATTTAGATATCAAAGAAAAGTATAAACAAATCAAGTTGAAGAATGAAGAAATTAAAAACAATATCTACTCCCAATATCTTAAACAAACACCTAGTGTGCAAAACGAACTTCTATCTGCATTTGATTATTCAAACAACAAGCTAATTATGTCAGTATTGCAGCCTACAGTCAAATCCCCAAAGACAGTGGCAGATTATAGGAAGGTTGATTTGGAAGTCCAAATAGAAAATTCACATGCTCTTTATCAGATTGAATTCCATAGGTAGACTTCAGAAATGTTGTACTCTACTGTTACAACTAAAGCCATGAGTGCTCAGAAACTCCAGAACACCATCTCAAAAAGATCAGATGAAAATGGACAAATAATATTTGTATGCTAAGGTTCTAAGAATCAAATATTTGGAATAATTGATCATACAGATTGGATTTGACCCAACAAATGTCAAGGCAGTAGAACAGTTAATAAAGAAAAAGAATGAGGATATTGCAACTTTGAGGAAACAACTTAAACTTCCTCAAAGTGAACATCCTCAAACCAAGGAAGTAATAGAAGGAAAAAATGAGAAAGATGATATGATGAACATAATATTTCATCTTATAGCACAGATAAAAGAAATGGAGATTTAGATGGACAAGCTTGTCCAGAAAAAGAAACACCAAAAACACAGGAAGCACCTACAGTCATCCCTATGGTTACTACAGTTGTGCCCTCAAATCTAGCTGAAGAGTTGGCACCTAAATTTCCACTGGCTACTACAATGCCAGTAACATCATCCACAACATCATCTACAGAGTCATCTACAACAGTAGTTGTTACGCAGCATTTTTTCACTGTCCCTGCAATCCCTCGTCCCATACATTGGAGGAATATTCTCGTGACCTGTGAACAGTTAAATGTCCTGAAAACAACTTGATGGCATCCTTCTGCATAAGGGCAAGAGTTCTCCTTGAGAATATTTCCTCAGAAACTTACTAAAAACATATGTTTGGGCATTGGCGCGAGAAGCCAGTTCATCACTCATGCCGACATGGGAAATTTACACTAAGCTCGCGCCACCTGGCTCTCTGTCCCTATGTATTTCCCGCGCCAAGCCTATTTGGGAATGTTTTTTTTTAAATAAAAGGTGGAATTTTGGTTCTAACAACTTCAGAATGAATCATCAAAAATAGGTTGGGCTATTTGGCTCTGGATCTCCCTATTAAGGAAGTGGTTTTCCACCTCTCATGGAACCTTCCTAAGAGATAGGACTCTCCCCCATGATTATAGGGATCGTAACCTCTCCTTCTCCCTCAATAAATGCCCACCCTCTCTATTTAAAACCTAGCTAAACATTTGGGAAGAAAACTATAGTTGAGCGACTATTGAAAGCAGAGCTAAGGAGAACCCTATAAGAGAGAGAGCCTTGTCTAAATTTCCGACAAGCTTTGTGAGACACGCTCCGCTAGAATCCTTGCCAAAGGAAGAACGTGACATCGGAACTCGGTTGTAATATTTCTTTCACATTTTAATATATGCTTGACTATGTTATTGGTTCCATCATTGTATTGCTTTTCTCAATTTGATTCAATGTTTTCCGACCGATTGATAGTTACATGTTTGAATTATTATGTTGTATGTCATCGTTTTCCTCTGCATGTGTACAGATGTCCAGACGTGGTGAGTGAAAGGATTGTGATCTGTCGAGCTAGGAATGGGAAGCAACACTTCTTCTTTGACCAAAGCAGCATAGGACTTGAGGTAGGCTATCTATCGTATCTTTGTCTTTTGTAACTAGGAATCGATATCGTAGCGTGTTTTGTTTGTTGCTAGACCCACTCTAGGGCTAGTGGGATCGCCTCTGTCCACATAGGGGATTTACCTCTCCAACGAATTGGAAACTCCACTAGGGATCAATGTGAGTTTGTATTCCATCCTTTAGGTCGTCTTCCTGGTATTTACTAGCTTAGCTTGTTTTTCTGATTATCTTTGGTGAGTCTAAGACCACTATTCAGCCCCAGAGGATCAATTTGACCTCTTTTTTTCCAAAATTTCCACCTTCCAAGGCTGGCCTGATTGGTGTGGGTTCCATCCTGACAGTCACACCAGCTGGCACTAGTTTCCAGTTTATCATTCGCTCCATCCCTTGTTTGGCATGGATTACAGCCAGACAGTCGCGCCAATCCCTGTAGGTGCTAGGGTTTTCTCTATTTTGGAGTTTTTGGTCTATCTTGGTATCTTTGGGTTTTTTCTTAACTTGATTTGAATGCTTTGGGTTTGTTTTTTACTAATATTAGCCCTTATCCTTTGGTTTTTTTCCCTTTTCTGTCAGTTCTGCTTTTCAGCCCTAGGTTTTCTAGGTGATTCAGCCTTCTAAGCCTCCCGTGGGAGTTTTGGGTCCTTGGTTTCCCATTCAACTTTGTTTCTGATTCTTTGCATTCAGTTTTTTGGATCCATTTGAGTGATTGCGTTAATTGAGTGATTGTCCTCTCTTTCATTCAGTTTTTCTCTTATCACTCCAAGCCTAGATTACACGACTTGTTTGGGTCTCTTTTGAGATATTTCTTTGATTTGAAGGATTTAGTCATTGGTTTGAGTCTTGTTGGGCTTGTTTTGAGTTGAGTGAAATATTTTTGTTTCAGCGCTTGCTTCACCATTCTTGAATTTGTGTTTTGATTCATTTTTCATATCATTTAGTGCACTTTCTCTGATATATTGAAAAATATATTAAAAAAAAAACTCTCTTGCATTCTTGATTAGCATAGTGAAAATTGGAAAATATTTCACATTTCTAGCATTATATAATTCTAGGAAAGAGCTTTTCAGTTTCATTAGCTTGCATCAGATTCAATATTGGATGCTTTTGTATGTTCATATTGTTGCTATTACTTGGAAGCTCTTAACTCTCTCGTAGATAGCCTTTCATTGAACGAAATGGTATTTTATGGCATGTAGCTTGCATTTAGGGATTCGTGAGATCCAACATTCGGTAGGACCTTGGAATTGAAACATAAATCGAAGATCAACTTTAAAATTTATTTCAATTAACCTAACCCAACATTGAAACTTAACTCAATATCAAGTGGTCTAAGTTAGAGACATGTTCCGGTGTCTTTAAGCCTAGCAGCTATCGCTCACCATCTGGCTTCAAACAACGCTAGTACGGACTTGTGCTCCCCATACTGTCAAGTATATAAAGGGAGACCCCTCTAGGTTGCAATCATTTTATCCGTAGGAAGCCGAGTCTGCCACCTTGTAACCGTGATACACAGAACACAGCATTCGGGGAGACTACCTGCACGTACGTCAAGTCCTTGGTTGATTTCTCTTTCATTTTATAACCAAGGTGTATATGGAAGTTCATGGGAACCTGGTACACCCTTTTACCCAGACTACCTGAGCATTCATTTTTCGATCTTTACTGACTCCATAAACTTGAAAATTTCATCAAGCACTTGTCCTTTCGCACTCGCTTAAAACTGATAGAGACTAGATTCATCTTTAACTATTTCTCAACTCTTAAAATATGAAACGACAGAGTTTTGTTTCAATGTTTTAAAAATTAACTATCCAAGAAATATTCTTGGTTAAAGTTAGTTTCCTTAGGGTGTTGTTTTGAAAGTTGTTTCTGATGGCAACGTCTCCAGAATTCACTGACCCAAGAATCCCTTCCGAAGGGAATCCTGGTCCTTTTCATGCCTTTGGGAATGTTGGTGCTCCTTATATGGCAACTTTGTCCCTACCTGGTTTAACTGTTGGATTGCCTGTATGGTTATTTTTGAACTCGGTGGTCCTGAGTGTTCCATCCACCGTACAGCCATCTCCTCCACCTGAACAACATCATGTTGCTTCTAAGGTGGGCCTCTCCCCTTCTTCGCCTATTTCTTCGTCCTCCTCTTATATTTCGCCTAGAGAAAGTCTGGACTCCAGTAACTAGGTGGCTAAGAAGAAGAAGAAGAAGACAAAGAAGAAGAAGTCAGATAAGCGAGAGGCTAATACTCTAGCTATTTCACCTAAGAATATTTCCCTTGCAGAACCATCCACGCTTCCATGGAAATTCAAATTCCCTTGCATGCTCTACAAAGGTAACCATTTGCTTCGAGACTGACCTCGTATTCCCAAGGTACTTGAAGCATGGTCCGACGGCTGCCCGTCATTTCCTTTGGCTTCTGGAAGTCGTATTGCTAACACATCTTTGACTAGCTCTGATAAGGCTCATAAAAAGCAGGGCAAGATTACTAATCCCTGTAAGTTGTGTGAAGGGCATCACCCCATTCACCTTTGTCCATACATGGATGAAGCCAAAAGAGTCTTGGAAAACTCCACTGTTTCTGCACCCTGCCTTCTGGATGGTTATCAGAAGCTTTCTTTGAGTCCTCCGCTAGTTGATTCCACGGTCGGTCAAGTGTCATCCTTGCTCGATCCCGCTCCCCCGGAAATTTAAATTCATGGATCCATTCCCAACCAGACGTTGGTCGAGGAATCGGTTGATCTGACCCCATCTGTGGTTCATCAGGTCTTTTCCACTGAGAGTCGATCTCATCCCCGTCATGTTCTTCTTTTTTCATCATATTCTTCGGACTTGGAGAAATATTCTTCTATCCCTGTAGTCCAAGAAACTGCTCCTCCTAATCCCATGATGAACGTCTCGGAGGATGCTCCTCTTGCTTCGATAACACCGAGGGACAACCATCTCAGTTCGATGGTATCCCCCCCAAGTAGTTTGGTCGCTTCCTTTGATTGGAGTCGATTTTCCGGATACCACCTTCCATCTTATGTACCTTTCAATATAATGGTACAAACCTATGATCTGGTCGTACCCAGCACTATTATAGATGAAGGCGTGTCTGTTTGTATTATGTCTTCAACTACTTGGAAATCTTTTGGTTCTCCACCGCTTATGCTTGTTACCCAGAATCTGTTGGCTTTTAACAGAGGAACCAGTCAACCATTAGGGATCCTTCCGAATTTTCCTATTACTTTGGGAAAGAAAATCGTCCATATAGATGTGATGGTTGTTCCAGGCCCCTTAGATTTTAAGTTACTCTTGGGGCATGACTATACTTATGTCATGGGGGCAGTTGTCTCTTCCCTCTTTCGTGTGATCTAATTTCAGCACAAAGGTCGAATCGTGACCATTGATCAGCTTTCATTCTTTGGTCTTGGCATGAAATCTGGTCCACCATCGTCCCTTCCAGGTCTTTATCCGCTAGTTGTATACTCCCCGCCGTAGGTTAATTATGTGGCTACCTACCCCGTGCCCGCAATCAGTGATACTGCCATTGTGCATAGTGTGCTAGGGGCATTGGGTCTTGATTTCCAAGATGTTCTTCTCCCATCCGGTGCAGAACTCTTGCAAGCCATGACTTCTTATTCATCATGATGAGTTCTGGTCAGAGCATAGTTCCTTTTCTTGTGTCAATCTCCTTAAAAAAATGAAACAAGCTTGTTGGAGCAGAGTTCGTTTTCTTATGTCAAGCTCCTTAAAAAATGAAACAAGGTCATCTGAGGATAGTTCGTCTTCTATGTCAACCTCATTAAAAATTTAATTAGCTCATTGAGGATAGTTATTTTAATGTGTCAACCACGTTAAAATAATGAAACGCTTTCCCATTCAATTCAACTCTTTGTGAGATCTCGTAAAATCCTAGTCGAGTCTTTCTCTTCATCTCATTTTTGAACCTTCACTCCATTTCCTATGGACTGAAGCTTGGGGGGCATGTACACCTCGAATTGAGTCACCATGCTGGGGAACATGCCTATTTTTCAAGCGTAGTTTACTTTTGTTTCAATCTTGTGTCAACATGAACCAAAATATCAAGCATAGTTTATCTTTGTTTCAAGCTTGTGTAAAAATGAAACCATTCCCATTTTACCTCTTGTGATTGACATTTTACTAGCCTATTTTTGCCAGATGAGCCTTGGTTTTCTTACTCCATCGTCACTATCTACTTGGCCAATCATATGCCTTCACTTGGTTGTTTCATCCATTCTTGAGGAACCATTGTGATGAGTGGTATTGTTAGCCAGCCTCTTAACCTTTACTTTTTTTGAGTAGTTCCACCATCGCCGGAACCAGTTGCTACCCTTTATACCACTCGTTCCTCTAGGAGGAGTCACCTTTCATCTCTTTTCTAACTCTCTAAAACTGAAAATATTTCCAAGTTGCTTGTCATTTTGAGCTCGTTAAATTGGATGCGAAGTGATATCTACCCAGTATACGTTTACCCCTTTTTCGGGTTGGGATAGATTATTTACGAAAAAGGAATACCCTAGCCTATTGCGACTAAGAGGTTTTCTCAAACTCAGTTTTCTACCTTTTTGGATCTGAGGAACTATTTATGAAAAGGGACTATTGGAGTTTTCTTTTTTGCCTTCTTTTCAAACTCTTTAAATATGAAAATATTCTGAGTTCTTCCTTTGTCAGACTCGTTAAAAACTGATGACATCGGACTCCGTTGCAATGACGCTACTCGAGTTTCTCCTTCCTAGGGCTCGTAAAATGTACTAGGTTGGATTTTTCCAAAGGAAAAACTTACATCACAAGCACATGTTATCCCCTTCAAGCTTGTGTGCAAAAATAGTTGGGGTACTCGCCAAAAATGGTGGGGGAAAATGGAACCAAAATCATAGTCGTGTTGGCAGTATGTCGCTCTTGAACATGCCATTTGTCTGCATTCGTTTCGGGTTGGGGACATCTCATATCGTTATCTACTTGCTTCCATGGGCTTGGATAATCTCTTTTGACTGCTCATCTGCTCTTTGCCACGTCACCATGACCTCAGATCCCTTGATGTCAAATAATGTCAAATCTAGTGTCATGTCGTCGATATGTTCAAGAGAAGTTGACCTCTGCAGTTTTTAACCTCTCTCTGATTCTCTGTTGGTCTTGATTCACAAACATCATGTTCCTCTGTCTCACGTTGATGATGTGGGAAACATTATGGCCCACCTTCGATCAAGGTCACTTCCTATCGACTTCAACTCATTATCCAGGAAGTTGATCTGGAGACTCCTTTCAGGTACATTGGAGCCTGCATGCCTCAATGGCAGGTTCTTCGCATTCGATGCAAGGTTTTCATTATTGGCCTTCGATCAGATGATTCTTTCGTTGTTCGACGCCAGATCACTGTTCACATTCTGTGGATTGTACCTCTTGTACCTTGAGATCCATTGTCATTATTGGTGGTTTCTCTCACATCTGTTAACAATTTTCATCATTGGCTAGTAATCGGACGATGTTCTTGCATGTTAGACTTCAACTCACATATTCACATGCTCGAAATTGTACTTTGTTCAGGTTGAGATAAAGCACAAGACCCTAGGTTTTGTCTAATGAAATCCAGGCTGCGGGACCTTTGTGGATTTTTATTACTTATTACATGACTCTTTTGATTGGATGGCTATGACCATACCTGAGTCTACTTGTTGATCCTTATTTCATTGGATGGCTACATCCATACCTTGGATTTCAATTTTTTTTACACGTTATTATGGATGGTTGCGCCCATACCACATTTCATGTATCAGAGATATCAGTTGTATTTGTACTCGCAGGTCTTATGACGGCAGTGTTTTCAGTTGAACACATTCTCATAAATAATTTCATCCCTCCCTCTCTCTCGGACCTCATGCTTTAGGGGGCATCTGTTACACAGCATTTTGTCACCGTCCCTGCAATCCCTCGTCTCGTACATTGGAGGACTATTCCCGTGACCTGTGAATAGTTAAATGTCTTGAAAACACCTTGATGGCATCCTTCTGCATAAGGGCAAGAGTTCTCCTTGAGAAAATTTCCTCAAAAAATTACTAAAAACATATGTTTGGGCATTGGCGCGAGTAGCCAGTTCATCACTCGCGCCGACCTCAGAAATTTACACTAATCTTGTGCCACCTGGCACTCTGTCCCTATGTATTACCCGTGCCAAGCCTATTTGAGAATGCTTTTTAAAAATAAAAAGTGGAAGTTTTGTTCTAACAACTTCAGAATGAATCATCAAAAAGAGGTTGGGTTGTTTGGCTCCGGATCTCCCTATTAAGGAAGTGGTTTTCCAACTATCATGGAACCTCCCTAAGAGATAGGACTCTCCCCCATGATTATAGGGATCCTAAGCTCTCCTTCTCCCTCTATAAAATCCTGCCCTTTCTATTTGCAACCTAGTTGAACATTTGGGAAGAAAACTATAGCTAAGCGACTATTGAAAGCAGAGCTAAGGAGAACCACGTAAGAGAGAGAGCCTTGTCTAAATTCCCGACAAGCTTTGTGAGACACGCTCTGCTGGAAGCCCTGCCGAAGGAAGAACGCGACATTGGAACTCGGTTGTAATATTTCTTTCACATTTTAATATATGATCGACTATGTTATTAGTTCCATTGTTGTATTTATTATCTGTGTAATGAAATTTTGTTCAATATTTTCTTACCGATTGATAGTTACATGTTTGAATTATTACGTTGTATGTTGTCGTTTTCCTCTGCATGTGTACAGGTGTCTGGACGCAGTGAGTGAAAGGATTGTGATCTGTCAAGCTAGGAATGGGAAGCAACACTTCTTCTTCGACAACAGCAGCATAGGACTTGAGGTAGGCTATCTATCGTAGCTTTGTATTTTGTAACTAGGAATCGATATCGTAGCGTGTTTTGTTTGTTGTTGGAGCCACTCTAGGGCTAGTGGGATCACCTCTGTCTGCAGAGGGGATTTACCTCTCCAAAAAATAGAGTGGGTCTAGAAACAAACAAAACATGCTATGATATCGATTCCTAGTTACAAAAGAAAAAGCTACGATAGATAGCCTACCTCAGGTCCTATGTTGTTGTTGTCAAAGAAGAAGTGTTGCTTCTCGTTCCTAGCTCGACAGATCATAATCCTTTCAATCACCACGTCCGAACACCTGTAAACATGCAGAGGCAAATGACATACAACGTAATAATTCAAACATGTAACTATCAATCAATTGGAAAATATTGAATCAAATTGCATTACAAAAATGAGAAATACAACAATGGAACCAATAACATAGTCGAGCATATATTAAAATGTGAAAGAAATATTACAACCGAGTTCTAATGTTGTGTTCTTCCTTCGACATGGCTTTTAGTGGAGCGTGTCTCACAAATCTTGTCGGGAATTTAGATAAGTCTCTCTCTCTTACGGGTTTCTCCTTAACTCTGCTTTCAATACTCGCTCAACTATAGTTTTCTTCCCAAATGTTCAACTAGGTTGCAAATAGAGAGGGCATGATTTTATAGAGGGATAAGGAGAGGTTAGGATCCATATAATCATGGGGGAGATTCATATCTCTTAGGAAGGTTCCATGAGAGGTGGAAAACCACTTCCTTAACAAGGAGATCCAGAGCTAAACAACCCAAACTTTTTTTTATGATTCATTTTGAAATTGTTAGAACCAAAATGGCAGCTTTTATTTTTAAAAAATATTTCCAAATAGGCTTGGCACAGGCAATACACATGGACAGAGTGCCAGGTGGCGCGAGCTTAGTGTAAATTTCCCAGGTCGGCGCGAGTGATGAACTAGCTGCTCGCGCCAATGCCCAAACATATGTTTTTAGTAAGTTTATGAGGAAATGTTCTCAAGGAGAACTCTTTCCCTTATGCAAAAGGATGGCATCAAGGTGTTTTCAGAACATTTAACTGTTCAAAAGTCACTAGAATAGTCCTCCAATGTACATAACGAGGGATTGTAGGGACAATGACAAAATGTTATGTAATAGCAGTTCATCCTACAAATGAGGCCAACAAACTGGTAAAGGCCATGGAAGAAATGTCTCTTAAGACAAGTGAAATCGGCAGATTAAAACATATGGTATAAAATATTGGGAATTCAAACAAATTGGCTCAAATAAATGCAAAAACTCATGAGCAAAAGGCCATCAGATTAAATGAAGAATTTAAGAAATTGCAGAAGGAATTGACCTTAAAGGAACAGATTTCCTATGTGAAAAATCATTTGTGGAACAAGATCATAGAAGCCATCAATGATGTATGGCCCTACATCCAAGTGATTTTTGAACAAAGAGACTTATTAAAAACAACATTATAAGAGATCCAAAAGACCAAAGAGGAACTGGATAACAAACTAGAACAAGCTCTAGAACTAATAAAGTTCCTCAATAGCAAGAATAGTCAAGAATTGGAAGAAATTGAAATTACTGATAGAACTAAAATTATCCTTAAGATAAAGAAGGTTATAACTAAAAAGAACCTGATGAAGCAGTTAGAAGAAAAGTGTGAGAACATGAACATTTCCATAACCAAGTTTATGGTCAAATTTGAAAACTTGAGGCAAAGAAGTTTGCCTAATATTTTGGTCATCAATCACAAATTAATGCCTTAGGATGATTACAACAAAAAGATCAGAGAATATGCCAAGGAACAAGTTGAAAAATCAAGAAATGAACAAGGCATTCCAACAGGCAAAGTCCTACTTAGAAGTTTTGAGGACTTATTCTATTTACAGCATGAAATTAAACACTTGTTTTTCATCAAACCAACTTTCTCTAGGTACACAGAAGCAGACGAAAATTTTAGAAAGCTGAAGAAAATACAAATTCCAAGTGATGAAGTTTGGGAGTCATTAACATATTTACTATAAAAGGTAAAAAAGGTAGAAAGGTAATAGTGAAAACATTTTGTTGATTTATCAGTCAAAATAGATTTTTTACAGCAGTAAACATATTTTACAAATGGTCAAAAAGTATCAGAGGTTAAAGAGAATCAGTGAAAGAGTATCAGTTAAATCAGATCAGACTTCTAAACAAACTCAAAATATCTCTAGCCAGCAAGGAAGACGGCAAGGTAGCTAGCTACATCTTATCTACAATCAGTTTCTATTTTATTTGAATTGATAGGACAAGTAGCTAATTTGTTGAGCAACTGTCTCTATTATTGTTGTGAAGATATTTTATTTCCCTTTGATAATTCCTAGAAGTATTCTAGGATATTTTGTAAACAATTATGTATAAATACTTCATCTTTAGAAGTATTATTGTGGAATAAATTGCTGAAGATTTCTATAGTCATTTTTTTGGACTTGAAGGCTTTTTGTGTTCAAATTTCAAGTAGCAGACTAGATTAGATTAACAAGCATCATATTTCAAGATTCATGTGATGAGCTATTTGGAGTGAAGTATTTTATAAATTTGTCATTGTTATCTTTCTTTGTTACATGCAATCCATTATGTGTTCTAAATTTGAATGAATGAATAGGAGGATTACTTCAGGATTTGTTAAAAGCACCCTGTCTTAACTATTTGTCATTTCTATGTTTTCATTTGATTTCTAGTGTAAGGAACGCTTAATTGCTCCTTCTCTCGTTTGACCTCTGCATACTACTTCCATTTTCTGGATCAAAGAACCCTTCATTTCTCTTTATCTTGATCATACCATCTCAAAAAATAACTTTCCAAGATCTCCAAGGGTTATCTATCTTTCCCTGAAAAAATTTGACTTTTTGACCTCGATCCCAGCTCTGTATGGTTGATTTTTTACTCCTTAGCCCAATGGACAAATAGATTTCCAACTATCCATATCTTCAAGTGATTTTTCCCACCAAACCAATCAAAACAAAAACAATTTCACAATCATAACTAGCCTAATATTTTATAAAAACAAACAAATTTAAATCTTATAGAAAGAGCCCTCTCTGAACCCTAGGAAGGCTAGATCCTAGATTTTAAAAGTTGGTCTGTGGTTACCTCTGCTTTTCTCAACTAAAAACCAAAAATCTCACAACTATAGAATTGCTAGAGTGATAACATACTGGCGGCCATACTGGGGAACTAACCAATCCTTAGTTGTTAAATAAACCTTAAAGGAAATCATTTCTTATCATCTTTTTGACTTTAAGATTGTTTAACTAGTTGTGAGTATAAAAATTTGTAATTCTAGCTTCTAGGAAAGTTTATTATACTAGGTCCAATCCGAACCCTAAACCTGTTGTTATAGTAGACAACCTAAATAGAATAGGAAAAAAGAAAAAACAAAGAGAATATTTAGTTGCTAAAGTTTCATTAATAAGAGTCAATTCATTACCCCAAGAATTAGTAAGTTTGCAGGATATAGAGTTTGATTTAGAATTTGAACATTCTTTATTCAGGACTAAATTTGAAAGTAATTTAAGTATTGCTATTTTAGACCCTGTTTTTATTTCTTTTTTGGAATCAAAAGAGAAAATTATTGCAGCAAATTCTGAATTAAATAAAGTTAAAAATTTAAAAAAAACTTGAAGAAATTAATGCTACTATTCTTAAAGAAATTGATGAAGCCATAGAATTAGCTCAATTGTTAGCTTATACATCTAAACCTTCTATTCCCCATTTAAAAACCACTACATCATCTATAGTTTCTACTACCATTCAATCCACAGATCCATTTAGTCCTAGATTACCCTTAAAGCCTAGAAATTTATTTCCTTCATTCCTTGCATCCACTTCATCCATTAGCTTCACCACTACTTTTTCAAGCACATCATTTTCATTTCCTATTAGTTCCATATATATTCCAATTTCACTTCCTAGTACCTCAGCTTCAGCCTTTAGTTCTTCAACTTCCTTTTCTAGTTTAGTACCTTATAATCCAGTTTCATCAGCCACTACTTCTAGTTCAGCTCCAAGTGCCTCTACTTTACCTCCTAGCCAAGCTATAATTCAAGCTATGGCTGCTAGGTATGCTCCCCTTGTTCTTCGAGGACAACTTCATGACATGCCTCAAGACTACCAGAGTAAAATACCATAGTTTTATGCTACTACACATTATACTACACAACAACACATAAGAAAAATTATAGATTTCTTTGAACTCCATGAGATAGATGAATCAGATGTACAAATCAGGCTATTTGCACAAACTTTAACAGGAGAAGTAAATAAATGGTTTAAAGGTCTTACTGTAGGCAGTATAGCTGATTTAGCTATTTTCCATGATTATTTTTAAATAAATGGGAAAAGAAGAAAAATTCTTTGCAAATTTTGTCTGAATTTGATGCAATGAAAAGAGCTCCAAATGAATCTGTAAAAGACTACTGCACTAGATATAACAATGTTTACAATTCAATTCCTGCAAATCTAAAACCCACTCCTGACTCTGTCTTACTCAAATTCCCAGATGGATTTGACACTGACGTCACATATCAATTAAGAGAAAGAAATGCAAAAACATTAGAAAGAATGCAAACAGATGCAGTAGGTGTAGAAGTAAATATTCTAGCTAGAAAAGCAAGGTTAAGAAATGAGAGGAGAGTGACCATGAAAGAATAAGCCTCTAGTTCAGACACAAAAATAGATATGTTAGCTAAAACCTTAGAAAGGATGATGGATAGGTTAGATAACATAGAAAGAATACCTCAATGGGATAATCAACAACAAATCAAAAATCCCAATTTTAGAAAAAACACAAGTTTAGAAAAAACAAAAGACTCAGCCCCAGACCAAACAATAATACCTCCCTTTCAGGAGAACTATGCTGAGGGTTCTCAAAACAATGATGATAATGAGGATACCATAAATTTAATGGGAATAGATGATAATAACACTATCTTTCTTACACAAGAATATCAAGAGTTATTTGAACTCCAACAACTCCAATTAGATTCAGGGGAATCCTTTGATTAAAAACAAGGTTATGACTTTGCCATTAACGAAGTACACAGTCAGTATAACCTAAGAAGTAAGAAAAAAAATGAGTCTTCTACTAAGAAAACTTCTCAAACACCAAATAAGAAAACAGTAGAAGCTCCCAAACAAAAGCTCTGCAAATTCTCCCTAGGGAAAATAATCAAAACTCTGGTTCTTCCCAAAAAGTTTTTAGCCCAAATATTTCACCAAGCCCTAATTGATGAAGTTTCTCAAGCACAAAATATTCACACGAATCTTTTGCTCCTAAAGCATCTAATTCTAATAAAAAAACAACCTTAGATACTAAAATGCTCAATGTTGATCCTAAATCAGCAGACCCAAAAGCTGCCATTGCAAAAACAGCTTTTGACAACTCCAAATCTGAACAAACATCTACTTCATCACAAACCACTCCTAAGAAAACAAAAAGTAGTAAGACTCAAGACACTCAAACTGAAATTGAAAAGACGGTTTTATAAAGACAATATAAACCAACACAAACTACAATTACTAAAGAAGAATTGATTCAAATAAGTAAATCACAACCTTCATTCAACATACAATCTGAAATTGCTAAGCTAAAAATACCAATTCCTTTAACAGAATTGGTAAAAAATGACTTATATAAATCAACTATAACTGAAACATTAAACATAAATGATGGACAAGATTCCATAAATCTGAATGATGATCAGCCATAATTTATTTTTGGCCTAGATGTGAATGGAAAGCATTTAGATGGAGTAGTTCCTCCATTTTACATTAGTTTAACTATTCATGATCAGATCCTACACAATGAAATGCTATATTCAGGAGCTTCACATTAATTAATGCCCAAAGCTATAATGGAAACTCTAAACTTAGACATCACAAGGCCCTATAAAGATTTATTTTCATTTGACTCAAGTAAAGTAAAATGCCTAGGTTTAATCAAAGATCTCTGTATAACTTTAGTTCAATATCCTAGTAAGAGTATATTAATGGACATTGTAGTAGCTGATATCCCACCTAAATATGGAATGTTACTATCTCGCTCATGGGGAGCAAAGTTACAAGGTTCTCTACAATTGGACATGTCTTATGCTATTATATCAGTTTTTGGACAACCTAAGAAGTTATATAGGGAAACATTAATGAAATATATGGTAAGTAGTGTTGAAAGGTCAATAAACTACCCAATTTATACCACACCTACTGATCTAGACTCTTTCATCCTATGTAATGCAGAAACTGATAATGAATTCAAAACCGAACTAAGAGAAGAAAAGAAAACACCAGATAATGATAATATTTCTCATGAATCTTTATGGAATTTAGACTTTTATGGTTCAATAAATAAATTAGGAGAAGGAGCAAGCATATGGATAACTAATATAGAGAAAAATCATGCAGAAGGTCATGCTTTCAGACTGAATTCCAAATGTATAAACAATATGGCTGAGTATGAAGCCCTCATTCTAGGACTCCAAATAATCATAAATTTAGGAGGTAAAAGAATAGCAATAATGGAAGATTCAGAATTGATTGTTAAACAAATTAAAGGTGATTATTCTGTTTACAATCCTAGACTTGGTCGATATAGAGAGGCTCTATTAGATTTGATTAATGATTTACTGGAATGTAATTTCTCTGCAATACCAAGAACAAAAAACTTACAAGCACATTCTTTAGCAACCTTTGCTAGTACTTGTAATTTACCTTTTCAGCCCAATCATATGTGTACTACAGAAGTAAAACGTAGGCCAATAATTCCTGAAAACCTCAAATATTGGAAAACTTTCTCACAGCAAAACTATAATATAGACACTGATTGTACCATAGATCAATATTTAGATTTTGAAATTGATTTAAATAATGTAGATGTAAATAAAATAAAGTTTTCTAAACCCACTAGATTTAGTCAATCAGATATAGATAAATTAGAGAGAGTAGAAATTGATGAGATAATTGATGAAGAATCTGAAATATTAAATCTCAAAGATAATTTCTTACCAAAATTTTTAACTCCTTTAGAAGATCTATTTGACTCCAATGATGTTGCTAGAAAACCAAAAATGAAGGCATTTAGATCTGATATTGAGGATTTTTTTATTGCCTAAATCTACCTCAGGCTGAAAGAAGACAGAGTTCAGGGTAACATCAAACCACGCTCAGTCTGGTAGCTATCCCTACCAGAATAGGAGAGGGCTCTCTCCGGGTCAATCTCAGCAAAGATAATCGATAAGGCTTGAGATGACTTGAAATAAAAGCTAATTTTAGGCTATGTATATAGGTAAAAGGGTTTGATTTGATTTTGGGGTTTTTTGTTGGAATCAAGGGGAAAGGCAATTTTGGGTGCGGGAATGATGCCTAGTTTTTGCAAAGTTCTGATTGGGGCAAGGAAGGAAATTGATTTGATGCTTTGGATTGAATAAATGGATGGTTCAAACCGGTGAGGAGTTGAAGAGGGCAAGAGGCTTTCAAGAATCCTCTTCAAATAGATGAAAACATGGAAAATTAAACAAAACTGAAGGCAAAGCAAAGCAAGCTAATGAATTCCACCTTTATCACTCATTTGTTTAATTTAAGAAGAAAGGAGAAGGGAAATGATACACATAAATATCAGTTAACTTAAAATTTCATAGAGAAAAACACCATCAAAACACAGAGCCACATGGATCCCAAAGAGTGCTGCAAACCCTGGTCTATTCCTTTGCCAAAATTGCAGAGATGAAATGTACAATGAAGTGCCAAGCAATCCCAAATGTCCAACCTTCTTCCAAATTTCAACCTCTACACTATGAAATTCATAAAATATATACATTTTCTCATCCTTGTGCTAAGGGAATTGAGCTCAACCATTTTCTTCAAAATAAAATCAGTTACATTAAACTTGGGCCAAATTTCTAAAAGTAGGTGTTGAAGATGAACTCGTATCTCCTAAACCATAGCACTTGTTACAAAACTGAAAGAGGTTTTTGTAGATAAGGTCATGTTGGAGAAAAAAATCTTTCAAATTTGGAAAATTCGTTTCCAGTTGCTCGCAATCTGTTCCAAAAAATCATCTCTAAAACAGAAAATCATTAAAAATTTAAATCTGTGAAAATGAGCTGTAAAGATCTAGTCACATATCCCAATTCGTGACACCTTTGAATACACTGAAAGAGTTTTTTTTTATATGGCTTCTGGTTAACAAAAACCTCCTTGGGTTTTGCATAATTTCTTTCCATCTGTTGTAAAATGGTTGCACACTAAAATGACTAAAACAGTAAAAAATATGAAAATTTTGCTTTGTTTTAATGTAGGCTCCAAATATCACTGTATATCTCCTACATAGTAGCACCTATGCATAAACTGAAGGATTATTTTTTTATTTGCTATGTGATGAACAAAACCTCTTTCACTTTTGAAAAATTCCTTACCATTATTTCAAAAACTAATTTTGTACTAAACTTGTCATTGTGTGCAGCAACTGACCTCAAAACATGCATAACCAAGAATCACTCATTCATTTTGATCATATCTTCTAATCCGGGAGTCAGTTACGGGAGTGTGATATACCGTTGGAAATATTTTTCCAAGCTTCTTCTAATGGACACACTTGTGACATGTTTTTTTTTTAACATCATGTGCAAAACATCTAACAAAACCAAACATAGTAAGAGTTCATGTTGATCCCTGGTGACAGGCTACAAAGACTGGAACTAACAGATGCAATATTGGTACAGAACTAAAACCCAAAATGATCAAAATTTCAAAAGCTTTGCCTCAACAAGAAAAGGAAAAATATATTTCTCTTTTTAAGGAATTCCAAGATTTTTTTGCTTGGAGTTATGAGGACCTTAAATCCTATGACAATAGCATAATTCAACACCAAATCCCTATAAAAGAAGATCAAAAACCCTTTAAACAAAATTTAAGAAGGATCAATCTTGTGTTGATGCCTTTGATAGAAAAAGAAGTGAAAAGAATGTATGATGCACAGATCATTGCACCAATCAGATACTCTGATTAGGTTTCCAACCTAGTTCCAACAAGAAAGAAAACATGAGAGATAATATTATGTGTCTACTTTAGGAATCTAAAAAAAATACCCTTAAGAGATAATTACCCTTTACCAAAAATGGATCACATCTTACAAAGGGTAGTTGATTCTTCTAGGATTTCACTATTATATGGTTTTTCAGGATACAACCAAATCTTAGTCCAACTAGAGGATCAACCCAAAACATCTTTTACTACTCCTTGGGGCACTTTTATGTATGTAAAAATTCCCTTTGGTTTAATGAATGCAAGGGAAACCTTTCAAAGAGCTATGGATATAGCCTTAGTAAAGGAAATTTGTGAATTCTTGGTAATTTACTTATATTACATAACTATATTTTATAAAATTGATTATGAACACTTGGATCATCTTAGGCAAGTTTTTATAAAATGCAGAAAATTTGGCATCTCATTAAATCCTAAAAAAAACTTGTTTGGATTAGAAGAAGGCAAGTTACTAGGACACATAATCTCAAAAGAAGGAATTAGAATAGATCCTGCTAGGATAGAAGCAATTCTTAACATCAGTCCACCAAGAAACAAAAAAAAGAGTTACAAGCCTTTCTAGGTAAGATTAACTTCTTGAGAAGATTTATATCCAACTTAGTTGAGATAATTAGAGAATTAAGTAACATGCTCAAAAAATATTCAGTTCTTAAATGGACTATTGAGGCCAAATAGTTATTTGAATCTATCAAACAGACCTTAAACAAAATTCCATTCCTTATAAGTCCTAACTTTAAAAAGGATTTCATCATTTTTTCATTTGCTTCAGAACACACCATTGCTGCAGTTTTACTGCAGAAAAATGACCAGGGTTATGAACAACCTATAGATTTCTTTAGCAGAACACTTAGAGATGCATATTTGAAGTACAATATCATGGAGAAACAAGCCTTAGCTTTGGTAAAAGCTATCAAATACTTCAGAGTTTACATTCTATATTCTCACATCATTGCCTATGTCCCAAATGTTGTAGTAAAAGACATTCTTACTCAGGATGGTCCTGATGGAAGAAGTGGTAAGTGGATTGCCACTATTTTAGAATATGACATAGCGATAAAACCCACCAAGTTAATAAAAGGTCAAGGTTTAGCCAGACTAATGGCTGAATCAAATTGTAATGCCCTAGACATAAATTTTATTGCCCAAGTATATGATCAGGAAGAGATGGCAACTCTAGAGATCAGTGCAACCTTTTTAGACTCACCATGGTATGCAAATATTATATTTATATTACTAAACTTACAAGCTCCTCCTAGTTTATCAATAACAAAAGCAAGATTTCTAA
Organism: Pinus albicaulis; assembly: GCA_034641835.2. Lineage (NCBI taxonomy): Eukaryota > Viridiplantae > Streptophyta > Pinopsida > Pinales > Pinaceae > Pinus > Pinus albicaulis. The sequence goes on from CM076583.1 coordinate 1,092,397,833, forward strand.
AGCGTAAGGTAGTAAGATTTTGTATTCTAGACAATGTACTTTTTTGGAGAGATCATAGTGGGATTTTATTAAATTGTTTGTTAAAACAAGAAGCTAACAAAATACTAGAATAATTTCATGCAGGTGATTGTGGAGGACATCTTTACTGGAATATTACTGCAGACAATATTCTGAGAGCTGGTTTTTATTGGCCTACTTTGTTTGTTGATATAAAAATATATGTGACCTCCTGTCATAAGTGCCAAATATTTGAGGGTAAGAAAAAGTTGTTACCCCTACCCTTAAAACCCATCTCTACTGAAATTCCATTTCAACAATGGGGTCTTGAATTCATTGGATAAATTCAACCCCCATCATCAACCCAACATAAGTGGATTCTAACAGCCACTCACTATTTTACTAAGTGGATTGAAGCCATACCCTCTAGGTAAGCCACAGATACCGTCATTATCTCTTTCCTAGAAAGTAACATTCTTTTGATATTTGGATGTCCCCAAAAGAGAATTACTGACAATGCAGCAGCATTCAAATCCAAGAAAATGATTGACTTTTGCCACAAATACCATATTACCTTAGGTAATTCTACTGCATATGACCCTCAAGGTAATGTTCTAGCTGAATCCTCAAATAAGAGCCTTGTAAACATCATCAAAAAGTTACTTGAAGACAATAAAAAGACTTGGAATAAGAAATTAGTCAATGCCTTATGGGCAGATAGACTTAATACCAAAAAATCCATTGGTACCTCCCCTTACCAACTTGTCTATAGAATGGATGTTGTTTTTCCATCCTCCTTAGGAGTACCAATAATGAAGATTATCCAAGAGTTACAAGTTGAAACAAATGAAATTCAAAGAAGGATTAATAAAACTATTCACTTGCAACAAACAAGGGAAGAAATTTATATCAAGTCTCAAGTCATCCAGGATAAGATCAAGAATTTTTTTGATAAAAAGAGTAAAGAAGATGATTTCTACATTGGAGATAAAGTGTTAAAATGGGATTCAAGAAGAGAAGACAAAGGAAAACATGGAAAATTTGATTTTCTATGGAAAGGACCTTATGTCATTTATGGTTATAGAGGTAACAATGCTTTCTATCTAAAAGAAATAGACGGGTCAGAGATGTCAGAAGGAGCAGTAAATGGTGGAATGTTTAAGCATTGCTACTCTCCTGAGTTAACAAATAGTTATTTTTAAATTATTTTTATCACTATACATATACATTGAAGATGTTTAGATTTGATTGTTTTTTTCCTAACAAAGTTGAAGCCCGGGGAGAAGGCCCTAAGCTTTGAGAGGTAAAATATCATAAGTATGAATAATTCCAGATATCATAAGATACTTACAGGGTCATCACAGTCAAATTCCAAAGGCTACTGATCTTAGAGTTCTTGACATTTCACCAAGAAATGCCATCCCCAAGTGGAGCCACTGTTAGGGTTCTATAGTAATTGGATTCATAATTTTTTGAATTGACTATGATAGTCTTGTAAATATGTACATACATTTCTTTCTGCAAGTTATTTTCCCATATTTTGAAAAATAAAAAATAATAAAAAATGAAAAGAGGGTAAAAGTCCTAAAAGAATGATCAAAGGACTTAGAAAAAGATAAACCCCAAAAGAAAAAGAGATGAAAATAAGACCTGAAATTGAGCAAGTCAAAATGCCACTACCATTTATGCAAGAATAATGATTATGTGTAGATTGTCAATAAATTCCATAACCCATGATTAGTTAAACAGTTTAATCTTAACTTTTCATGCTTTGAATTTAATGTTTTAGATAGAGAATAAAGATATGTCAAACAGTATAAACTTGACAAATCAATAGTTAAGATAGAGAATAAAAGAGGAGCTCAACAGTTTAATCTGAGCCCTCGGATGGAATAAGATTAGACTTAGATAGTTTTTATGCTTTGAAAGAAAATTGATTTAGGGTTGCAAGCTTAAATGAACCCATGAAAATGAAGTAAAAAATGTTAGAAATAAATATGGGTAGGTAGAAAGCAGTTGTGCAATCATGTAATAAAGAATCATCAGGAAACAATCACTAGTTTCCCCTCCCCTACAATTATTCATTATTCTAAAAACTATCAGTTAAAGAGGCTTAGAGCATTTCTCTGAATTGTGTTGGGACCGGACCCAAGGCTCGTTAAATGATTGGTTAAAAATATTGAATTCCTATATAAAGCCCACATTCATCAACATCTATCCTTCATTCATAATCATAATCCCTTTTTACTAAGTGAAAACCCATTTTTACTTAGTAAAAGTAAAAACCTAAGTAACTGATTTCATTTTCCTTTCAAAACATTCAAAACCCATGAAATACATTTTATCCTAAGTTAAAAATGTGAAAAACAAAAGAAACAACAATGCTTTATTTTTGTCTATTATTTTCACTTTACTTAGATTTAAAATATGTATTTTCATATCCCCTACACTTCACCCTTTATTTCATATTCCGTGTATTATTATAATCCTTTTATTTTAAATATAATTCACAAACCCACTATTTTACGTTTAAACCAATGATATAATATCCCATGTGCGAAATATTAAAATCCCTCCCTCATCCCATTGGTTTAACATATCTATATATAAATACCCCGCCCCCTATAGTTTTAAAACAACTGTCAAAAGTTGAGAAACTATATAATAAAAACCCATGTCCATATGTATAATTAAAACATTGGCAAATGTTTTAATTAACACATAAAACTTATTCGCCACATCATATTAGAACCTAAGGTTTTAAACTTCGTTTAAAAATGATTATTTTTAAAGTTTAAACCTTCTTGCCACATTGATCAACCCCGGTCCCACTATCCATCCTGATGCAACTTCCACGGGAGATCTAGGCCATTCGTAATCGAACTCCAAGGTCCAACAATGGAAATGCAATTTCACAAATAAACTTGCCCGTATTTCCCCATTTCATTTCTATGCGAAATGGGTGGCATTCCCATTTCCTCTCTCCTCCACATGTTCCCTTTTCATTGGATCGTGTTCGATCACTCCAAAACAACTTACCACCCAAATGCTATGCGATAACCACTTTTTGTTTTGATCCGTTGAGCCCAAAAACAATCGTTCTTTCCCGATGTGACCATCATTCATTGCAGAGTTAATGTAGCCAAAAATTCGTAATAAACATACGAAATGCATTCATTTCCTCTCCTGCTGCGAATAAACTCTCTATATTGCCCCCTGACTATAAAACAAGTAGTTTACATCGTTTTTGAGCTAAAAACCTACAAATTTCAACCTGCAGCCATTGAATATTGCTGAGGAGCTCTGAATTTCTCCAAAAAATCAGAAGGAAATTGTTCAAACCTTTCAAAAACCTTCAGAAACTCTCCTCGAAACCTTTACCTGCATATAACAGGCATTCCTCTGAAATTCAGACCTATTTAAAATTTGAAAAGACCTTTAAAAAGAAAATTTCTTTCAAAATTCAAATTTAAACTACTGAACCCTATCAAAAAGCCCAAAAAAAGGCCAAACCCTATCAAATTTTCTGCAAAAACCCTGTTCTTGCTGCACATTGTTTTAAAGGGAAATTATGAGTTTTTTGTAGTTTCTATAAACTGTTTAAACTCTAAATTAATCCAGAAATCCTCTAAAGGTATCCTAAAGCCTCTATGCCCAATCTCAAAATGGTTTTTAGCCTAATTGCTCAGTAAAAAGCCCAAGAAACCCCTAGTTCTTGTGTTTAAACTAGTAAAAGCCTATAAATCCTATTGAGAATCCAAAATTAAAGAGAAAAACCTAAGAGAAACCCATATTTTGGCCCATTCTCTATCCAAGAAACTTGTGCTAAAGAAAAATTATTTCTACAGATTGTCTAAACTTGCATAAGTAGCCTAAAATGACTAAAAAGCATAGTTCTAGCAATCCTGAAGGTTCCAGAGTACCAAAAACAACTCCAACTATGACTTTTAAGACTTCTATTTTTGTAAATATTTTGCAACCCGCTGTCATAGACATTGAACATATTCCTTTAGCTGATATCGATTACAATATAGCAGACCTAATTGTTGAATTAAATCTGCTAGACATTCGTAACCGGAGCTATGAAAAATCCTTAGATAATCAAGAAGAAGTCCATATTTGGGAATCACACTTGCCCAAAAATGTTGCTCCAGTAACTTATCCATGTTAAGAATTCATTAGGTTATGTCAATAGTATTATGTGCCTAAACAGAGAGTCATAGTAAATGCCAACAAAGAAGTGCTTCTCACCATTACTGCTGAAACCATTAACCAGATGCTACACCTCCAGCCTAATCCTCAAGCAGTCCCTTTATCCATAGAGGCCCTTACCAAGTTGTATATTGGCCTTGATTTTCCCTAGAGATTCATGATTTTCTAGACATTTATGCCTTTGCATGTAGAGATTCATCAAATAAATCCTCTATATTCCACTTCCAGATTCCCAGAATGTTAAAGACATGTGATTTCTATGCTTTCCTTCATTCTAAAGTACTTTACTGATGAACACACAGATGAATCCATCTTGGGTTTCTTATCCACTTTTACCCTAGGACAAACCCCATATGTAATCCTTGATTATGTTGGTTACATTGAAGACAATATTCATTGTCAATTGATCAATTTTCCAATTGAAGGAGTGTTCAGATACACTTCTTTTCTCCTTCACATGCTCTTATATTTTCAAGTAGATAAATTCCTATTTGCTCTTCAAAAGCCTGATGTAGAGGGAAATCCTCTATCAGTTACTTTCTAGATCTCTTTGATCAGAAAAGAGTCCACAGAGTTCACATATGCAGAGTTTTTAGATTCATTCATCCACCCATTGATCAAAATACTAACAAATACAGACCAGACAAGGATCAGTGATGAGATGAAGAAGATTTTACAGTTGTCAGAGAAAAATAAAGATGGTGATTGGTACTTATATGAAAAACATACTGAGATTAGAGTTTTTGGGTCAAATTTGTTACCTTACAAGTTACCCAAACATGTTTCAATGTGGATCTTTTCCTTGGAGTATATCAGGAAAATCATAAACTCTGATTCTATAAATTTCATGGCAGCAAAGAAGAAAACTCAGTTCAAATTAAAGAATCATATAGGGCCATTTGTCTGCAATCATAGGGATGCAGAGAAAGAAGCATCAAAGAAGCTATTGGAATTCAGATTTGAAGAAAGCTTTCCTTGGAATTATGATCCACATGGGATCCTAAGTAGACTAAGGGTTAAGTGTAAATTAACACCCTTCATTCATGAACAAAACTAGAGATAGAAAAATATGCAAATCAAACTGAGTGGACAGAGAATACTTTAATAGATGCAGTGAAGAAAAGTGATATTAGACATAATTTAGAGGCTACTGCTCAAATAGAGAAATCCACTAAGAGAGTAAGGGAAGAAGGTACCTATGTTGTTGAAACCACTACTGAAACAAAGTTTAAAATCAAATATAATAAAAGGCTCGAAACAGATTCAGTTGGAAAAGATAAAGTAACCATTGATGTGGAAGAAATAGATCTTATAGATACCAACATATATGTTGCCACTATCATCATCAATGAGCCAGTTACTAAGAATCATAATGAAGAAAAAGTTGACAATGGAAAAGCACAGTTAATAGAAAAGCAACCGAGCATGGAAGCTTCATCCTCACAGGCAGTTGAGGAGAAAGATCTAGATATCAAAGAAAAGTATAAACAGATCAAGTTGAAGAATGAAGAAATCAAAAACAATATCTACTCCCAATATCTTAAAAAAAAACCCAGTTTGCAAAACAAACTTATGTCTGCATTTGATTATTCAAACAACAAGCTAATTATGTTAGTATTGCAGCCTACATTCAAATCTCCAAAGACAATGGAAGATTATAAGAAGGGTGATTTGGAAATCCAAATAGAAAATATACATGCTCTTGATCAGATTGAATTCCATAGGAAGACTTCAAAAATGTTGTACTCTATTGTTACAACTAAAGCCATGAGTGCTCAGAAACTCCAGAACACCATCTCAAACATGAAAGATCAGATGAAAATGGAAAAAGCATCTTTTTATGCTAAGGATATAAGAATCAAATCTTTGGAAGAATTGTTCATATAGACTGGATTTGACCCAACAAATTTCAAGGCAATAGAACAATTAATAAAGAAAAAGAATGAGGATATTGCAGCTTTGAGGAAATAACTTAAACTTCCTCAAAGTGGACATCCTCAAACCAAGGAAATAATAGAAGGAAAAAATGAGAAAGATGATATGATGAACATAATATTTAATCTTACAGAACAGATAAAAGAAATGGAGATTTAGATGGACAAGCTTGTCCAAAAAAAAGAAACACCAAAAATATAGGAAGCACCTACATTTATCCCTATAGTTACTACAACTATGCCCTCAACTCTAGCTGAAGAGTTGGCACCTAAATTTCCACTTGCTACTGCAATGCTAGTAACATCATCAATAACATCAGCTATAGAGTCATCTACAACAAGATTTCATCCTACAGATGAGGCCAGCCAACTGGTAAAGGCCATGGAATAAATGTCACTTAAGACAATTGAAATCAGCAGATTAAAATAGATGGTAGAAATATTGAGAATTAAAAAAAATTGGCTCAAATAAATGCAAAAACTCATGAGAAAAAGGCCATCAGATTAAATGAATAATTGATGAAATTTCAGAAGGAATTGATCTTGAAGGAACAAATTTCCTATGTGAAAAATCATTTGTTGAACAAGATCATAGAAGCCATCAATGATGTATGGCCCTAACCAGGTTTTTTGTCAAATTTGAGAACTTGAGGTAGAGAGGTTTGCCTAATATTTTGGTCATCAATGAAAAATTAATACCTCGGGATTATTACAACAAAAATATTAGAGAATATGTCAAGGAACAAGTTGAAAAATCAAGAAGTGGACAAGGCATTCCAACAAGAAAAGTCCTACTTAGAAGTTTTGAGGACTTATTCTATTTACCTGAGCATGAAATTAAACACTTTTTTTTCATCAAACCAACTTTCTCCAGGTACACAGAAGCAGACAAAAATTTCAGAAAGCTGAAGAAAATACAAATTCAAAGTGATGAATTTTGGGTGTCATTAAAAGATTTATTGTAAAAGGTAAAAAGGCAGAAAGGTAACAGTGAAAACAGTTTGTTGATTTATCAGTCAAAACAGATTTTTTACAGCAATAAACATATTTTACAAATGGTCAAAGAGTATCAGAGGTTAAAGAGAACCAGTGAAAGAGTATCTGTTAAAGCAGATCATATTTCTAAACAAACTCAAGATATCTCAAGCCAGTAAGGAAGACAGAAAGGCATCTAGCTACATCTTATCTACAATCAGTTTCTATTTTATTTGAATTGATAGGACAACTTACTGATTTTTTGAGCAACTGTCTCTATTATTGTTGTAAAGATATTTTATTTCCCTTTGATAATTCCTAGAAGTATTCTCGGATATTTTGTAAACAATTATGTTATAAATTCTTCATATTTAGAAGTATTATTGTGGAATAAATTGTTGAAGATTTCTATAGTCATTTTTATGAACTTGAAGGCTTTTTGTGTTCAAATTTCAAGTAGTAGACTGGATCAAATTAACTAGCATCATATTTCATGATTCATGTGATGAGCTATTTGGATTGAAGTATTTTATAAATTTTTCATTGTTATCTTTCTTTGTTACATGAAATCAATTATGTGTTCTAAATTTGAATGAATGAATAGGAGGATTACTTCACGATTTTTTAAAAGAATCATGTTTTAACTATTTGTCATTTCTATGTTTTCATCTGATTTCTAGTGTAGGTAACCCTTAATTGCTCCCTCTCTCATTTGACCTCTGCCTACTACTTCAATTTTCCGGATCAAATAACCCTTCATTGCTCTTTATCCCGATCATACCATCTCACAAAACAACTTTCCAAGATATCCAAGGGTTATCTATCTTGCCCTGAAAAAATTTGATTTTTTGACCTCAATCCCAGCTCTATATCCTTGACTTTTGACTCCTTAGCCCAATGGGCAAATAGATTTCCCACTATCCATCTCTTCAAGTGATTTTTTCTGCCAAACCAATAAAAACAATACCAATTGCACAATCACAACTAGCCTAATATTTTATAAAAACAAACAAAGTTAAATGTTATAGAGAGAGCTCTCTCTGAACCCTAGGAAGGCTAGATCCTAGAGTTTAAAAGTTGGTCTGTGGTTACCTCTAGTTTTCTCAACTAAAAACCAAAAATATCACAACTAGAGAATTACTGGAGTGATAAAAATTTTCACAACGCAAATCAGACTCTTTGTGAAGCGAAGGTTTTGGTCACTAAAGTCCATATCAAATTTTCGCATAATATTTTCTAGTGTCGAGACTTTAGGGTTTCTTCTACTATAGTCCAGCCCTAATTTTCGCAAGATATTTGGCACTATCAAGAATTTTGGATTTCAGCCATCGTACTATTGATTAGCTGGGAGGAAAACTCCTTTCAAAGTTAAAAGTTTAAAAAAAAAAAATGAGGTTCATCACAGGATTATTGCAAGAGACCTAGCGCATAAGATTCAGGATGATGATCTAATCACAGTGGTACCATTCACCTGTAAGCCCCCAGTTTTCTTGCAGTATCAATTATTTTGCGACATGACTTAAAGTGACCCACATCACTAGAATCTTGAGCTTTCCCTCTTTCCAACTATACCACTCTTAAGTAAGCTCAAAATTTGACCGAGGCTAGTGTATGCATGATATTAGGTATCAAGTTATGGTTGCGAAGAAGGCCGCAAAGAAAGTCGAAGCCCTCAAGAAAAAATTCAATGAATTCTAAGCATCCTTTAATAATATAACCACACAAGTATTTGAAGCCCTGAGGACATCTCGTGAACCCATGAGGGAAGAACATAGTATTAATTCACACATAGAAGAATAATCTATCCATCACATTCATTTCCATGGAGGTCACCAAGATTTGAGCCACCAGACACCCAAGATAGACATGTTAAAATTTGATGGCTCTAACCCGGTAGTATTGGTGGCACAAATGGAAAAATATTTCTACCTTAATAATAGTTGGGATGATGACACTAAAATACATGTGGTAGCTCTTTACCTAGACCAAGAATGATGGAAGTGGTGGCAGTGGCATCAGAAATGTTATCCAGGGATGCCAACTTGGAACATGTTCTCAAAATCCATTTGTGAGTGCTTTGATTGGGAATCTCACTTTTTGGGTCATCTCAATAATCTCAAGAAAATGGGTTCATTAAGGGACTACATTGTAGCCTTTGAACAATTGGTCATCCAAATTAAAGGACTAGGAGATGTGTTTTACTTGGAATTTTTAATCAATGGCCTAAGAGAAGACATTTAAGACCATGTCTGAATGTATCACTCGGCTACTTGGTTGGAAGCATGCAACAAGGCCTTAGAGGTATAAGTCACTTTAAATTCCCAATAAAATCGTCCAAATTTCATCACATGACTACATCCTGCCCTGGCTATAGGCCCCACCCAAACACTTAAGTTTCAAAAGGTGTCACCGCCAGAAATGGTCGAAAGAAGGAAACAGGGACTTTGCTACTACTATAATGAAAAATACGCCTCGGGACATAAATGCAAGGAAACAAAATTATTTCAAATCAATGCTACTAAAAACAATTTTTTCAATGAGGCTTCATCCACTAAAGTGTCTAAGGAGGAAGAGGATGAACCCCTAACAACAACGAACATTGATAATACAACTACGCTAGATGAGATTATTATCTCATTCCATGCCCTGCCCAGCATTTGTTCTTCCCATACTCTCAAAATTTGACGTTTTGTTAAACATCGGCTAATAGTGGTATTGAATGATAGTGGAAGCATGCATAAATTTGTCCATTAGAGACTAGCAAACATCATTTATTGTTTTTTCATGGTGGTATCTAATTTCCATGTCCTTATCACTGAAGGGGGGACCATGAAATGTGAAGGATGTTGTAGTTTCCAATGGGGCATTATCACCTTAAAACCAATATGTTTTCCATTGAATGGGTGGTTGTGACATTGTCTTAGATGTTGAATGGATCCGCACACTAGGCCCTATCACAATGGACTTCCTAGATTTATATCTGATCTTTAAGCAGAATGGCCACATTCGTACACTACGAGGACTCCAGGTAGGTGCTCCTACTATCATGAACTTGCATCAAATGGTTAAGTTTTTAAAAAAGAGTCGTCATGGGATAGTAACCCAATTTAATGCCATCCATGCCATTGAATCAACTCCTCCAAACATTCATCCTGATATGCAACAAGTATTGGATCCCCACCAGTAAGTATTTGAAAAACCTAAGGAGCTCCCACCCTTTATGGGTGAACATGATCATAGCATCCCTTTTCTCCTGAGTACCCAGCCACAAAATTTATGCCCCTATCGATATCCTTTTACACAAAAGAATTAAATTGAAAAATTCATCAAGGAACTCATTGAATCTGGTGTTACTCATCCTAGCACCATCCCTTATTCATATCTAATGTTAATGGTTTTAAATAAATATGATGAATGTCGCATGTGTCCTAACTTTAGGGCCCTTAACAATCTCACTATCAAGGACAAATTTCCTATTCCAATAGTTGATGAACTGCATGGTGCCAAGTTTTTTACCAAGTTGGACCTATACTGGGGCTATCACCAAATACGGAGGAAGGAATTTAACATTCCCAAGACAACCTTATTAACTCATGAAGACCATTATGAATTCTTGGTCATGACATTTGGTCTCTGTAATTCCCCATCCACTATTCAGATCCCAATGAACCACCTTCTGAAACCATATCTCAGAAAATTTATCCTGGTATTTTTTTATGAAATTCTCATCTACAACATAACATGGAACACACACCTTCAATGTGTTGACCAAGTATTCCAACTGCACCAAGATCAAAAATTATTTGTCAAATAATTCCAGTGCTCCTTTGGCATGGAAGAAGTAGATTTTTTGTGACACATTCCGGGCCATGAAGGAGTGAGGGTTGATCTAAAAGCGATTCAGGCAATTCAATATTGGCCCCAACCAAAAACCTTGAAGAGTTTGAGGGTATTCTTGGGTCTCACGGGCTACTATTGTAAATTTTTCAGAAATTATGAATGCATTTCTTGGCCCCTCACTAATCTTCTCAAGAAAAATTAATTTCTCTAGACTGATGCAACTCAGCATGCCTTCTTGGCTCTCAAACAGACCTTGTGCTCCACTCCAGTATTGGTCTTACTAGAAAACACAAAACCTTTTATGTTTGAATGTGATGCTTCATGTATGAGCATTGGCACATTATTAATGCAAGAAGGTAGACCATTGGCTTTCACTAGTCAAAAACTCAGTGCAAACATTTGGGTCAATCTACATATGAGAAATAAGTGATGGCCATATTACATGTAGTAGAAACTTGGAGACCATACTTATTTGGGTGTTGATTCCAAATCCATACTAACCATCATAGACTAAAATATTTCTTAGAGCAGTGTTTATTGTCGCCACAAAAAAATAAATGGCTCAAAAAAATGTTGGGATATGATTGTGAGATTATTTACAAGAAGGGGCATGATTTTATAGTGACCAATTCCTTATCGCGCCAATTTGAGGAAGACGGTACCCTTTTATCCCTCTTTCTGCCCATACCAAATTGGATTGAAGCATCTCATCATGAATGGTTCTCCCACCCCTCTTTGTCCCAACTCATTAATATATTATAGTCATATCCTAATTTCTCGTAGGATTACTCTTGGAATGATGAGGTTTTTCACTATAATTATAGGGTAGTGTTATCCCTGACCTATACACTTAAACCCCACATCTTGGAAGAGTTGCAGTCCTCTCCAATTGTTGGACATTCAGGATTTTAGAATTCTTTTGCACGATCACATGGCTCTTTCTTTTGGACCGGTATGAAGCATGAAATTCTTACTTTTGCAGTTGAATGTGAATTATTCTAGCACAAAAAAGAGGAAATAAAAAAGCTACTAGGAACCTTACAACCCTCTCCAGTCCTTACTTCCATCTGGATAGATGTTTCCGTGTATTTCATTACAAGTCTCCCAAAATCAAGAAAAAAAACATTCATCATGGTGGTTGTTGACATAGTTTCCAAATATTCTCATTATTCTGCTCTACTAGAACCATTTACCCCAACATTGGTGGCTCAAGTTTTCATGGACCAAATATTCAAACTACATGGCATGTCAACTTCCATTTTGTCTAATCTAGAACCAAATTTAACTATAAATTTTTAGCAGGAACTTTTCAAGCTACAGGGAACACAACTCCAACTGATTACAGCTTATCGTCCCCAAACCGATGGTCAAACAAAAGAATTCAATGAATGTTTGTAGTCCTATATGCGGTGCTTCACCCCATAAAAGTAGCATCAATGGGTACAGTGGATGACTTTAGCTTAATGGTGATAAAATACTAACTATCATAAAGCCACCAAGATGACACAATATAAGGTAGTGTATGGCCAACTCCCACCTTCACCAGCTTCTTATATCCTCGGATATTCCAAAGTACAGGTAGTTGATAAGCTCCTATAAAATTTTAACACAATGATAGCTCATCTCAAAGATAATATACATCAAGCTCATAATTAAATGAAACAATAGGCTGACAAACACTGTTTAGAGAGTTCATTTCAAGTAGGCTACCAGGTGTTCCTCTGACTCTAACCTTATAAGCAGACTTCTCTCAAAGAAAAGGGCTGCTAGAAACTAGCCCCAAAATTTTATGGGCCTTCTCAAGTACTTCAGTGTATAGGAGTAGCCGCTTACAAACTAGACCCGCCGAGAACTTCAAAAATCCACCCATTTTTCCATGTATCCTCCCTCAATAAAGTTGTTGGGAGCAATTGTAGGGTTCAAACAATTCTGCGATAATTGGATGAGGAAGGTACACTTTTGCTCTAATCCAAATAGGTCCTTGATACTCGTGAAATACATCTTCATGGTCACATAATAAAGGAAGTCCTCATCAAGTGGAAAGACACCTCTCCAGAAGATGTGACATGGGAACCAACCACTATTATTCAGTTGTTTCCATAGCTTCAACCTTGAGGACAAGGTTGCTTTTGATGGGGGAATTCATGCTAGGGTCCAACCCTAACCCCTTTATTTATGTAATAATATCAAGGTTCCTTTTCAAAGTCATAATTAGTTAGTTGAGTCAATAAATCCTGTAAGCGGTAATCTACATTAATAATAATTGTAAGTGGTTGACCCGCATTATAGAAAATGGACCACAATTATTTATAAATAGGCCATAGTTAATAAATAAAGTATTTATCCTATGTTATGAAAGGGACCACTAGTAGTTAGGGTTTTGTATGTCATAAATTTATAAATAGTCTTTGATAGCAAGGGAGGAAGCATTGATTTTTATTGTAATTGAGCTCTGCTTTGTTGGAGGTTTCCCCCTTAAAGAGCAAAGTGAACATTGTATTATGCTTCTAAATTATAAAATATCTTTGTAGCTTGTCTCAATTCATGTGATATTTCTATGTTTCTGGAAATATTGGTTCGTATTTTTCGTATTTTTTTATTCTCATAGGTCAAGTGCATAAAAATCCACCATCTACATTTATTAGGTTAATTAATGATATATTGAACCATTTTATAAATCCATTTGTTATTTGCTATTTGGATGATATACTGGTATACAGTGCTACTTGGGAGGAGAAAATCTCACATTTTACGTAGGTGCTGGAGACATTAAATAAGCATTAGTTTCTAGAAAATATCAAGAAGTGTAAGTTTGCAAACATTCTTTGGTTTATTTAGGGTATGTGATAGGTGAAGGAGTGTTGAAGATAGAACCTACCAAGATGGAGGCTATCATGAAATGGTTAGTGCTTACTAATTTTTCTGAGGTTAGGAGTTTCATTAGGGTAGCACAGTACTTCAGGTAATTCATAGCCTTTTTCTCAATAGTATCAGTACCACTCCATGCCATAATACAAGTAGCATGAGTTTCCAATGTGGAAAAGTTCAATAGAGGACCTTTGAGGAGTTAAAGAGGAAGATAAATCAATCACTAATTTTGGCATTACCAAACTTTCATTATCCCTGTGAAGTGGTGACAGATGCAAGTGGGCATACTATGGGAGTGGCCTTGATGCAAGGAATAAGGAATGTATGCTACCATTCTAAAGTATTTCCTAGGGAAGTTATTAACTACCCTAACTACGACAAGACATTTTATGCCCTAGTTCAAGTTGTGAAGAAGTGGAACCACTGTCCGATGGGAAAGAATAGAGAAATCGACACAAATCACCAGCCACTACAATACCTTCGAGCCTAGAGTAAGTCACAACATACCAAGAATTATAGGTAGAAAGGTTTCTACAATAATTTCATTTATTGATTATGTACAAGAAGGGTAGCACAAAAAAGTTGGTGTGACATGCTTTCAATGCCACCTACCTTAAATATCACAATTTTGGGAACTTTGGCGCACATGGAGCCATTCACACATGATCATATAGAGAGGTATATTTAGAGGATGCGGACTTCAAGGAGGTATCTCAGCAGTTGCATTGTTAGAATCATTAACTACCATTGCCAAGATGGGTTACTCTATATGCTAGATAAGTTATTTGTTTCTAAATTTGAACACTCGCAACTAATTAGAGAGGCTCACACCTCCAAGGTTGCAAAGCACTTTGGTGTAGGGAGGATAGTACCCAACTTGCAAAGGCATGTGTACTGGCACAAGATGTAATAAAATGTAGCAACGTTTACAAGAGGATGTATGCTTTGTTGTACTAGAAAGCCACGTAATAGGAAACAAGGTCTATATCATCCCTTAGTTATATTGAGTTGTCTCTAGAAAATAATTTTGATGGACTTGTGGGAGGTTTACCAACAACTAGGTGTTGATTTTACATCGGATATTATAACTTATAATTACTTCTTAAGGTTTCTTACTTTAATCTTTTCTTGCATTCAAATTCATCATAAATAAATTACACAGAAGATCTCAACAGTAGAAACAAAATTCCAGTAAGATCATAAAGAGATATCCAAACAAGATACATAATAATTTACCCTAGGAAAACCCACATGGGTAAAAATCCATGTGTTGACGGTGATGGAAATCCATCAAAATCCGTCAACCAAGGGTGCATCCCCGGTGTGAATTCCCAATTATACCTCACGACATTTGGAATAGGAACCCCATCTGAGATATCGGCCCGGTTACCATATATTCTTGAATATTTTCCTTGGATCTAACTCTCAGCAAGATATAGGAGTGTAGAGGTAGCTTCAAAAATAAAGTAAGTGTACTTGGCGAGTGTTTTGTTGGAGGTGTGCCAAGGTTCTTCTACTCTAGAGGGAGAGAAAGAAGTAAGCCTCTAAGAGAGAGGTAATAGTACCACCCTAGTAGAGACACACACAACCAAAACATATTTGTCAAATCATCCAACAGAATATTCCACAAATATGAGATGGCCATTAAAACCAATGAACAAGAAATATTTGTCTAATATCCAATAGAATAGTCCAAAATGATGCGACAACTGTAGAAACAGTTAGAATAGATTCTCAATATGATAAGTAGTAAAATAACCAAAATAGTTCAACTAATTTAGCAAAGATGAAATCAAACATGAATTACAAAGATCCAAAAAATAGTTTTAAAAATATTAATAATCCATGCATAAAGAACACGTCAGCCGTGAGGATTTCGTTATTAAGTAAAATTTACAAGACACATGTATACAATGAACACCACTAGATCCAATATTGGAGCATTGGGGCCACACCTTGCTCCTCCAAGGAACTATCTTGTCTCTCTAATGCCTTGTAGGATGAGTCAAGGTGAAAATTGTTTTTCTCATTGTTGTGTAACTAGCTCCAAAAATAGAAGAAAAGAGATATCAACGCCTTAGAAATAAGCCACTTCGAGGGGGAAACCTCCAATACATTACATAAATGAACAATTCTTGGATGATACAATTTACAAAACCTCATTTCTATATATAGGAGTCCATGGGGCCATAATTTAATCCTAGTGGGGCCACAATGTAATCCTAGCCTACCTAACAATAATAATTTAATGGCACAATAATAACAATATGGGGGTTACAAGGGTACAATAATAACAATAAGGGGGTTACACTAACAATAATAAGGGGCTATACTAGTAATATAGGGACCTAACATGCCCCTCTCCTTCAAAAAAGTGTTGTCCTTAATGCTTGAGTAGCTTTGGGTGCTTCTGTATAAAATTCTCATCCTCCCATGTATAATCTTCAGTGGGTAAGTTATTCCACTTGATGAGATACTCTGAAATTGATCGGTTCCGTAGCTGTCGAGTTCTTTTTTCCGTGACCGCTTCAGGTTCCAATATGATTTTTCCTTCCTCATCAAGTTCTGGCAATATTGTTTGAACTGGAATATTTTCACATATAACCTTCTTTAAGCATGAAACATGGAAAATTGGATGCACTCGTGAAGAAGCAGGAAGCTCCAATTTGTATGCCATAGTAACAATATTTTGCAACACCTTGTAAGGACCATAGTAATTTGGTGATAATTTGTTATCCTTCTTGGCTTGCTTGAGGGACATTTGTTTGTATGGTTGTAGCCGTAAAAATACCCAATCTCCTACATCAAAACTTCTCTCACTGCGATGTTGTTCTTCCTGTTGTTTCATTCAATTTTGTGCCAAATTCAGGTTATCCTTTAAGAGTTGGAGAACTTCTTTTTGATGCTCGATGTGATCTTCCACTGCTTGAACCTTCGAATTTTCCCTTAAAGATGATGTGATGGATGGTGGATGATATCCATAAAGTGACATAAATGGGTTCATTTTTGCTGCAGTATGGAAGGAAGTGTTATACCATCATTCAGCGAGAGGTAACCACTTGACCCATTATGTTTGTTTATCATATACAAAAAAACGAAGATATCCTTCCAAAAATTTATTTACTATCTCAGTTTGACCATCAGATTGAGGATGATAAGATGAGCTATGAGCAAATTGAGTACCCAAACAAGAAAATAACTCCGTCCAAAAATTTCTTGTAAAAATGGGATCTCTGTCACTCACAATAACCCTTGGGCTTCCATGTAGCTTTTGAATTGTGTTCATAAATGTAGTAGCAACTGTACTTGCTTTAAATGGATGAGATCATGCAAAAAAGTGTGCATACTTGGTAAGTCTATCAACTACCACCATAATGACACTCTTTCCTTCGGACTTAGGTAAGCCTGTGATAAAATCCATTGAAATCTCCTCCCAACGTTGACTTGGAATGGATAAAGGTTGTAGAAGTCTCGGGGTCTTAATTGTCTCAACTTTATTCTGCTAGCAAACGAAACATTTCGCCACAAAATTTTGAATATCGGATTTAAGGCCATCCCAAAAAAAAAAAATCTTCACCCTGTGGTAATTTTTTTAAAATCCTGAGTGTCCTCCTAAAGGAGAAGTGTGCAATTCCAAAAGAATCTTTTTTTTTAGTTGGGAATTCTTACAAAGATATAAGCGATCTTTGTACCATAAAGAATCATTTTTCCAACTAAATGTATCAGATGTACTAGGATCTTGGTGCAAATTTTGAATGAGTGTCCATACATCTTTGTCCTTCTTCCATTCATCTCTTGCTTCGGTTATCCACTCTGGTTGGATAATAGAAATGGCAAAAAGAAATGCTTCCACCTCTTCATTCTTTCTTGAGAGTGCATCTGCAAAAACATTAAGCTTTCCTTTTTTGTAGATTATTTCAAAGTCATAACCCAACATATTTGTGACCCATTTTTGCTGCTCTTCTGAAGATAGTCTTTGTTCCAAAAAGTGTTTAAGACTATCATGATCAGTTTTTACCTTGAAGTGTCTTCCCATTAGGTAAGTTCGCCATTTCTTTAGTGCATGCAATATTGCTAGCATTTCCTTCTCATAAATAGGTTTCTGTAAATACTTTCCTTTGATTGGATGACTTTCAAAAGCAATGGGTCTTCCTTCCTGCATTAAAACTGCACCAATTCCATTTCCTGAGGCATCACATTCCACAATAAAGGTTTTTGTGAAGTCTAGCATAGCTAAGACCAGTGCTAGGCACATTGCCTCTTTAAGATGTTCAAAGGCCTTAGTTGCTTCAGGAGTCCATGAAAATGCATCTTTCTTCAATAATGTTGTTAGAGGTGCTGCTATTCTCCCATAATTCTTAACAAACTTGCGATAATACCCTGTTAACCCGAGAAATCCTCGCAACTGCTTTATGGTTGTGGGGACTTTCCATTCCTTAATGGCTTTAATTTTGTTAGGGTCTACTTTAACACCCTCGTGAGATACAATATGACCCAGATATTCCACCTCTTGTACTCCAAAGAAACATTTTTATGTTTTTGCATATAATTGTTTCTCCTGCAATAGTTTGAGCACCCTGTCAACATGTTCAACATGATCCTTCCAAGACCTGTTGTAGATTAGTATATCATCAAAAAATACTAGCACAAATTTTCTAAGGAAGGGTTTGAAAATGGAATTTATCAACCCTTGAAATGTAGAAGGTGCATTGGTAAGGCCAAAAGGCATGAAAAAAAATTCATAATGACCCTCATGAGTTCGAAATGTTGTTTTTGGAATATCTTCAATCTTCATTCTAATTTGATGATATCCTGAACGAAGATCCAACTTGGTAAAATAAATTGCTCCATGTAATTCATCCAATCATTCATCAATCATAGGAATGGGAAATTTATCTTTAATGGTGAGCTTATTGAGCTCCCTATAATCTGGACACATTCTCCATGATCCATCCTTCTTGTGTACCAATACTACAGGAGCAGAGAAAGAACTTTGACTAGGTTGAATTATACCTACCTCTAACATTTCTGCAATCATACGTTCAATTTCGCTCTTTTGGAAGTAAGGATATCTATAAGGCCTGATGTTTGGAGGAACACTTCCTGGAATCAAATGAATAGCATGATCATGATCACGAATAGGTGGGATTCCTTTGGGAGTTTCAAACACCTTGAAATGATTGTCCAAGACTTGTTGGAGATCTGCAGAAATAGATGATTTGGATGTTGGAACTTCTAGTGAGCATAATTGTGCAATTACGCCTCGCTGTTCTTTCTTTAGAAGCTTTGTCATGACATTAGAGCTTATTATCCTTCCTGGCTTCCCCGCAATACCTCGTAATTCGACTTCCTTTCCTTCTGAAAAAAATTTCAAGAAAAGTTCTTGAGAATTAAAAGCTACCGTCCCCAAAGATTGTAACCATTGTACTCCTAGTACAACATCAGCACCTCCCATAGGAATGGAAAGCATTGGACTAGTCAATACATATTCCCCCATGGTTAGCTTCATATTATGGCATTTCCCAGAGCAATTTATAGCTCCTCCATTTGCAACCATCACTTGGCATTCTGGTGCTGGGTATAGGAAACAATTTAATTCCTTGGCTACCTTACAATGAATAAAATTATGGGTGCTACCTGAATCAATCAACACTATTACCTTTTTCTTCTTGATATGTCCTTCTATCTTGAGAGTTTGAGGAGTGGTGATTCCTGCCAGTGCATTACACGATATGGTCGGATTCATTTCTTCCTCTTCTAGGGCTGGTTCCTGGTGTATATCCTCTTCTTGTTCATTTTCTTCTTCCTCTTCACAATCTATGTAAAATAATTTCTTCTCAACACACTTATGACCTTTAGTGTGTTTGCTATCACAACTGTAGCAAAGCCCTTTTGCTCTTTTTTCTTCCAATTGTTGTGGTGTCAACCTTGTTGGTTGTGGAAATCTAGGCGTAGTAACACTTCCTTCTTTATAGAAGTGAGTGGTAGGCTTCCTTGTCGCCATAATTTTACATTCAATTTTTCTTGCCAACCTGAATGCCTTCTCCAATGAATCAGGTTCCAAAACGCGAACTTCATGTTGGATGTTATCCTTTAAAGTGCGTATGAAGAGATCAATCTTGTGTTCCTCTGGAATATCAGTTACCCTTATATTCAATTTTTGGAAGTCCTCAATGTGCTCCCCCACTAAGCCCTTTTGTTTGAGATTTATCAATTGGCTAAAGAAGGTGTTGCTCTTTGTATCCTCATAATGTGCTATCGTTTCCTCCGTAAAAATTGACCAAGTGACAATTTTTTTACGGGAGAAAATCCATCACAAATGTATTTTGTTCTAAATGTAAAGTTGCAATGCGTACATTTTGTGTGTTTTACACATTATGGAGATCAAAATATTGCTCCATTTGTAGTATCCATGTTACAGGATCCTTTCCATCAAACTTTCTCATATCCATTTTTGGAATATGGTGGTTCTTCCCGCCAACATTAGAGTTTATGAAATCACGATTAACATTTATTTTTTTCTCATCATGAGTTTCCTCTACTATATTTTCACCATTAGGAAACATTTCTTGTATCAACTTTTTCAAACCTTCCATGTCTACTTTTAGATCATTCTTCATGTTTTCCATTTTAACGTCCATGTCATCCATCTTAGATTCCATGCCAGCTTCCATGCCATCTATCTTAGATTGCATGACTTTCTTCAAACCATCCATATTGTTCTTCAAACCATCCGTATTATTCTTCACACCATCCATCTTCGATTCCACGCCTTTCTTCAAAAATTCCATTTCATTTTTTTCTGCTCTTTGCGAGAGCGAAATTTGGTGCACTTGCTCTTGTAATTTTGATAGATCATGTTGCAATTATTCATCTTCATGAGTCATAGTAGAGCCTTCTAAAGGCTTAATGGGTGTTGAATTATTTTATTAGGCATTTCTTAGAACCCAATACTGATATCTATTCTACAATATGCCCTTGGAATCAATTCAAATTGATTCTTCAAACAAGACTTATGCAATTTGGAAAAAAATACACACCTTTTTCTTGATTTTGAGGAGCTCGATATTTAAATTGGACTATCTCTGTGATTACAGTTCTTCAATAGCTGAAATTAATCACTGAAGTAGCCCTCTGAATTCTCTTTTGAATTCCATAGGTTTGAATTTATTTGGATTCTCCAAGGAAAATTTATGTCCAATCTCCCACAATGACCTAATTATGGACTGGTTCAATAGAGCGAACTTGTATGACTTGCCACGTGTCATTGTTTCATCCTTTGGATCTAAAATTGATAGCCAAGAAACCAAATTCCATGTAATTGCGACAAATTTTTACGGCACTCCAATCTGATGTCTATAGAGAGAGTTATGAAAATTTTCCCACGATCACCTCTTTGAGATGAAATTCGGGAGCTTGAAAAAGCACTACCTTCCACAAATCATATCTCCGAAAATATTGCGAACCAAGCTCTGAAATGTTTTGATGAGTTTCCTCAGGATTTCGGCTTCTCACCCTAAACATTTCGGATTCTAACCCTTCGTAGAAAAGATTTTATAGCAAAAATTCCACGATGACCTGTTTAGAGCAGAAAAACCCTAGAATCCAAAGCTCTGATACCAAATGTTGTGTAACCAGCTCCAAAAATAGAAGAAAAGAGATATCAACGCCTTAGAAATAAGCCACTTCGAGGGGGAAACCTCCAATACATTACATAAATGAAAAAATTTTGGATGATACAATTTACAAAACCTCCTTTCTATATATAGGAGTCCATGGGGCCATAATTTAATCCTAGTGAGGCCATAATGTAATCCTAGCCGACCTAACAATAATAATTTAAGGGCACAATAATAACAATATGGAGGTTACAAGGGTACAATAATAACAATAAGGGGGTTACACTAACAATAATAAGGGAATATAATAGTAATATAGGGACCTAACACTCATACAATGAGGGTGTATATATAACTAATGGGGTGATGCTTCACCTTCTTTTGACTCTTCAACTACCCTCATGACCGTTTGAGTTCCTATGAATTTTCGACTTACATGACTCTTCATATTTTATATGTGTCCTTTGGACTTCCACTTTATAATACATTTTTAATAGATAATTACATAATCCACAATAATGATGTGCCATATGATGATTCGTGACAGGACATGACATGACACTAATGACATGGACTGCATGATAATGTGGTAGTGTCAAGTTGTCCTTCTTGTTGTTTCTTTATTTTTATCTTTAATAAGAGATGTATCCAATGTTTCATCTACATGAGAGATATTATTTGTCCTTTATATCTACCCTACAAAGGGCTATGAATCAGATGGAGTCTTCATGAGGTCTTGATCTTTGATCTTCTGTTGTAATCCAGTGCTCTTTTGTCTTCTTGCTTGATGATCATCTTATCTCTTCAGATCCATATGTGTCTTCTAGAATTTCCTCCTTTTCCATATCTTTATTCATCATATTTTTATAGCATGATAGAGTACCTACATCTACGTTCCACTCATGACAATATGACATCAGGCTGATAAACCCCTAGTCTAATATGGCACATATTCATCCACTGGCTGAGTCGAAACTGGGTGACAAGCTGGGAAAGAGGCTTAGTAAATGTGCAATTGTGCAACTTAGACAGTCAGGGGTGAATATTCAACATTGAGACTATGTAATGTGTATTTTAGGTTGGGCTGAGGATGAAAACTACACAATCTTGGAGTTCATTGTGAAAGGCTAAGGGGATAGACACTATATTATCCTATTGCATGGTTCTCGAGGACACAGGAGAACTAGTGATTACGCAGTTACATAGTTAAAGAGATCAAGGTTTGAAATTTAGCTTAGAGATTGCGTAATGTGCATTTGGGTCCAGTTTGTAGGGATAGATTACATAATTTTGGAGGCCAAGGCTCGGATTTAAGCACTGAAATTGTGCAGTGCACAATCCTGGGAGGCAGGAACTACACATTGTGTAGTGTTAAAAGGAAAGGTTGCATCTTTAGGGTTAGGACTGCGCAATGCATAGTTCAGGAAGGGTGGATGAGCCTAGTTTTTTGGATATTTTTAGAAATTTTACCAGGGAATTTTAAGGATAGAATTTATCTTAAAGTTTATAAATATTGGTGAATATTTTTTTTTTCTAAGTATAACTAATTCTATTAGGTATAATGTTACTGGTACAAAATAGGCACAGTGTCAGCTTTGAAAGCCTGAGCACTGTGTTTGAAAGTCAAACTGTTCAAAGAGTGCCTGGACTGCCCATTTTGGGAAACCAGTCCTATTAAACAACGAGTCTTAACTGCCCTCGTGAGGGAAACCAGTTTGGAATACATAGAAACTAAATAAACATAAAAAGATAAGCCATAGTTCAGAAACCATTTTTCCAACTGGTCTGCAAAGCTACAAAAACTAGCATTGTCTATGAAACTGGAACAAAAAACCTGGAAAGCATTGCTGAGGCTAGCCATGAGTCGGTGAAGGTGGTTCCTCAATGACTCTGCAACCGAAATCCTCTCTGCTGTCCTCCTTGCCAGATTCGTTCGTATCCATGCCGCCAGAGGGCGCTCCAGTGAATCTCTGCTGCTCCTGAGGTGAAAGAGGAGAGATGACAGGTATAGCATCTGCGCTAAGGGGGCCAGAACCCGGAGAGAGGTGCACGGAGGCCAGTTGGGGCACCGGATGGTTGGGAATTTCCTCACGCAGAGTAATCATTATGAAGGCCGTGAGAACAGAATTGGAGGCTGTGGGATCGAATCTGAGCTCCGCACGCTGCGAGGTCTGCCTGATGGTGGGGCGAAGAGGGGCAGGAGGGACAGACTGGGTAGAGCTGCCACCAAGAACGTGAGCATGGGAGGGAGAAGGTGGGGCGTCAGCCATGGGAGCCGAAATCGTATCTCCAGCACGACGGCGTCCACATCCTCTGCCACCGCGCAGATTCGGAGAAAGGTCCAGAGCTTCATCAGTGGAGAAAGAGCTGGGAGGAGGGCGACTGAGACCTCGGCTGAGGCCTCGTCGACTTCTCATCCTCTCACGGAGACGCGGCATATCTCTAGGGGAATGACAGAGGTGAGTGGAAGCGAGAGGGGAGGCGGTGAAATCATGGGGAGCGATGGAATGAGCAGAGGGATGGGCGAAACGGAAAATGACAGGAGGAGCGGAGAGACCACCAAGAAGCTCACCACGCAGGTCAGTGCCAGCACCGGAGAGAAAATTATACAGACCATGCGGACTCTGTGAGTAATGAATACCTGGGTGCAGTTCAATGTAGGCCTGCAGAGAGCAGCGCCTCCCTATATAATTCTTCACGCTGGCCTCGAGCGAGCCAG
The DNA here is from genome assembly GCA_034641835.2 of Pinus albicaulis. NCBI lineage: Eukaryota > Viridiplantae > Streptophyta > Pinopsida > Pinales > Pinaceae > Pinus > Pinus albicaulis. Next base: position 1,092,421,997 of record CM076583.1, read on the forward strand.
GAGTGCAAATACCGAGCAGCGGGGCGGGCGAGCTCACCGAACCAGTGGCGTCGTCTGAACCATGCGAATGACCTTCCATATCTTGCAGCACCTCCATAATAGCATCCGAATTGAGCAGACCAAGGATAATGAAATTCGCATGAGAAAGAGCATTAAGAGTCGAGTTAATGCGAATGCCGGGAGCCATGTGGGCTGCCCTGGCCATCTCCATGGGGAAGTGCGCAAGGTGGCACCTCCCGTCCGGTGCATTAAACAGCCGGATCCGGCGTGGGATGGTCTTGATGCACCAACATAGTGCAGTTCTGTAGCATTTCTTCATCATGGATACTATTGAGGGAGGCATGAATGAGAGTGCTAGTGCTGTCTATTCCAAGATTGGAAAAGAGGTCTACAACTTTATTGCCTTCCCTCTTTATGTGCTTGAAAGAGATCGCCCTGTGTTGCATGAGCCACCTGCTTAACCTGCTGATTCTGGATGCTAGACGCCAACTATGAGACACTTTCTCTGGATTAGTACCCCAAAGAAGCCTCTGGGAAACATTGATGATAACTTGAGAGTCTCCCTCTGTAATGATAGGGAAGAGGTTATAATGATGAGTGAGACAGAGGCCTTGTCATAATCCTTCCAATTCAACAGAGTTATTAGTGTCCCATCCAATGGAACCATAAAAGATGAATTGTGTTTCGCCTCTGGAATTTCTGACAATACCCCCAAAGCCAGTAGGACCAGGATTCCCTCTGGAGGCGCCGTCGAAGTTAAGTTTGAAAACACCATCCGGAGGAGGGGACCAATGCAAGGGCGGACCAGGAGAGGAACGAATTTTGAGAGAAAGAAAGAACGCTATCTGGAGCTTCCAGTTTTGCCAGATGGAGATTTCTTTGGGGATTTTTGGGTAGTCATCTTCATTCTAGGAGCGGAGGGCCAGGGATTCCTAAAGGTTATTACAGAATGAGATCCAAAGAGAGTTAAGGGAGGAGACTTGATTTTTGAAGATGCGTTTATTTCGTTCTTTCCACAGAGACCATAACACAAGACCAGGAAGAAGAAGCCAGAGGGCATTGAGGAGGGGTGAAGAGAAGGGGCTTCGAGGCCAAGTGTGAAGAATGATGGTGATGTCCCCTGTGGGTTTTTTCTTCTGACAGCGAAAGCTGCATTTTTCCCAGAAGGAGTTGGCCAGAGGGCAAAGCAAGAGGAGGTGCTGGATGGTTTCAAAATTTTGAAGGCAGTTGGGGCATTGGGAAGGCCCAGTGAAACCTCGTTTGACGAGATTGTCCCAAGTGAGAATTCTTTTGTGGCTGAGAAGCCATAAGAACGTGGAGATCTTGGGCCAAGTGAACTTGTTCCAGATCAACGCCTAAAGAGGATCACGGGGGAGAGGCATAGGATGCATAAGAGAGTAGGCTTCTTTCGTAGTGTACATTCCTTTGGTGGAGTAACCCCACCTATGAATGTCAGGTTCTTCAAAGCTTCTGATTTGCCGCCTGTGAAGCTCATTGCTCAGAGTATCCAAATCAAGTTCATGCGCGTGAGGCGCTATTATCTGAGGAAGCTTCCATTGTCTAAAACCATTGTTATTGGTGGCCGTCCATTGCTGACAAACTTTAACATCATGAGCAAAGTTGTTACCTCCCAAGTTGATGCTGGGGAGGATCTCAATGAGAGATGGAATTTGCTGCCAAGAGTCGTGCCAAAATCTCGCAGAGCTGCCATTGCGAATTTCCCAGAAGCAATTTTGCTGAATGAGAAGATAGTGTTGTTTGGCCGCATTCCAAATGAGGGAGCCAGTTTGTTCAGGAACCATTCTGATCAAATCAGTCGAGGGTCTGCTGTTAGCATATTTAGCAGTCCACATTTTGGCCCAAGGAGTGTGAGGTTTGGACATCCAGTTCCACCAAATATGGGTGGCCATAACCTCATTGCTGTGTTTGGGATCGCGGAGGTTGAGACCCCCAGAGTCCTTGGGTGAGAAGACCATGTCCCAGCTCACAAGAGCCCACTTCCGATTTCGGCCAGAGGAGCCCCAAAGAAATTTTCGTTGCAGAGATCTAATTTGCTTGAGTACCCACTTAGGAGCAGCTAAAATAGAGAAGAGGTAAAGGGGTATCGATTGGAGCACCGCTTTAATTAGGATAAGCCTACTGGGTAAATTCAGAGCTCTGAAGGTCCAAGAGGCAAGCCTGGCTTCCAATTTATCCAGTAGCTTGATCCAGGAGGAATTTCTGATGGCTGAGTCTATGAGGGGGGCACCCAGATATTTATCAGGGAGGGAGGCAGTGGAGAAACCAAGGATACGGGCAATGTTGGCTTGAGTGAGGGGAGGTGTGTTGAAGAAGAACACCTGGGATTTAGAATCATTGATGGAGAGACCAGAGGCAGAAGAGAAAAGGTGTAGGATGTCTTTGAAGGTGCGAGCTTCCTGAACCAAGGGGTGGCCAAAGAGCATGTTGTCATCCACAAATTGCTGGTGGGTGGTGACAGGGGCGCCATGGAGGGAGATGCCGCGTAACTTGTGAGAATGAACTTCCTTGTGAATTAAACGCCCAAGGCCTTCAACCATGAGGACGAAGAGGAAGGGGGAGAGAGGATCCCCCTGCCTAATCCCTCGAGAGGGATAAAAAGGGGGGGAAGGAACCCAATTGACAAGAATGGAGAAGGAGGGGGAGGAAATGAGACTCATTTTCCATCTAATCCACATCTGATCAAAACCAAAAGCATTTAATATCTGTTGAATATAGTTCCAATTCAGTTTGTCAAATGCTTTTGAAAGATCGATCTTGAGAAGCATACCTGGCTTTTTGAAAACCTTTAGAGAGTGCATAATTTCATGGGTTAAAATTATGCCGTCCAGAATTTGGCGCCCTTCAGCATAGCCCATCTGCTCTGGAGAGATGAGGAGCGGGAGGAGCGGCTTGAGCCTGTTAGCAATAACTTTGGAGATGATTTTGTATATAACGTTGCAGAGAGCAATAGGCCTGAATTTATCCGGTTTGCTAGGCTGATCCTCCTTGGGTACAAGCGCGATGAAGGTGGTGTTGAGGGAGGGAAGAATCTAGTGCATGGTTCTAGACTCCTCAACCAGCTGCCAGACTTCAGATTTGATGAGGTCCCAGAAATGATGGAAGAAATTAGAAGTAAAACCATCGAGTCCCGGGGCCTTACCATCCTTGAACTGCGCCATAGCTTCATCCACTTCCTGGGGGGAGACTAGACGGAGTAGCATTTGGTTATGCTCGGCAGTAACCAAATTGGGGATGAGTTGTTTGATCTAATTGATAGCAGTCTGTCTATTTATTTGAGGCTCTTGCTGTATGCTCCTGAAGTAGTCAATCAGTTCTTGCTCCATTTCCTCATGTTTCTCCATCTTTTCCCCTTGCTGGTTGATTATATGGCTGATCCTGTTTTCCATCCTGCGTTGTATGGTAGAGGCGTGGAAGAACTTGGTGTTCCTTTCTCCTTCCTTTAGCCATCGTATTCTAGATTTCTGCCTCCAAAGGATCTCTTCCTGTTTGTATCGTTCCTCTAGCTGATTTTGGAGATCTTGCTCCTTGGTGGCGAGTTCCTCTATTTGTCCCTTGGAGATGATTTCTTGTTGCACCTCATTCATCTTTTGCTCGAGTATCTTCTTTTCCTGGAAGATGTTGCCAAAGGTGGACCGATTCCAGTGTTTAATTTTTCCTTTAAGGAATTTTAGCTTTTGCTGGAACTGATACATTTTTGAACCCTTAGGCAGTTGGCAGTTTCTCCATGCAGCATGTATTAGATCCTTGAAGGAAGGATGAGTCAGCCAGAAAGCTTCGAATCTAAAAGGCCTTTTTAGCTGGGACCCTATATTTTGCCATTGAAGCAAAATAGGCCAGTGATCCGATCCAGCAAAGGGCAGAATTGAGCTTGTGATGTCTCCCCCCATGTGTATAGCGTTATCCGAGATTAGAAATCTGTCCAACTTTGAAGCGATCTGCTGCCCTCCCACGCGTCTATTGCTCCAAGTGAAGATGCCGTTGGAAAAGGGGATGTCAATAAGCCAGTTATTATTGATGAAGTTCTTGAAATGACTGCTTTCCAGGTCTGTTCTAGAGCGTCCTCCAATTTTCTCATCCGATCTTAGGATCATATTGAAATCGCCTCCAACAATCCAAAGAGGGTGGGATCTATTTGTGTTAAGGTGCGCCATGGTGTCCAAGAGCGCTGCCTTGCTATTCTGCTCTTGTGGAAAATAGATATTGGACAGATGCCCATGTATATTAGTGTCGATGGGGTGGAAAGTGGCTTGAATGAGATTGTGCGCTACATGAAAGTCGGAAAGCTGCATGGTGTGGATATCCCAAGCAATGGCCAGACCTCCAGAGGATCCAGAGGCATTTACTGCTACTGAGCTGCTGCTAGGCCAAGCCTTTGATAAAATGGAGCCTAGCAGATTACTGTTGCATTTAGTTTCCGGGAGAAAGAGGATTTGAGGTTTCTCCTTCTGAATCATGGATTTAATCATCCTGAACTTTCCAGGGGCATTGAGCCCTCTTACATTCCATGAGACTAACTTCATGGAGAACTGCTTACAAGTGGTTTATAGAACCGGGTTAACTTGGGATATCTCCCTGATTCCACCAGCATCGCCCCAATCTGGATGGTGCGCTGCCATTCTGGTTTTCTACCTCGCTTTTTATTTTCCTTCAACACCTTCAGGCTGTCCCAATGGCTACCTGGCTGTATCCCCAATTTTTTGTGCTGATGAGCCTTGGTTATAACTACCTCGAGGGACTCGATTTGGTGGGGCAGGATCTTGTTGAATTCTTTCTTTCGGCAAGTGTCTTCCAGACCGATTAGATCCAGGTTCCCTACATCGAAGCCCTCATATTCCTCATCCATAAGAGAGATCTGCATGCTTTCTTGTGAGTCTTTACTGTCCAGCTTGGGGTGGAGAGATTGAGCATCTAAGTCCATGGTATTGAGGTTCCAAGTCACCTACTTCTACTTAGAAGAGGGGCCGACATCTGGGAGAGAATTGGAAGGCAGAGAACCTTGAGCGGGATCTGAGGCAGAAGGGTTGAGAAGAGACGAGGAGGGGTCAGAAAGGGCCGAAGAGGGTGGCACAACAGGAGAGTCTTCATTCAGGGTATCAGAATGGGCAAGAGCGGCGAAACTGTTACTCGTGGAGGGAACAGAAGTGGAGGAGCTAGGTTTAGGCCCAGGTTGGGAAGATTTCTTATTGTTTCTTCTCCTGGATGGAACCTTGGTGAACCCATCCATATCTTCTTTGTCTCCAGCGCTTTGACTCTTAGATTGGGCAACAAGAGGGCAGTCTCTGAAGAGATGCCCATGAGCATGACATCTTCTGCAACGAAAAGGCACATGTTCATAATCCAATGGTTGAATCCATTCGTAGTCATCATGAAACAGACTTACCACATCTGGGAGTGCTCTGTCCAGCTGCATGTACACAAAGATACGAGCGTACGAGGTGTAACTTCGAAGCTTCGTTTCTTCCGCTATTTTTATGAATTCTCCCAAGCCTGTCCCAATCGCTTACAGTGATTCCTCATCCCAGTATTCCAGAGGCAGCGAATAAAGTCGAATCCAGACCAGAGCCCAGTTGAAATTTTCTTGATCTGGGTTGAACCTTTCGACCCAGTTGCGAAGGTATAGCCCTGCTGAGTTAAAGAAATAGGGGCCGCCATCCATAACCCTATTTCTATCCTCAATGCAGTTGAAGTCGGCAGTGAAGAAACCCTTTGGACCCAGTTGCAAACTAACATGCCCTTTTGGCTTCCATTTGGAAGAAATCCATCCTTGTAGGGCCTTCTCAGTTGGCCAAAACCCTATGAATTTTCCTATGAGAGCATGGTCCCTCATGTACTGAATCCTTGCATTAATCTGATGACTGGGCAGATCGATTTTGGGTCTTTCCTGAGCTATTAGTTTGCAGGTCGAAGACGTGACCTGCGGCACCTCCGTTTGTGGTTCAGAGGTCGATTGCTTGTTATCCACTGTTTCCTACGCTGTGGCCGAATCCTTCATCTGCTTGTCAGATTCTTTTAGCGTTTCTTGGTCGTTAGCAAGGGGAGGCTGACCGCCCCCCCCCCATTTCCTGATCCATCACCGCGTACTATGCTCAGCTGCGTGGAAAAGAGGGCACCGTCAGGGTTTGACAGGGTTGCAGGGGAGAATAAGGTTCCTGCAGAACGAGATATCTGGAAACCCTAGCAGAGCACTTCATATAAATATTGGTGAATATTACTAGTCCCTAATATGAAAATTGTAAAAGTATTGGCGATATTTTTGTAAAAAAAAGTATATTTATAATGAATTTATATAGTCTCTATAAAATTTTGGTGATTTATAAGGTAAAATATTGTCATACTATAAAATTTGGGCGAATCATATTCTAAAAAATTGGAAATTCATGAAATTTTTTTTTTTAAACATGGAAAATTAGCTCACCTGCGAATATTAGCCCATACAATATTCCCTGAAATTTACTAAGTGTGGGATCAGTGAAAACTTATGTGAACAGTGGTAGGACTTGAATTTTATCACACACTTATAGACTTAATGACACAACCTAGATCATACGAAAGACATGAAAACATAATTCCCTCAGTGTCGAAGCCTTTGCAACAACTTACGACAAGTGTGACACTAAAGGTACACTTTGCGACAATCATGACAGCACTTGAGCGACACTGCTTAAAACTTTGGAAATGATTTTGGTAGATGTATACATGGTAAGATCAATTCATTTGCACAAATATAACCTCTTGAAACCACAAAAACATGCTTATGTACATTATACAATGCTTATCATGCGAAAAATATAACGATTGTTACAATGTGAACGACGCTTGGAATATGTGAATGGCAGTGAAAGTAACACATGCCAAAGAAAATATAACATGAAAAAACACTAATTATAGTGAAATCAAGTGAAAGTGATATCCAAAAAAATGAAAGTGACACTTGGGAAACAAAGGTGCATGGAGGCGACAGTTTTCAAAGCTCACCGAAATAGAAGTACACACGTAGCTAGAAGTAAGAAATTTTTGATGTCAGTGCACACCAATTTTCAACATGGATTTTATGTCACATAGAAACAACCTTAATGGACTGTGTTATTCTCATTCAATATTTTGTAAAATAATGCGCTCATGCACTTGTTATGAACGAAGCATATGTGAGTGAGTGACTTCGACGCTTCTAATCCAAGAAGGGATCCCAAAAGAATCAACTGACCAAGAAGTGAATATAGAATAGGCAATCGCAAAATCCATATTATGCTCCAAAATTCAAGTGTAGGAAAAAAATTGGAGGGTGTTTGTTGTAGTGGCAACACTTGGCGACACATTGGTAGAACTCTAGGTTCTCAGCCTTAGTTAATTTTGTCGTGCGGGATCTAGTTCTTGAAGAAGTATTGATTCATCATTAATATTTCCATGGCTTCCCCACTAACCCTCTGCATAAAAATATTCCCCTTCATTACTTTACTCAGTTAAACACAAACATGAGATTAGTGATCACACAATGTTTCTATATAGGGTAATGAAGTTCACAAGCTTTAGATTTTCATAATGTATTTTTTCATCCCAGGTGTTCCTTCGCTACCATTAGACCTGGAGAGTACCCCAGCAGAGTCACTTCAAGGAAACAAACATTCTCTACTGCCAGTAGTCCTCGACAGTACCCTGACAAAGTTTCTTGCTTGACCTCGCTACGCAGGAAGCCTTTCTCTTTTTTTTCCTTTATTTATTTATTTTATATAGGACTGTTCATCGGTACTTATTTATTTCATGGGTGTAAGAGGGATCCCAAATTATTAATAGAAGGAGAGGCTACCCCTTCAAAAAATCATATATAATACCTCTCATATTGGTTTTCTCATTTAGATTTTCCCCTTGTCCTCAACTTGATTCAATCATCCTTAAAACACCAAAACATAAAAACATGAGTGTAGGGATTAGTTTTCTAGGATAGACATGGTGATCATGGTTGGATACAAGGTTATCTCAACACAAGGATCATATTTTATGTTGGAACATCATCGACCAAAGGTGTAACCAAGGCAAGGAAGAAGGACAGAGAGTTGGCCAAATTTTGGAGTGTCACAAAGTCCTTTTCTATTTTCCCACACTCCCTTTTTATACAATAGAGCATATTAATTCAAGGTATCAAAAAAAAAAGGAAAGACAACACAAAACAAAGAAACAAAAGTAGAAGAGAAGAGAGAAAGTGGCTAATGGAATACATGACATGAAACCAAAACCAGAAAAAATAAGACAAACTATAGGAAACGAGTGCATAATGAATGTGTAAGTAAGCTAAAATGTAACTAGACCTACTCCTAACCTAACCAGCTAGAAGATTGGGGTCACGTATAATGGAATTTCCAATGTAGCCACTGTAATTGTTCCCCACCTTTAATCACAAATATGTGATGGATTAAAAAAAATATAAAACAATGTGCTACGGAAAATATAAGAGCTTGTATATATTGCACAAAAAATTGAAAGTCTTTCCTTTCCACAGAAATATAGGCCATAGCCACTACTTCTAACCAATTCACATTCTTACCTTTTCAATGAACACCATCATTCAACCAATATCAAAGACTTCTTGTGAATGCACCTTATTTTTTGTCATCCTTCTTAGCCAGCATGAGAAAAGGATGAAACCTATTATTTTCAACAGAGCTTGCCAAGTAATATTGCTCTAACCATTTGGAAATTGGTTCATGACATTCAAAAAAAACCTCTTGAAAATATTGAAAACTTTGGATAATGAATCTTCAATTAAAAGCGTGGGATCAGGATGATAATATTGTGAATAATTAGTCATATTTAGAAGGCTTGTCAAGATAGTGAGGACTTGACATAACCATCAACGATGTTTGAGGTCCCTTATTTGGTTGACAATTATCTGAAAAATGAGATGTTGAACCATGATGATCGAAGGATGTGAAACAACTGTCATTGGGTATGCTGATGGAAAAATGATAAATTGAATGACATTGATCAAAGACAAAACCATGATTAGATGGGAGGATTAAATCATCATATTCTTATTTTGTATTAAATGAAGATAAATAAATTTGAATGGCTCTATGAATGCTTTGAAAAATTGAACCAAGATCCTCACAAGCTGAATGTGACAAACCATTTTCCTGTAACTTGTGATGAACTGTACAAACATTGTAATCATTAAAATAATTTAAAAGGGATGTTAGCACAATAAACACATGAGACCAGTCAGGACATAGTGGGCAGAGAATAATTTGATTCGCATGATAACTCGTGCATTCATTATCACTCAAGAGGATTTTAGGTGAAATAAATGGAAATATTTGTAATACAACATTTGCAAGAAAAAACAGGAGTTGACTAATAAGAAATGAATCTTATAGGCATGATCCCTTATCCCAACAATTGTATTTGAAATTATCAAATTTGTAATTCCATGACTCTATGAGAGATACACCTTCCAAACCCGAGTTCGATGCGAGATATTTGCATGAAGATGGATCAACTATCAAAGATTATTGAATCTGACCAAAAACCAAATATTGAAAGTTCAAAAGATTACATCTGAAATACCAAACACATTTCATAAAGATATTTACATCAAGTGAAACCATGAAAAGAAAAGGATTGTGTGATAGAAACCAAATCTGAATTACTCTGAGGGGCTTGCTAGATTTGCGAGATCCTAACATAACCATCAATGGAATTTGAAGTGTATCGACTTCCCGAAAAGTCTTGGAACTTTCAAGGATTGTAAAATCACATCCTGAAGATTGAACGAGATCGTCCATGGTGTGAGGATAGCCAGGACCATTATTTTCAATAATACCACTACTCACCAAATGTCAGCAATTTCTTTCATTGACGTGACCATATTTTTCAACTTCAATAACCAGATTACTGAAGTTGAAAGATTCATCTGATCGATAATTTGAATATGTATTAATCAGAGAAATTTAGTGAGCAAGCTGGTTTGAAGAGGTGTCTTCATGCAAGAGAAGATATGATGAGGGATGGAAAGATTACTTAATGATTTTATTTTTTCATTTTCATCATTGATAATCTCACCACGTTGTATCAATTTAAAATTTAACTCAACTGATGAAGAACTTGAAGAGCCTTGACTATATCAATCACAAGTAGATGTGTTACAAATGGTGGAGCACAAGGATAGTGAGATGAAGAGGAAGTTTTGATAAGGATGTATTCTTTTACTGAATCAAATGCTAGATCTAAAGTAATGTATTCATGGGGAATTGAAAGATCATATGATTCGTCTGTGCATTCATGATTGCATACATCAATAGATTCATCATGATTGGAATTATTTTTTCCCAAGGCTACGAACTGATCGAAATAATTGATTACATTTGATTCACTACCGAGATTAGAATATTGAAAATCATCCATGAATGGAGGTGCATCATCTTCACATGGAGTATTTTTAAAAATAGAAGAAACATTAAAATCATCTTCACCTTCCTACTCCTCTACTTCTGTAATGTGAATTCCTTGTATCTGATCACAATTTGAACTAGCAACTCGAAAATCAAGAGAGTGTGAAAAAATAGCTGGCGTAGTAGATTGATTGGGTGGATCATAATACAAAGAGTCATGGCATGTATATGATAGAGGATAACATAAATCCAGATTATATTCAATACTAGAGTTATGAATATTAACTTCATCTTGCGTAATGGGGAAGTTAGTCTTCACCATGGGATTCATGAGCCATTCTAGGATTTCCTCCATTGAATCTGAGTCCTGAAAAGTGGAAGGAGAATGAGGAGATGTATTAGGAATTCAATTAGAAGATCTCACAACTTTATTATCATCACAAGGAGGCACCATCATTAGAACTGGAAAAGGAGGAGGACAAAGATAAAAAGGAGCAGTAACATCCTGCATTGAAATTAGAGGTGTCTCATGATTTGCAAGAGTTGGGGAAGTAGAAACATCAGGGATTTTAGGTTCACTATGCAAAGAGATATGAACCAAATGTTGAAAATCTTGTTTAAATAAATCCCAATTCGTATATTCTTTATAAAATTGATAACAAAGGTTAAGGAATCAATTAGATAAATCCTCAACTGATTCATTAGGCTTCATTCTTAATAGATTGATTATTTTATAAACATCTTGGTAATCATACCTTTCAAAGGCTTGATGAATCTCCTTTAGTTAATGATTAAAATAATGTATGGAAGTGGGTGGTATGGCAGCATCAATTAACACTACCTTCAAGGGTGAGGAGTAAAATCACACAAGCAAACTCTTCATCATCAATTTTGTAAGATTCAAAAAAATTAATAAAACCATAAATGTGCTTCGTTATATATGTTACATCCTCACTATTAAACCTTAACTGAGATAAGTGATAGAAAGGCTCATCAGGGATTGAAAATTGATAAATGGATAAATTAGAGAGACACTGCGAGAGTAAGATTTGAGGATGATCCACTTTAGATAAGAGGTATAAAACAAAATAAATGGGCACAACTTGCCATTTTGCCCTCCTTCTATCACCATTTTGTTGACGGTGTTGGAAATATGTCAACCAAGGGGTTCTCCCTATTGTGAATTCCAAATTATACCTCACACTATTTGGAATAGGAACCCCATCTAGGATATCGGCCCAGCTTCCATATATTCTTAAAGATCTACCTTGGCTCTAACTATCAGCAAGAAAGAGGAGTGTAGAGGTGCCTTCGAAAATCAAGTAAGTGTGCCTAGTGAGTGTGCGATTGTAGTTGTGTTAAGGTTATTCTACTATGGAGGGAGAGAAAGAAGAGAGACTCTAAGGGAGAGGTAATAGAAACACCCTAGTAGAGACACACACAACCAAGAAGTATTTGTCCAATCATCCAGCAGAATAGTCCACAAAGATGCAACGGCCATTACAACCAATGAACAAGAAATATTTTTCTAATATCTAGTGGAATAGTCCACAGGATGCGACAAATATACCAACTATTACAGCACATTCTCAATATGATAAGTACTAAAATAATCAAAATATTTCAACTACTTAAGCACAAATGAAAGAAAACATGAATTACAAACATCCACAACATAGTCTTACAAATATTCATAATCCATGCATGAAAAATGTGTTGTTGTGGAGCATTGGAGCCACTCCTTACACCTCAAAAGAACTAGTTTGTCTCTCTAATGCCTTGGGGGAGGAGCCAAGGTGAAAAATAATTTTCTCATACAATGAGCCTCTTGTACACATAACCAATGGGGTGATGCCTCACCTCCTTGTAACTCTTCAACTACCCTCATGATTGTTTGACTTCCTTTGACTTTTCAACTTTACATGACACTTTTTATTTTGTATGTTTCCTTTGGACTTCCACTTTACAATACATTTTGAATAGATAATTACATAGTACACAATAACAATGTGGCATATGATGAATCGTGACAGGACATGACATGACACTGATGACATGGATTGCATAATGATGTCCTTCTTGTTGTTTCTTTATTTATGGCTTCAATAAGAGATGTGTCAAATGTTTCATCTTCATGAGGGATATGATTTTTTCCTCATATATACCCTCCAAATGGTTGTGAATCGGATGGAGTCTTCATGGGGTCCTGATATTTGATCTTTTTTTATATCCAGTATTCCTCTGTCTTCTTGCCTAATGATTATCATATCCCTTCAGCTCCATATGTTTCCTCTAGTATGTCCTCCTTCTCCATCTCCTTCTTCATCATATTTCCATAGCATGATAGAGTACTTGCATATACAATACACTCATGAAAATTTTATTCATCATTAGTTTTTTCCTTTTATAGATGACTAAATGCTTATCCTATATTTCTAGAAACAAAATTCATGAATATTGTGAGTTCTAGAAATCTCACTGCCTTCATTATCCTTAGGATCAATTTTTCACTATTTCACTACTCTATCAAGTTATGGCCAACCTATCACTCCCAGAAGACCCATCATGGGCTCATGCCACTCATTTTTGTCCCATTTTTATAGTCATGACCTCAGTACTTTATCCTGCCTACCTATAACCCTTCCACTTCCACCTCAGATTGCTAAGTGATCTAACCTTTTCCCCTATTCACCAAGTGCCTCAAGCGTTGGTGGTATCAAGCTACCTTTCTAGGCTCTTTAGATAAATCAAAATCAGTAGTTTTGGTTCTGCAATGCATAAAGTTTTTCATAAGCTCTGTTTTACACCTAAATACCCCAAGTCAAATTTTTAGCCAAAGACCAGCCCAAAGAGCCTCCCACTAGGTCATTTAGGGTTTCAAAGGTTATAAGATTTCTTTGGTGTTCTGAATCACTGCTTTACAGGTGCCAAGAATATAAAATCAAATGGAAGGGAGGGTTAGCACTTGATTGTCCAAAATAGATCATAAATCCCTCAAGAAAGGCCTCCTTGGTCAAAATAGCATTCTGCAAAGGTATAACTGTGCATCTTAGACATTTCTGTAGAAAATATTGAGTTAGCTATCAGCAGAAAAATAGGTAAGGTAAGAGGCCATCTCCTCTCTAAAGAACATCCACAGCAAAGAAAAGGAAGCATGCCTATCTTCAATGTGTATCAAGGTGAGGGAGGTCTAGTTTTCAAATGCAGACAATTGCCTTCAAAGGGTCAAAGGAATGAAAGTATATTTTTGGGTTACAAGGTAAAAACTGACATAAGCATGAGTTCACTTTTTAGTAACTAAAGTTGTCAAAATCCAAACAATGACAGAGGAAAATAAAAAAAAATATGTCATGGCACCTACAACAAATCAGAAGTGGCTAAGAGGAGACACAACAGGTATAATTTATAATCTCTGTCACAATGGATACATCACTATCAAAATCAGTAAGAGGGTAAGAAAAACATGTTTTTAGATTCACTAACACTTAGAGATGCCAAAAGGGATAAAAACATGTTTTCAGTTTATCAGTGCAAGTAGAAACAGGTTTGGCAGTGCTCAAGCCCTCAAGGTTAAAAGGGACCTCTTCATCTCTCCAAAAAACCATCACCAAATAAAGGAGAATCACTTTGAAAATTTTCAAGTCACCTGCAAAAAAGGGGTCAAAGATATAAATCAAAATCATAAAAGGATATCATTCAAAAGGATAAAGTGAAAAAAACTTATCAAAGTGGGTGTTTTCATTTCAATTTATTTTCAAAAGTATAAAGGCATCTCAAATGGTCATTTTCCCAGCTCACTTGTCATTTGCAAAAGAGAAAAAACCCTTCTGGAAGAATTTTTGAGTTTTCTGAGAAAAATAGGGCCAGCTCACTGACACTACATGTAGACACTGGTGCTGCACTGACAGACCCTGGCGCTGCACTAATACAGGTCTCCGTAGTTTAAAATTTACTCAGTGTTGTGTGCATATCGGGTGGTGCTACACATAGGCGGAACCAAGACTCGACAGCCTGTTTCAAGCCAGACGCTGCACGCACAAATCACCCGACAGGCCCGGCACTATGCCCAGAGGTCGGGCAGGCTTGTACGAGACGGTGCTATGCTCAGAAAAAGGCCCGACCCTCCTGGCGCTATGCATAGAAGGCGACCCGATAGTGCGGGCAGGGCGTTGCGCTTAGAAAAAAAAAACCCATCTTATAGAGAAGGTGCCAAAGATTCAAAGAGGTCCTCCAAACTGGTTTTAAGACCCTGAAAGCAAGTTTAATTTGGTAGGTAGTTTTTTCCTCCTTTCCCTCCAAGTAATTTTTATCATTTTATAGGTTAAATGAATGGCCAAACCCTAGCATTTGAAAACCCTAGGTCGTCATAGAAAGTAATCCTCTGTTTTGACCTATGAGCATTTTATTGTCATTTAAAAGAGGGGTAAAACAGGGTAACCTCAAATTATTTCATATAAATACCCTCATCAAACTCAAAAGAAAAAATTCATACCCTTGCCTCCATATCACTCATCTGCAAAGGTTTCCCACCATCATTTCCATTTCACTCCTCTTGCCCAAGTTTTCCAACCATCAACCCTAATCACCATGTCAGGGGTAGAAGACAGTAGCAGCAGTCACAGAGGCCAAGGGCCTATGAGGCCAAACCACAAAGGAGGAAAAGTGAACATATTTTAACCCCAGAGCATAGTAGATATCACCTCATCTCCCATGATCCTCTCATGTTTCCAGAATGTAGGGTGCTTCCAATTTTGTGAGAGAGTCAAACAAGTGCAAAGCCACCCAGAGCTTACAAGGATTTTCATTCTTAACCTGCACAACAAACAATCAAGCCTTGCAGGAGTGTACTTTGAACTATCAACAGATGCCATCTCTAATGCTACAGGTATCCCTGCTATTGGTGAAAAGTTGTTTAAGAAAGCTAAATTGAGCAAGAATTATTATGAGCCATTTGTCAAGACTAGGTATAGAGAAGGCTACAAGTCCAGTTTTCCTTTCTCACACCTAAAACACAGATTTTTACCCTTGATGAGGGTTATCATGAAGTGCTTCACCTGTGAGGGGAGATACTCCAGGATCTACTCCTACCATGTCAGACTCCTCATGCATTTCACAAGGGTCAAGATGCTCAAATTGCCATACTACCTCTACAGAATTATGGAAACAATGGCTTCTGTTGTCCAGAGAAGGAATCCTTCCCAACAAACCCAGATTTTATTTCACCATTCCTTGATCAAGATGGTGGTATTACATTAGTTGGAACAATAGGGTATACCTTGGGAGGTATTCATAGCACATGAAGTCTTCACAAGCCCATAGCTCCCTCATCAACCTAGCTTGCCCTCGTCATCTACACAAGTGCCCTCACCTCAAGAAAACCTCCTCTCCTCTCCTTCTCTTGATGCTTCAAATGAAGAATGAAGTGACAATGATGAACTAAGTTAAAATGAGGGAGATAATGATAATTATTCAAATCAAAATGAAGAGGGTGAGAGTGACAATAAATCAGTCCAAAGTGACGAACAAGCAGATGATGAGGAAGAGGAAAATGAATAAGAAGAAGAAGAAAGAAATGATGATGAAGAAATTGGAAGTCACCATGATAGTGATGAAGGTGAAAATAGTGAGCATGACAGTGAGAAAAACAATGACAAAATGGAAGAGGATTATGAAGAAAATGAGGAGATTGAAATTGGAAATGAATGAGCATTGATGAAGAGGAGATAAACAATAAAACAAAGGATACAGAGGTAGAGAATGAAGAGGAAAATGATGAGGCAGAGACAGAAAATGATGAGGCAGAGATAGAAAATGATGATGAAGCTATGAAAAATAATGAATACATGAAAGAAGAAGAAAATGAAGGCAGCAGTGACCAAAATGAAGCAAGCCTCAGTGATGAATAGGACATCAAAGAAGCAAATAGTCATGACAGTTGTCATGACAGTCATGACAGTTGTCATGACAGTCATGACAACAATCAGCCCCTCAGTGATAATCACAATAATGACAGTGCGGAGGATAAAGAGGAAAACAGTCCTGATGATGAACAAAATGAAAGTGAGGAAAGTGCAAAGGGTGATAGTCCTAATGAGGATCATAGCCATGACAAAGACACCAGCAAGATCACAATCACACCTTTTTCACTCACATACCAAAGAGGGCCAAGGCTAGTATTTCCTACCTCCAAAATTCAAGGGACCATGCCATCTACCTCAACTCAAAATCTTGACAAGGGAAAACAAAAGATGAAAAAAGGTAAGAAAGGTAAGAGAGGCAGGCAAACTAAACAAAAACCTCGATTCATTAACCTTGAGAGTGATAATTAAGATGAGGAGATGGCCACTAGAATACTACTCCAAAGAAAAGATGCACAAATTAGGGAGCTGGAGAGAGATTTTGGCATGGCATCCACCAATTTTGAAGGAATTTGAACAAGTTTTTATTTTTTGAGAATTTGGAGACCTATAAGCGCAGTGCCACTAGCACTACGCTTTTCCCTCAGGCATCCTCAGAGGGAAAACTCTACATTTTTTTATTTCTCATGACTAGCACACTATTCTCACCAAATTTCAGAGCAATTGGAGCATTTTTCACCCCTCAAAAGGTCAAAAATTACCTCATTTTTCACCATTCTACCTCCTTTTCAGACCTGGCACTACACTCAGAGAAGTATTGGATATTTGAATTTTTGAACAGGTTATAGGTTTTCAATTAGAAAAAAAAATGTATATCTAGAAAGAGGACTCAGCAAGCTTTCCAACGGGCCATCACGGAGCAAAATCCGACATCGGGAAGGGCCTATTTTCTGCCTAAGGTGGCGTTGCACTTATGGACAACACTGTGTGTTTTTGGCCAAAAGTCAACAAAACACACTCATTTATTGAAAAATCATATTTTAGTGTTTTTTGAGGCAAATCACTCTAGAATTAAGTGCTAGAGGTTATTTTGGAATTTATTTCATGGGATATTTTGTGCCTTGGGCCTTGCATGGTCTCTTAGGAATTTATGACATTTATGAGTGATTTTGACATTTTCAAACCCTATCTAGGGTTTTTTCCCTCCCTTGCTAAGATAAATAGAGAATGAGGGTTTCATTTTAAATGTTGGCATTTGATGAGATTTGAGAGCAATACATGGTTTTCTTGAGTTTGAAGAAGAAATTGGTTTTGTGGAGTTTTTGAATGGATTGCTTTGATTGATGATGAAGAAGGATAACTTGCAGGATCCCTGAGCTTGGTTATTGGTGAAATGCTTCTCTTTCATGTTATTTTTTCTCATGTTTTCATTTTGTTTCCATCCTTCTATGGTACATTAGAACAGAAGAGTATAGGCTAATAAATGTTGTTGGAGGCACCTTAGTCCTTCCTGTTGTCTATTGTCTTTATGTTTTCCTCTACTGGGTTTGTTTAAGAAATTCTTAGTTGCTTCTTAGACCTTCCTATGCTTGTTTATTCCATGAATGGTTCAATATGGTAGTTTTCAAATATGTTTTATGGTTATCCCTGATTATTTGATGCTATTTAAACTCTATTTTGGGATCTCTCTTTGAAGTATTACTTGTTAGGTTTTAGCCAAAGAGGCCATGTTCTGATCATGCCCTTTGTCCATGCTTGAGAAGTTGCCTTAAATTTCTTTGTAGCTTGATCATAGATTCTTAGGAGTTCCCTCTTCTTTGATTAAAGTTATATGTTATCTTGTATGTTTTCTAAACCTTGAAGGTGAAATCACCAGAAGTTAAATGAGTTTCTCGCCTTTTATATTTCATTGGAATGTTTGTCTTGAATGCTTATTTTCCTAAGTTGAATAAAAGAGTTAGTGGTTTTCCCTGTCTATTGATTACTTCTTCATGCTTATGTATTTAAGTCCCTTCTTGTTTAAAATTATTTTTTTAAGGATTCTTCACTATCCTTACACACCTACTATGCTCACCAACTTATTGTTCATTTCACTTCACACATACCTTTAAAGATCCATTTGACTATGCTAGATTTTCCTGATTATGAATATTGTTTCATTGTTGAGATGTCCATGACTTTCATAGACTCCATAGCCCAATGATTTGAATACCAATCACTCCACCTATTCTACTTGACCATCTTACCCAACCAAAACAAACAAAAACCCTACACTTAACAACTAGCCTAAAATCAAACCCTAACAGCAAACAAGTTCACATCCTTTGCATACAATAGAGAGAGCCCTCTGTGAGTCCAGGAAGGCTACATCCTAGGACTCCAAAGACTGGTCTTATGTTACCCTGTGCATTTGGTCTACCAATCTGCTAAATCATGGGACACTAACATACTGGCGATCACGGTGGGACCTTCTAAGTAAGTCACAAGCTAAGACATTCTGTATCCATTGATTCATTTCCATCTCATCACCATCACTAACATAATGGCGATCACAGTGGTGTAGAAATTAGTATACACTAAGCATGCATACACCCATATTCCCATGATCTCACAATATTTAACTTCTTGAAAAATACAGAATCATTTCACTGTTAATCTTGTGTGGAATATTAATTGCAAACACATGTGAAGCATAAATAAAAACAATCGCACATAACACAGTTTTTTAATAGGAAAGCCTGAAGCTGAAAACCCCAACTATCATATATTATGTATCATGGAGATCATGTAACAATATCATACAAATCTTAGTACATCAAGCTCTCAGTACAATCAATTGTCACACACTAACATAGAAGAAATATGCAAATCCATGCATCGATCATTGCCCTCCTGCTAGCCTGCCTCCACTGCGCAATCCCTGCTGAAGAATAGCTCTGAATGAATTTGAATTACCCTTTCCTTGATTGCACAATCCTCATTGGAAACTCCAATGTGTGTGTGGTGCAATCAATGCATCACTATAGTCACAACAGATAGTCCATCTTTCCCTTTCACCTATCTCTCCATTGGGTCTCCACTGGAACTGACATGCACTATAGTTAACTATTGTATTGTTCAGTTGATTAATGAGTTATTATTTTTGAATTAATTAACTAATTAATTCACTCCACTCTCACTAGTGTATCATTTAGTTAGACCAGATAAAACTAGCTCAATTGAGTCTAACTGAGTTAAACTGAATACAACTCCATGAACTACTCTTCCAACTTTGTCATAACTTTGCCACTTCTGTTCTAAATGAGTCCTCCATGCATGAACCACCAGTAAACCCTAGGAATTGTGTAATTCCTTCAGCCCACTAATTTTCCAAATCTGTGCATTGAAATTAAGTTCTCCAATAGAATAAGTTGTTGTTTATTGTCGGATTATTATTAAGAGCTAATAATAATCGACACTTCTATTTTTAGATTGACGATCTATAACTAGACTTCGCCCAATATTCGACAAATATAATTTCATCTATTTTTCCAACTTGACCAACCATCCACAAATAGCATCCTATAACTTCTGAAATATGATCACCATGTCTAAAAATAGACATACTCTAAAAATAGACTTGCGCCAAAAATAGCCTGCGAGCCCACTTAGTGAAGGTGGCTCTTTTCACTAAGCTCATCATCTTGTTGAATCCCAACACTCCCTGTCAACAAGATAGGGATTATCTTTCACCCCGATCCTATCTCTATGGTATTCAAATTTTCTCCTAGTGAGCGCCTTCGTCAAAATATCTGCATCCTGATCCTCCATAGGAATTTACTAAAGAAACATGATCTTCCACTGCACACAATCTCTGATATGATGATACCGGATATCAATATGTTTAGATCTATCATGAAACACAGGATTAACCAACATTTTAATGCAACTCTGATTATCACAATGTATCACTGTGTGATCTAAATGTTAACCAAAAAAACCAACCAGGATATTCCTCATCCAGATAGCCTCACATGCAGCTTGACTTGCTGTCATGTATTCTTCTTCTGTTGAACTGAGTGCCATAGATCTTTGTTTCCTCCTGTACCAAGAAACTGGTTTTGATCTGATACTGAAAATCCCTCCTGACGTGCTCTTTCTGTCTCTTGGGCTGCCTGCTTAATCTGCATCTGTGAAGCCATGTAACTTCACCTCATCCATATGTCTGTACCATAAACCATACTCATATGTGCCCTTGAGATACCTCAGGACATGCTTTCCTGCCTTCCAAAAGAGCTTGGTAGGCTTAACCAATGCTTGTGAAAGTTGGTTCACCGCATAACATATGTCCGATCTTGTATTAACTAAATAGATGAGCGAACCCACCAAGGGTCAATAAACATTGGCATCCACTACCTCTACTGATGTAGAATCCTCTTTCCTCCAATTTCCTGGAAGAGGAGTGTCGATAGGCTTGCAGCCTTGCATGTGAAACTTCTCCAGTATCTCCCAGGTATACTTGCCTTGAGACACAAACATTTCATCTGCCATATTTCCAGTCCAAGGAAATAATGAAGGAGGCCAAAATCCTTCATCTCAAACTCCTTTGCAAGATCTGCCTTGCATGAGTGTATCAAATGCTCATCACCCATTAGTATTAAATCATCAACATAAAGAAAAATGATTAAAACCTTACCCTCCACCACAATTTGGTACAGGTTTGCATCCGCCTCACTCTTGGTGAAGCCAAGTCTAGTGAAATAGTTGTCGATCCAAGTGTACCAAGCACATGGTGCTTGCTTCAGCCCATACATCGCTCTTTTGAGCCTGCACACATGCGACTCACTGCTAAAGATCTCAAATCCTTCAGGCTGCTCAATGTACACCTCTTCCTCAATGATCCCATTAAGGAACGCAGTCTTCACATCCATCTGATGAATGTGCCAACCCATCTGCGCAGAGAGAGAAAGGATGGTCCTTATGGAAGAATAGCGACAGGTGCAAAGTTTTCTTCATAATTAATCCCCTCAATTTGTGAGAAGCCTCGGGCAACAAATCTTACCTTATACTTCTCGACGCTCCCATTAGTAGCTTGCTTTACCTTGTAGATCCATCTTGATCCTACAACTGATTTTCCCACCGGCCTTGGAACAATCTCCCAAGCACTGTTTTTGACAATGGATTCATACTCCTCCACCATTATACCCATGTGGGCTCCTACATTGCTTCTTCAAAAGAAGATGGCTCTATCATGATACACTTTCTCATAAGATCCATGTATCCAGTAAATCGGTTAGGTGATTGTCTCTGTCTACGCTGTGATGTAGGGACTCCTACATTCTATGCCACATCAAGCTTCAGTATCTTAGCTTCTGTGGTCCACTTTCTGCCTTGTCTGATGTTTGGTTCTGAATGAGTGGACTCCTCCAGTCCATGAATCTCCTCCTATGGTTGATCCACATCTATAGGCTCATCTTAGGGAACAATAAGTTCCTCCTCTACTTGCAAGTGTAGCTCCCTCTCAAGAGACAACTTCATGGCTTTCACCTCATTGAATTTTATATCTCGTCACACCACAGTCATCCAACTGTCTGGAAAATACACATGATAATTATGGGGCGTTTCTGTGTACCCCACAAGTATCCCAACTTCTACAGTCGGCTCCAGATTCTTCCTGGCGTCCTTTGTCACATGAATGTAAATAGATGAGCCAAAAATATTCAAATAAGAAATATCAAGCTTCTTACTAGTAAAATCTTCTTCAGGTATACTCATGCCAAGTACTCTATGAGGACAACGGTTTTGCACATAAACTGCAGTGTTGCATGCTTCCGCCCACAAGTGCATCGGTAGGCCCTGGTCATGCAGCATCGCTGGTGTAGCACCCACGATCGTTCTGTTCTTCCTCTCCATGACCCCATTCTATTATGGGTTATGAGGCGCTATGTGTTCTCTTCGAATTCCTTCTTTGCTACAGAAGTATTTGAATTCACCCGAGATGTATTCACCACCATTATTGCTCCATAGAGCTTTCACTTGCTTCCCCGACTCCTTCTCCACCAATGCTTTAAACTAACAAAAATTTGAGAATGTTTCACTCTTCTTCTGCATGAAGAAGATCCTGGATCTATGAGAATATTCATCAACAAATATAACATAATACCTATGTTTTGCTGTTGAAGCAACTGAGAAAGGTCCACACACGTCTGTGTGAATTCTCTCCAGGATCATCGAAGCTCGGTTCTCCTTGTCATGAAAGGTGCTCTTCACAAACTTACCCATAGTACATCCCTTACAATGATCTGACTGTGCAAGAGTACCCTTGGGAAGTCTAGTAGAAATCTGCTGCAAAATCTTCAAAGCGCCATGGTGAAGATGGCCCAATCTCCTATGCCATAATTCGTCATCCCGGCTCACCACTTCTTCGGCTTTTCTCACCATTGCAGCAAAGCCATCTACCTACAACTTGTAGAGATTCTTAATTCGAACCCCTATCTTCTTGGTTTGACCCATTTTTTTATGTTGAAGGAAGGCTTTTCCCTCACTAAAAACAACATCATAACCTTTTTCTTCCAACATTGCGACTGAGACCAAGTTCTTCTTTAGACCTGGAACATGCATAACATCCTTCAACAAGAATGGATTACCAGACTTCCTCTCAAAGGTAATGGTTCCAATTCCATTCGCACTATATCGACCATCGTCGCCCATCTCTATATGCATCTGGAGGTCCTTCTCCTCCAAGTCACTAAACAACTCCTTGTCTCCCGTCATATGGAAAGACGCACCACTATCAAGATACCACACCGATCCCATATAGCTTGAAACCAAGCATGCGATCAAAGAAAAATCAAGTTCAAATTGTGAGGCTAAGGCCTCTCCAGCTACAGCTCCAACAACCTTCTTGTTCTTCTTCTTCTGTGAGCATTTAGTGGTGAAATTCCCATGTTCGTGACAGTGAAAACACTTCACTTTGGACAAATCCTGCTTCTTGCCTTTAGCATCAGATTTTGAAGGAAATTTCTTCCCCTTCCCCTTCCTTGCTTTGGTAGCCAAAGCGCAATTCTCTTCATCTTCATTCTTCAATGAAGAGCCATCCTTGGTACCTCGCCTTATGTCCTCCTGCACAAGATCTGACCAAAGTCGCTCCCATCCCGACAGTTTCTCCCATCCATTGATAGAGTCTTCATAGCTATGCCAAATCTTCAAAAGCCCAAGGAGATCCAAGCTCACCAAGTCTTCATCATCAAAATTAACCCCCACACTTCCCAATTCATCCTTGCAGTGGAAAAACTACGTGAGGTATTTTTGAATATTGTTGCCCTTCTCCATTTTTATTTTTTTGAGCTTGTCTTTAAGCGCCAACTTCCTCTAGTCACTTCTGCTTTGGAAAAAAGTTATCAAAGCCTTTCACATTAAGAATGGAGTGTCTTTCCCATGAAGGCTGGACACAATATGGTCCTTCACACCTTCCAACATAATTCTTCTTGTCTTTGATATCTTCTTTTTCCATGCGTCAAGTAATGCAGCATCGCTAGATCCCAGCTTAGGAACATCGCTATCAATAAAATCCTTCAGTCCATTATCCTCTAGAATTTCCTCCATCCTATCCTTCCAAGCTATGTAATTCGAGTTCCCATCAAGGGCATACTCCAATCGCAACCCATTGAAAGACATTTCAATGTATACTCAACTTCTGCACCAAGAATATTCTGTAACAAATTCGAATTGTCCACCAGCACAAACTCAGCAATTCTTCACAATTGCAATCTTCAAGAATTAACACTGCTCCGATGCCTGGTAGAAATTAGTATACACTAACCATGCATACATCCACATTCCCCTGATCTCACAATATTTAACTTCTTGCAAAATACAAAATCATTCCACTATTAATCTTTTGGGGAATATTAATTTCAAACACATGTGAAGCATAAATAAAAATATTTGCACATAACACACTTGTTTAACAAAAAATCCTGAAGCTGAAAACACCAAATATCATATATTATGTATCATGGAGATCATGTAACAATCTCATACAAATCTTAGTACATCAATCTCTCAGTACAATCATTCGTCACACACTAACATAGAAGAAATCTACAAATCCATGCACCAATCTATGCCCTCATGCTAGCCTGCCTCCACTATGCAATCCCTGCTAAAGAATAGCTCTGAATGAATTTGAATTACCCTTGCCTTCACTTCGCAATCCTCATTGGCAACTCAAATGTGTGTGTGGTGCAATCAATGCATCACTATAGTCACAACAGATAGTCCATATTTCCCTTTCACCTATCTCTCCACTGGGTCTCCACTGGAACTGGAATGCATTGTAGTTAACTGTTGTATTGTTCAGTTGATTAATGAGTTATTATCTGTGAATTAATTAACTAATTAATTCACTCCACTCTCACTAGTGTATCATTCAGTTAGACTAGATACAACAAGCTCAACTGAGTCTAACTGAGTTAAACTGATTACAACTCCATGAACTACTCTTCCAACTCTGTCATAACTTTTCCACTTCAGTTATAACTGAGTCCTCCATGCATGAACCACCAGTAAACCCTAGGAATTGTGTAATCCCTTCAACCCACTGATTTTCCAAATCTGTGCACTAAAATTAAGTGCTCTAAGAGAATAAGTTGTTGTTTATTGTTGGATTATTATTAAGAGCTAATAATAATCGACACTTATATTTTTAGATTGACGATCTGTAAATAGACTTCGCCCAATATTCTAAAAATAAAATTTCATATATTTTTCCAACTTGACCAACCATCCACAGATAGCATCCTACAACTTCTGAAATATGATCACCATGTCTAAAAATAGACATAGTCTAAAAATATACTTGTGCCAAAAATAGCCTGCGGGCCCACTTAGTGAAGGCGACTTTTTTGACTAAGCTCATAATCTTGTTGAATCTCAACAAGTGGGACCTTCTGAGTAAGTTAACCACCTAGACATCCTTAAAAACTTTAGAAATCCCTTTTCAAGTAATATCCAGTGATTCCTCACCACCTCATCGCCTAACATATTGGTGATCACGGTGGAACTTCTAAGTAAGTCACAAGCTGAAACATTCTGTATCCATTTATTCATTGCCACCTCATCACCATCACTAACATATTGGCGATCACGGTGGGACATTCTGAGTCAGTGACAATCTAAGTACCCCTCAGGACTTCAGAAACCCTTGTTAAAGGGCATCCATTGATTTATAGCCACCTCATCACTATCACTAACATAATGGTGATCATGATGGGACCTTTGAGTCAGTAATAATCTTAGTATCCCTAAAGGAACTCATAAAACCCAAAAAACATCCCTAGATTGGTTTTTTTTTAGTATTGGTGGTGGACCATACACACATATCCTCAAAACAACTAAAAACATCCACCTGGTGACTCCACTAGCCTCTAGTAGGCCTATTTCTTCACTAGTTCTCATTAGACTCCCTAGGATTGCGTCAAATCAGCCCTAAGAAGTCTAGAAGCCTAGTTATACACTGTGTGAGTTTAGCAAACACTAAGAGAGGTTAGCCTTCCAAAGAATTGTTATAAACTTTCAGCCTCTATACATTTTGAATTTGAAATCTGGCTTCACAAAGGATCAGTACCAGATCTCATCCGGACCCAAACCCTCCCACCATAGTTGATGACCCAGAAAATATTTTGTGGCAAAATTCTAAAACTGGAAACTTAACTATTGTTAAGACCATTCATAGAGAAAACTTTGTCCCTGAACATCTTACAACCTTACAAGATCCCTAGTTTGACTTGCACCATACAAAGAACCTTTTCAGAACCAAGTCACAAGGTGATATTGACCAAACTAACCTTGAGTCCATAGATTTGCATCAAAGTTCTAGTAGAGAAGCCTCTCCTGCCACCCCACCTAACTTTCAGCTTCTTCATCACTTTATCTCTTGCCATACCAAATCTGCTCAAAATCAGTTTGCTAGTCCAAGTGCTTCCACCACACCCATCCATACCACCACTGTGAAAACCACTCCACTTCATCCTACACCACCTATCACAAACCCTCCCCTTGTAAATCCTCCTTGGATTCCACTAGCCCCCATCATGGAAGCTTGGTATGCCCCACTGGTTTTATCTCTAGTACTTTTTCCAAATGACTACCAATCCAAGATCCCTCATTTCACAGGATCTGACTCAACCACTGCCCAACAACATGTAGGCAAAATGAATGATGCCTTTGACTATATGGAGCTAGAAGAAGAAACCATTAAATGGAGGATCTTTGCACAAAGTTTAAGAGGAGAAGCCAAAAAAATTTTCAAAGCATTAACTCCTAACACCATACATGATCTCCCTTCCCTTTACCAAACATTTATAAACAAGTGGGAAATCAAGAAAAATCCCCTCCAAATCCTTTCTGAATATAACAACCTTAAGAGGAATGTAGGGGAAAGTGTACAAGATTATTGCACCAGGTTTAACAATGTCTACAATGCCCTCCCACCTCACATGAAACCCCCACAAGGCCTAGCACTAGTGAAATTTCCTGAAGTCTTTGATCCAGACATGACATACCAATTGAGAGAGAGATACCCCACAACTTTAGAAGAAATGCAAATGGCAGATATTAGTGTAGAGGCCAACTTGATTGAAAAGAGAGTTAGGATGAGGTCAGAAAAAATAGTCACTTACAAAGATGAAACCATAGCCTCAACCTCCTCATTTGATGCCAAAATAGACTGCCTAATGAGAACAATGGAGATAATGATATAGATGATAAGCCTAAATGAAAGAGTACCTCCTAGGGAAAACCAATAAAATCCCCAAAACAAAAATAGGAATCAAAATTTCAGAAGAGATCCTCCTCAAAACAGACCACGAGACAATGACCAACAAATTAGGCCACTTTTCCAAGACAATTATCTAGATGAAGAGGGAAGAGAGAATGAAGAACCTGAAGAAAGCCATGTAAACTTAATAGGTTTTGATAATGAGGGTGATGTTTTTGTCAATGAAGAAGAACAAGGTTTCTTCACCTCAAACCAAACTGAAACAAATTATGAAGATTCTGAAGACTACCAACTGGGATTTGAAAATTCCATAATGGAAGTCCATAGGCAATATGACCTTAGGAGAAAAAAGAATCAAGAAAAATCCAAAAAGTACAAAGAAGAAATTGATGTTAGGAAAACACCTAAAAACACCCCTAAGAAGACAGCAGACATTACTAACACCCATGGCTAAGAAAAATGACTCAAACAAAGAAAAAATCAGCCAACAAAATAGTGACCCAAGTTGCCCTAGTACATCAACTAGTGGCCCTGAAAAAATTCTATTGTCTAAAGCCCCAAATCAGAATCAGCAAATCAAAAGTGTACAAAAGTTCATGGCTAATAAAACTGATGTCAATATGCCCAAAACAAAAATACCTTTCAGCTTTGAGGGAGAGATTGCCAAAATCAAGATAGCCATACCTCTCACTGAATTGGTTACTCAAGAAGTGTATAGTTCCCAAGTTTTGAAGGTCCTGAACATAGGAAATGATACTGATACTTCAAACTTAACAGATGATAAACCAGAGCTGTTGTTTGGAGTTAAAGTAGAAGGAAAATACCAAGAAGGAGCCATTCCCCCTTTCTATGTTAGCCTAAACATACATGACAAAATCTTGCATAATTCCATGCTAGACTCTAGTGCCTCTCACAACCTCATGCCTAAAGTTGTGATGGAGAGATTAGGCCTAGAAATTACTAAACCTTACAAAGATTTGTACTCATTCAATTTAAGTAGAGTCAAGTGTTTGGAACTAATCAAGGATCTTTGTGTAAATCTGGCACAAATACCTGCTAAGAACCTAGTCATGGACATAATTGTTAAGACATTCCCCTAAGTATGGCATGCTTTTGTCCAGATCTTGGGGAGCCAAACTTCAGGGAAACCTTCAACTAGACATGTCCTATGCTACCATCCATGTTTTTAACTAGACAAGGAGACTATACTGGGAGTCCCACATGAAGTATATGGTAAGTAGCCTTGATAGGCCAAAAAACACCCCTGTCTATTTTGTTCATTCAGACTTAAGACTTATTCACCTTGCATAATGAAAATGACATTGGTGAACAAGTGAATGAAGATGACAAATATCTAGACCCACTAGAATAGTCCAATCTTTCCTCAAATGAAGAACATATCATCCAAAACTCTAGCAGCCCTAAACAACAACATAATTGTGAACATGAACTAGAAACACTTTGGAACATGAGCTTTGATGGCTCTTGTGGAAAAGCAGGTTCAGGAGCTTGTCTCTGGATACATAACACAAATGAAGGCTATTCATACAAACTAGATTTTCAGTGCACTAATAACATTGCAGAATATGAGGCTCTCAGCCTTGGTTTGCATTTGCTCAAAGACATAGGAGCTAAGAAAATATTTTCCCAAGGAGATTCAGAGTTGGTCATTAAAAAAATCAAAGGTTAGTATTCATCAAAGAATCCAATATTGAGAGAGTACAAAATTATACCCTATATATCCTCAAAACCTTTGAGAAATATCAGCTCATTTTCATCCCTAGAGCCAAAAATTTCATTGCTAATTAGCTTGCCTTTACTACTAGCAATTGCCAAATGCCCCATGCAACTGAACAATATACTGTCAAAGTCAAAAACCCGCCCACAGTTCCTAACAACATAAAACATTGACAATTGTTTGAGGATGATGAACAAATTGATGACTTTTTGCAATATAGGAATGCATTCACAAGAACAAGACCAAGCCTATAGCATGATGAAGGTGTTTTTGTTGAAGAACAAGCCCATAAAACAGATTTGTCCTCTACTACTGATATAAATCTGCTTACACATCCTTGTGAGACAGAATTGTTTGAGGATCTAGAACAAAGGGCCATTGAGGTTTTACAATGTAAAGATGATACATTACCAAGGGGACTTGCATCATCAGAATAGTTTTTCGACTTTAATGATGTGGCTAAAAAACCAAAGATAGAATCCACCAAGAATGATGTAGAGGAGTGTAACATAGGTAGCCTAAAAGAATCCAAGATGATCAAACTCTCCAAAAATATTCCTCCTCACATAAAACAGAAATATATTGAGCTTTTTGAAGAGTTTAAAGATATGTTTCAATCGTGGTATGAGGATTTGAAATCATATGACACAAGCCTTATTCAACATAAAATTCCTTTTAAGGAAAATCAGAAACCTTTCAAACAAAAGTTGAGGAGGATAAACCATGTCTTATTACCTTTAGTTGAGAAAGAGATTAAAAATATGTATGATGTCGGGATCATAGTTCCCATTAGATACTTAGAGTGTGTTTCAAACCTTGTGTCAATTAGGAATAAGACCAGGGAGATTAGGCTTTGCATTGACTTTAGAAATCTGAACAAAGCCTCCCTAAAATATAACTACCCCTTGCCTAAAATGGATCACATACTTCAAAAGTTAGTTGGCTCTAAGAGAATCTCACTACTTGATGGTTTTCGGGTTACAAACAAGTGCTAGTACTCCCAAGTGATCAACACAAAATTGCCTTCACCACACCTTGGGTTACATTCATGTATGTTAAAATGCCATTTGGGTTGGTGAATGCGGGGGATACTTTAAAAAGGGCCATGGAAATATATTTTTTCAGAAGACATAGGATACTTCATAGTCATTTACCTTGATGTTATCACTGTTTACTCTAAGGCTGATGAAGAGATATTAATCCACTTGAGGAATGTTTTTGAAAAGTGTAGGAAGTATGGCCTATCCTTGAATCCCAAGAAAAAACTATTTGGTCTCCAGGATGGAAAACTCCTAGTCCACATCATCTCTAAAGAAGGAATCAAAATAGACCCCAAAAGGATTGAAGGCATATTGAAAATTAGCCATCCTAGAAACATTAAGGAGTTGAAATCCTTCATTGGGAAGATCAAATTTTTGAGGATATTCATCCCCAACCTTGCTAACCTTTTGAGAAATATTACAAACATGCTAAAAAGGGAGATAGGGGTTAAATGGACCTTGGAAGCTAAACAATATTTTGAATTGATTAAACTAGCACTCACCCAAACACTAGTTTTAATCAATCCTGAATTTACCAAAGAATTCTACTTTTTCTCATTTGCATCTGAACATACCATTGCTACAGTGTTATTGCAAAAGAACATGATGGGGCAAGAACAACCCATAGCCTTCTTCAGCAAAGCCCTTAGAGATGCTCCTCTAAAGTACAACATCATGGAGAAAAAAGGCTTTGCCTTGATTAAGGCATTGAAATACTTTAGAGTTTATATCTTATGTTCTCATATCATTGCTTTTGTTCCACACACAATTGTCCAAGACATTTTGAATCAGGACCCTGATGGTAAAAGGGGAAAGTGGATTACTATTATCTTAGAATATGACTTAGAAATCAGACCCATTAAACTGGTTAAAGGACAAGGACTTGCAAAACTTATGGCTGAATCAAATTTCAAAGCATTATATATGAATATGTTTCATGTTTTAGAAGAACAAGAAGAGTGCACATCCCCCCATGTTGAAAAGTATTTATGAATTCATCTTGGTATGCTGATATCCTATACGTGATTTTCTATCTCAATTCTCATCCTACATTATCAAAGACAAAAGCTAGATTCCTAAAACAAAAAGCTTTAAAATTCTACATTTTAGATGGAGTATTATATTGGAAGAATTCTATAGGTATTTTTCTTAAATGTTTACTTGAGAATGATGCAGATAAAATCATGCATGAGCTACATGAGGGAGAATGTGGCGGCCACCTTTACTGGAAAACCACAACTAAAAAAATCCTTAGAGCTGACTATTATTGGCCCACCCTTTTTTCTGACACCCACAAACTGGTCATGACTTGCCATAAATGCCAAATTTTTGATGGCAAGAGAAAACTCTTACCTTTGCCTTTGCATCCCATTACTGTTGAAGCTCCTTTTCAATAATGGGGTTTAGAATTCATTGGAGAGATTCACCCTGCCTCATCTGCCCAACACAGGTGGATCCTCACTGCTATTGATTACTTCACTAAGTGGATAGAAGCCATCCCCTCTAGGAATGCCACTAACTTGGTCATTATCAAATTTCTTGAGACAAACATCCTGTCTATATTTGGTTTCCCTAGAAAGACCATCATAGATAATGTTGTTGCCTTTACATCCAAAATAATGGTTGACTTTTGTTATAAATATCACATCACATTAGGACATTCCACAGCTTATTACTCTCAAGGTAATGGGTTAGTTGAGTCCTCAAACAAAAACTTGGTCAATATCATCAAGAAGCTTCTGGAACAGAATAAAAATCCATGGCATGACAAGCTAGTACATGCACTATGGGTTGAAAGACTAACCACCAAGAAATCAATTGGTATGTCTCCCTATAAACTAGTGTATGGCATGGATGCCATTTTCCCAACATCCTTAGGAGTTTCGGTGATAAAGCTTCTCCAAGAAGTGCAATCAGAAGATATTGACATGCAAAGGAGGCTAAACCAAACTATTCATTTGCAGCAGACAAGGGAAGAAGTTTACAACAAGACTCAAGCAGTGCAAGAAAACATAAAGAAAATATTTGACAGAAGAACTAAAGCCAACAATTTCCACATTGGAGACATAGTGCGGAAATGGGATTCCAGGAGGGAGGACAAAGGTAAACATGGTAAATTTGAGAATTTGTGGAAAGGTCATTATATCATTCAGTTAGTTAGAGGTCATAATGCTTTCTTTTTATAAGGACTGAATGGAGAAGAATTATTTGGAGGTCCTGTCAATGGCAGGATGCTCAAACACTATTTCTGTCAAGGGTCCTAGTTTCAAACTTTCATTGATTATACATAACATTGCATGATGAGAGATCATAAAAAAAAAAGACAAAAACAAAGAAAAAAGGGAAAAGAGGGCAGATTTGAAAAAGAGGTACAACCCCATACCCAAAAAACAGTAGTACTGGAAGTGTGCATGCCTAAATGCCACTACTTGTTCAAAAGGAAGATCTTGTTCAGTCATCTAGCCTAATCATGGCTGAACATGATTTAAATTTTGTGTTGATAAGTTAGTGAAAGAGAGCTTATCAAACCATTCAAACTTGACTTGTCAAAAAGGATAGGAATGAAAG
This sequence comes from Pinus albicaulis, assembly GCA_034641835.2. Lineage (NCBI taxonomy): Eukaryota > Viridiplantae > Streptophyta > Pinopsida > Pinales > Pinaceae > Pinus > Pinus albicaulis. The sequence goes on from CM076583.1 coordinate 1,092,454,363, forward strand.
AGACTAGTTCCACATGCTCAAAATTGAACCAAAGAGGAAGATGGAGATGCATACCAAATGACAAATCATAGCCCTTGCTTTTCTAGTTTTGTTTGTACAAAAATAATGTTTGTGTGCAGCTTTTCCTAATGTCACAACCCATGGTAAGTCAGGTTGTCTAATCCTGATTTAAAACACGTTTTCAATTTCATGTCAATAGCTTAGAGAATGAAGTCTATCATACAGCTTAATCTTGACAGTCAAATAGTCTAGGTAGAGAACAAAAGATTTCACCAACATAATCTAAACTCTTAGAAGTGAAAAGAGTAGAAGTAGTTAGTTTGTTTTTCTTTCAAAAGAAAATAATGTCAAGGGTTTGCCAATTCAACTGAACCCAAGGAAGAAAAAATGTTAGGCAAGTAGGTTGGGTAGGTAGAGGTGAAGTTGGGCTAATCATGTTTTTCAGATTGTTGAGGTCACAAATTTAAAGAAGCATCAGAAAATGAAAAGAATGAAAAATCTTCCCAATGGATGAGGCACTGGTCTTCATAAAACCAGAGATCTGAAGTTTTGGACACCTCCTAAAAAGGAGTTTCCCTCCCCAAGTGGAGCCACTATTATTCATCAGTAATGTTTGCCTTTTTATAGATGACTAAATGCTTATCCTAGATTTCTAGAAACAAAATTCATGAATATTGTGAGTTCTAGAAATCTCATGCTTTCATTATCCTTAGGATATATTTTTCACTATTTCACTACTTTATCAAGTCATGGCTAGCCTATTACTCCCAGAAGACCCATCATGGACTCATATCACTCCTCTTCATAATTTTTTTCCACCTTTGAAACCCAACACTCTGTTTTCCCTTGCCTAACCCCTCCACTTTCCACCTAAGATCACTAACCAACCTACTCGTTCTTGTGTTTCCCAAGGGCCTCAAGCATTGGAGGTCTCAAGCTACCTCTCTAGGTTCTTTAGATAAATCAGAATCAATAGTTTTGTGTCTACAATGCATAAAGTCTGTCATAAGCTCTGTTTTACACCTAAAAACCCCTAGTCAAATTTTCAGCCAAAGACCCGCCCAAAGAGCATCCCACTAGGTCATTTAGGGTTTCATGGGTTATAGGATTGTTTTGGTGTTCTGAATCACTACTTTACATGTGCCAAGAAGATGAAATCAAATAGAAAGGAGGGTCAGCACTTGATTGTCCAAAATAAATCAAAAATCCTTCAAGGAAGGCCTCCTTGGTCAAGACAGCATTCTGCAAAGGATAATTGTGCATCTTAAACATTTCTGCAGGAATGATTGAGATGGTTGTCAGTAGAAAAGTGAGGTAAGTTAAAAGGACAACTCCTCATTAAAGGACATCCAAAACAAAGAAAAGGAAGCAGGCCTATGTTTAAAGAGTATCAGGGTGAGGGAGGTCAAGTTTTCAAGTGCAGACAATTACCCTCAAAGGGTCAAAGGAATAAAAGTATGGTTTTGGGTTACAAGGTAAAAAAATGACATGAGCATGAGTTCACTGTTGAGTAACTTAATTTTTCAAAATCCAAACAATGACAAAGAAAAATCAAAACAATTGTGTCATGGCACCTGCAACAAATCAGAAGTGGCCAAGAGGAGACACAGCAGGTATAATTTATAATCTCTGTCACAATGGATACATCACTGTCGAAATCAGTAAGAGGGTAAGAAAAGCAGGTTTTTAGATTCACTAACACTCACAGATGCCAAAAGAAATAAAAATTGTTTTTTAGTGTCTCATATGTAAACAAAGGAAGTATGGCAGTGCTAAAACCATAAAGGTTAAAAGGGACATCATCACCTCCTCAGCAAGCCATCACAACAGGAAGAAGAAAAGTTGACTTGAAAATTTTTCAAAACACCTGCAAAAAGGTCAAAAAGATATCAGTTAATTGACAAAGTGACAAAACTTAGCAAAGGTGGGTTTTTTATTTTGATTTATTTTTAAAAAAGTATAAAGTCATCCTAACTGGAATTATAGCTCATTTTGCGTTTTAAGGAGAGGAAGAAACCCTTTAGGAGAATTTTCTGAGATTTCGGACAGTTTCTAGGCCAATTCCCTGGCATTGCGCGAATAGCCTAGCACTGCACTCACAAACTCTGGCGTTGCGCGAATAGGAGTCTTCAAGGTGCAGTTTTACACTGCGATGTGCATACACTGGGTGGCACTGCGCTGAGAGGGTGGTGCTACATGCAAGTGAAACAACACGCCCAGGACCCGACTCTGCCTAGCGCTGCGCTCAAACGGAGGCACGACCCGCCCGGTGCTACACGCACAGGCTGACCCAAAAATGTGGGCAAGGCGCTGCGCTAATGCATAAGTCCTCCAAACTTGCAAAACATTTTCCCAAAGGCTCAAGAACACCCTTCAAATTTCCTTCAAGAGCGTGCAAAGGAGTCAAAGGTGTTAGGGGTGGAAGGGTTATAACAGTTAGCTCCACATAGATAATAAGGATGATAACAGTGACACTAAGGACTATCATGACAGTGAAGGTGATGATAATAGTGAGGAATATGAAGATACTAGATACAGTGAGCCCCAATTGACAATAATAATGCTAGGGGGAGCAGAAAAACTCAAAGCCACAATGACAGTGAGAAACAATGAGGTCCCTAATGATACTAAGAGAAATAATGAAGAGGAAGACACCACTATGATCACTAACAAACCTCCTTCATTGACCTATCACAAAAAGAACAGGGTATGTGTTTGTTGCCTCTAGAAAGGGTAAGGAACCATGTTTTCCTCAATTCGTAAAAACCACTAGACATAGGCAAAGAGAAGGTAAAGGAAAAAAAATATTAGCATAAGATTGAGCAAGAGTTTACTATCATCAACCTTGATAGTAAGAAAGAAGATAAAGGGAATGACCACTAGCTTACCACTCCATAGTGAAGATGCAGAGATTTAGAAAGCTAGAAAGGTGTCTCTGCATGGCCATGCATAACATTGAATTTTTTAGGATAAGCACAAGCATGTAAGGAAGATAATAAAGGCCTTAACCTACAAAGAAAGCATGACCAGACATTATGCCCGGCGGAATCAAGTTGCAAGGGAAAACTCAAAAAAAACCAAACCAAAATTCAAACACTAAAAGGAGTAAAAGACCAGGCTAGACTTGGAATTATGGCATCAGCTTCTATACAGGTCTCTCAAACCCCTTGAAGGAGACCTCCACCAATTTTGAAGGAATTTGGACAATTTTTTTGTTTTTTCATATTTTGGAGGCCTATAAGCGCAGCGCCACTGGCCCTATGCTTTTCCCTCAGGCATCCTCAGAGGGAAAACTCTACATTTTTGGATTCCTCATGACTAGCACATTATTATCACCAAATTCTAGAGCAATTGGAGCATTTTTGACCCCTCAAAAGGTCAAAAACCACCTCATTTTCACCATTCTGCCTCCTTTTCAAGCATGGCGCTGTGCTCAGAGTAGTCTTGGGAAATTAAATTTTTGAATTTCCTACAAGTTCTCAATAAAAAAAAGGTATATCTGGAAATAGGACTCAGCAAGCTTTCCAACGAGCCATCACAGAGAAAAATTAGACATCGGGAAGACCCCCAAAACTTGGTTGCAAGAGGACCAATTTTCTGCCTAAAGTGGCACTGCGCTTATGGACAACACTGTGTGTTTTTGGCCAAAAGTCAACAAAACACACTCATTTATTGAAAAATCATATTTTAGTGTTTTTTAAGGCAAATCACTCTAGAATTAGGTGCAAGAAGTTATTTTGGCATTTATTTCATGGGATATTTTGTGCCTTGGCCCTTGCATGGTCCCTTGGGCATTTATGAGTGATTTTGACATTTTCCAACCCTATCTAGGGTTTTGGCCCTCTCTTGCTAAGATAAATAGAGCATGAGGGCTACATTGTAAATTTTGGCATTTGATGGGTTTTGAGAGCAATACATGGTTTTTTCTTGAGTTTGAAGAAGAAATTGGTCTTGTGGAGTTTCTAAATGGATTGCTTTGATTGATGATGAAGGAGGATAGCTTGCAGGATCCCTGAGCTTGGTTATTGGTGAAGTGCTTCTCTTTCATGTTATTGTTTTGTCATGTTTTCATTATGTTTGCATCCTTGTATGTTGCAGTAGAATAGAAGAGTATAGGCTAAGAAATGTTGTTGGAGGCACCTTAATCCTTCCTGTTGTCTATTGCCTTGATTTTTTCCTTTGTTGGGTTTGTTTAAGGAATTCTTAGCCGCTCCTTAGATCTACCTATGCTTGTTTATTCCATAAATGGTTCAATATAGTAGTTTTCAAATATGTTTTGTGGTTAGCCTTGCCTATTTGATGCTATTTAAACTCTGTCTCGGAATCTCTCTTTGAAGTATTACTTAGGTTTTAGCCAAAGAGGTCATATTTTGATCATGCCCTTTGTCCATGCTTAAGAAGTTGCCTTAAAGTTCTTTGTAGCTTGATAATTGATGTTTAGGTGTTCCCTCTTCATTGATTAAAGTTATTTGTTATCTTGAATGTTTTCTAAACCTTGAAGGTGAAATCACTAGAATTTAAATGAGTTTCTCGCCTTCTATATTTCATTGGAATGTTTGTCTTGAATGCTTATTTGCCTAAGTTGAATCAAAGAGTTACTGGTTTTCCCTATCTATTGATTACTTCTTCATGCTTATGTATTTGAGACTATCTTGTTTCAAAGTATTTGTTTAAAGATTCTTTATTGCCCTTATACACCTACTCTGTTCACAAACTTATTGTTCTTTTCACTTCACACATACCTTAAGGATCCAATTGACGAAGTTAGATTTTTTCTGTTATGCATATTTTTTTATTGTTAAGATATCTAGGACTTTCATAGACTCCATAGCCCAATGATTTGAAGACCTCTCACTCCACCTATTTTACTTGACCATCTTACCCAACCAAACAAACAACAAACCCTACACTTAACGACTAGCCTAAAATCAAACCCTGACAGCAAACAATTTCACATCCTTTGCATACAATAGAGAGAGCCCTCTTTGAGTCCAGGAAGGCTAGGTCTTAGAACTCCAAAGACTGGTCTTATGTTACCCTGTGCATTTGGTCTACCAATATGCTAAATCACAAGATCCTAACAGAAGACATCTCCTAATAGGAGTCAAACTCCTATTTATTACATCACTTTACCTTACCTTGTGAAATAGTTACACGACAGTTGAAAAATAAGTATTACATGCTCGAAATATCTATGACATAATTCATCACCACTTTACATATTAAAAACCCTCCTAGACTTATGGAACAAAACCCTATTTTTCAGGAATGCATAATCCTTATCTTTAACGAGAGCTTTGGTTGATGACCTGTCTCCACAACACTTCCTTGGAGTCATAAATATTTGATGTTAAGGTCCCTTGACATGTTGGAGGAGTCCAGTTGTCCAAAACTTCCATTAAGATGATCCAAAACCTTTAAAAATAACTTGCTACAAGAAAAGGACAGCTTCGTAGCGAGATTTGGTAGCTTCTAAAAATTAGCTTCTGCACCCAATAACTTTTCTCCTTTGTTGTTCCATGGTGTCAACCAAGTCATGACACATCCACACTATCAATATGCCTTCTTGAAAGCTAAAAAAAAATAATTTAGAGGCAAAAAGCTACTATAGTTTTTTTCATAGCATTTTCCTGTCTTTAAGCCTAGGAAATGCTACGAAAAGAGAATAACTGTGTAAAAACACAGAATTTGACTATTTCAAAATTGTCTTCACAAAATGACCTCCTGCTGCTAAAACCTGATCTTCTGCATGTAATGAACCCTCTGAAACATATTCTATCTCATTTTATGGCTCCTGTGGTGTCTCCTCCTCATTTATGATCAATTGAGCAATGGGCTCTTCAACCACAGTCATCTTCAAACCCTTCTTCTCCAACTCTTCATGAACCAGCTCTAATTGCTCTTGAAGATATTTGACTTGGTCCTTCAGTGTCCTATTCTTAGATTGCAAATGCAGGTTTACCTTTTTGACATGCTTGACCTCTTTTCTTAGTGGCTGAGTCCACTTTAGCATTTTTTCAGTGTTTTCCAAGGTCTTAGAGACACTTGTGACTTGAACCTCCCAAATATTTCTCATCTGTTCAAACTGCACTCTTTCAGCTTTATGTTTCTTAGCCTCTTTCCTCAAGATTGATATTTCATCATTTACCAGCTTCAATTGTTCCTTAAGTACTTCAACTTCTGACTTCTCATTGATTTTCTCTTTTCCCTTATTTTCTTTGATTACTAATTCTTATTTTGCAGGTGAGGAGAGGTCAATGATGTTTGGTGGTGGCTGAGCAGTTTCAATGACCTTTTGAGCTTCTTTGTTGTTGTCCAAGACCTTTATGGCATGTATTGTCATTGGTTTTCTAGATTTAAACGTTAATCATGCATCTTCACCTGTAAACTCTAAATTTTTAGCTGTTTTGGCTTTCTTGAGCTTCCTTCCTCCCTCATCTATGTCTTCAACTTGGACTATGGGATTTTCTTCAATATCAATAGCATGCAAAATGTCCTCTAAGTTACCCTTAGCCATTATTTGTCTTTTTGTAGCCCTCTTGCTTCCATGTTTTCTCACTGTTGGATTTTGTTTTGCAGGTGTAGATTTGGGTGTATCAACCTTCTGCAAAGGCTCTGTCTCCATGATCACTGGCTCAACTTGCTCTGTCACTGAAGGTGATGGGATATCTCTAGGTTTGGGAGTTCTTTTAGGAGTGATAAAATCTACTTCAAAACCACTAATGAATAGAAAATGTGACCAGTCTCTTCCTAATATCTTTAAATCCTCTAATGCCAGTAACTTGATCAAACCATGATGAAAAAGAGAGGTTTCATTTCCTTCTGCTTTAACTTGGACCTTGTCTGAAATTTTAGCTAGACTTCTATATAAGTAAAAAGGAAAATCAAGAGACCTCTTACCCACAAAATGTAGCAGAAGCCTAAGGTGGTAGGAGTAAACCATGTGATACCTCCCTTCATAGGTGAAGTACTTCTGAATAATTAGCAGCAGCTTTGAGAAGTTATCTTTCATGTAGCTCCTTGGGATGGCATTTGTGAGATCAATTTCACTATGCTTTGGCTTGATAAATTCTTTACAATCCTGCATGGTGAACTTGATACCTTTGAACCATTTCTCTCCTCCTCTAGGGATTCCTGTTGCTATTGCAATATTCTATGGTACTACTGTAATGTTAAACATTCCCACCTTTGAAGTTGTACCATTGAAACTGATAGCAAACTCCTTAGAAACCTGCACATGGCACCGTTGCAATTTTTGGAAAAAATGCAAACACCCTATTCTTCTGAAAAATTCTAATGCAATTGGGTCTTCATTTAACAAATTCATGTCTGATGGCTCATATATGAGATAGTGGCCACCTTTTTTGCTCTTCCTCTTTGCAACCATAGTGATTTTATACCTTCTCTGCCTCGCTTGATTAGTGACACCTGCAACTTTTTAAAATGCCAACAACCAGCTTGGCTTGGTGAAACAGCTCTCCAGAACTCAAGAGCATGCAAAGATGAAGCAAATAATGACAAAAGACTCAATTGGGTAATGTTTTAAAGTTTTGATGACAACTCATGGCTTAATCATGACTCATGCAAGCTAAAAGCAGTAATAATGACCTCATCCATGACCTTCGTACCTTGGAAATGACCCTAACTGATTCGAATGACATCCACCCTAATAGTTCTAATCATGGACTGACACCTTGCACCAAATTTGACAAGACAGACAAAAATACACTTTTTCGTAGTGTGGTTAGTTCATTTCCTGGCAATTTCTCTACGAAACTATTAGGAAGTTTCGTAGCAAAAACTGCCTTTTTACAGTGTAAATCGCTACGAAAACAAGAAAAACTGGCTAAAGTGACCTTTTTGAATTCAAAAGCTTGGGAAATGAAATATGTCACCAAATGATGACTGATAGGACATGATATGACTTGAATGGAGGTGGGTTTAAACCTTAGAATAGGTTAAGATGAATAAACTTATATTTTTCTAATGAACTCTATGACCATACCTTTGACAAATGAACTCTATAACCATGTCAAATAATGTTTCACTTTTTCTGAGTGATAACAGAAGCAATTACCACTACTTGTTATCTTGTATATTGATCACAATGTTAGTTTTCATAGCATTTGATTGTGTTCTAGTCTCAACAGTTTTCATAGAGGATAAGAAACACTAGGACTCCATAACCCAGAAAAGGTTTCACGAAAATCCACCGAGAAATGCCTTAATTGAATTAATTATTCAGTAATTAATTTTCCTAAGTCTAACTTAGGGAAAATTATTAATTAACAGTAATTAATTGGGGAAGGTGATATTTCTCAAGAAACTCACGTGGATCAACTAGGAAATAATCTCATTCATTGATTAATGTTTAATCTTGGTCGTTGGAGTCCCGTCGTGAGATTATAAGAAGAAGTCGATGGGTAGATGGAGGAACACACAAGAGATCGATTTCCTTGGAGAGTTTGATTTTTCCAGAGAGAATTTGTTTCCAGAAGAGCTTGAAATTCATAAGGGAAGCAGAGTCAAAGAGGGGTAGGGACAGTGAGGTTGGAGGAATATTTTCCAGATTTGGTGAGTACTTTGCACAGAGGCCAAGATTTTGTCCAAGAGGTTTTGTAGAGGAAGTGCATAAGCCTCAAAGTGAAGTTCGATTTTGCTGAAGGGGAAGAGGTTTTCATTTCTAGAGGCCATGAAGAGTTTCCACAATGTCAAAGAAGAATTTTCCAAGTTAGCAATAGGTGTGACGGCTACATTGGAATTTGATTAAGACAACACGTGTGGAAGGCAGCTCCAGAGTGACGGAGAGCCTGCGTCGACCAAGTTCGACGACTAGATTTTAAGGGGCAGTCAAGTGTTTGGATTACTCAAAGAGAGGGTAATTTCCCTCAGATAATTTTTTCCAGTATTTTCTATACAGGATTGACAGTTTCCATCATCTAGAATGTCCTTAGATAATTTCACTGTTTCTTAATAGATAAAACCCTCAGTTGTTGCACTAGTTTTCCCAAGTTGAGTTTTTTTAGGGGAAATTTGTCCAAAAATAAGTGTGTCAATTTATATGTGTGTACGCTAGCATATTTCTCAGATTCTAGTTTATCTTCCACATAATTCATGGGAAAATAAACTGTTAATTAATTAATAATTAGAAGAATAATTTTAGTTGCACAATAGTTGAAATTTTCACATGATATTAGAGAAAGTTTAATCAGACAAGGAAGCTCAAAAGTAGAAGAAGAAAATCCATTGTTCAAAGGGAGAAACTGGACAAATTTTCTGGGGTTGCAAAGTCCCTAGCTAGATAGTGTTAATTGTTAGGAAATTTTATTTTTTAGTGCAAGTTTGCATAAAAATTTGGGTTTTGAGATTGAGAGATTACAGAAGGCAGAGGGAGCACCAATAGCTCTGATTTTTCTTGAGAATATTCCTTGTTTGGCGAATAAGGGTTTTGAAACAGTTTCCAAAGCATAAACAACATTAGGTGGAAGAGAAAGTGTACACACTAAGGAATTTTTCTCAGAGGGTTTCCAGTTTTAGTCTTGAAGGAAATATGAAATTTCCAACTATGAAAGGTCATGGGAGTTTTCCAAGACTAGCCTGTTTGAGTTGTCAAGATCGTATTTCATGTGCCAGTTTCCAGAAAAGGACATCCAGAAGGATGAGAAAGTAGTCTCATAGAACAAATAAAGGGAGATCAAGGTAGTTGTAGCAGTTATACGCATTCTAGGAGGGAGTGCGAGTAGAAAAAATAGTAATTGAGCAGGAGAGGAGGAGATTCCTATTTATTTTCCCACATTTTGAATTTCGCAAATTTTGTAGCTTTCTAGAGATGGTCGTACGAGATTTCCAGAGTAGTCCATGCGAGTTAGCTAGAAATCATATATGGACAACAAATTGAATTTTAGTTGTCAGATAGAGGTACCAAAGGAAGTGTGAGTTGCAAAGTGAAGAAAGGTCCTAGTAAGGGACAAGGCTCGAAAGGAGGTAGTAGGGCACCAATTCCAAATCAAGGAGGTTCCAATGTAGATGCAACAAGGATATTAGTCAAATCAGTTCCAAATTTTTGCATTGGGACCATCACCCTCGCTATACTAGGGGCCCACGGTATCATAGTAGTAGGTTCAGTGACAGTAGGTGCAGTCAGTTATTCAAATGACAACTGTGTGGCTAGTTGAAGTCAGTACTTGATATAAATATGCAAAACTATTTTCCACTTCTTGCTTCTATTACAATAGGACAATGTGAGTTTACAAGAGCGAGTAGAAATATTTCCCATTGGGGGATAAAGACTCAAAGGGAGTCTAGTTTCAAAGGGAGAAACCATATGGAAGCTAGTACTTAAGGATCTAGGGATATCAAACTCATTATTGTATTAGTTGTAGAAGCAGTGCAGAAGCATCAATAGAGAAATAGCAACAATAGTATGAGTAGATCAGATCTATCCATGTATGCAACTATACCTCCATGAGTGAGGTGGGGTGATATGGAGCTATAATACAAAATTTGCATAGAGACTGGGCAGGGTCCATTAAGGTGTCTTTCTCATGGATCATTACCTTGCTATAGGGTCCCACAATATACAGTAACATGATGGACTAGTGACAGTTGATGCAGTTATATTTTGGGGTGATAATTGCAAACTAGTTGCAGTTAAGTGTTGAGGAGCATAGAGAAGTGTTGACAGTAGAGCAGGAGGCTCAATAGAAAAGTTAGCAGCAACAAAGAGTCCCCAGTGGACATTGAAAAGGCAGTAGCAATCATATTTTCAGGAGAGAGATGTACCATAGAGACACAATTGATACAATATTTCAGATGCTTCTTAGTTGCAATAGTTTCAGTAGCAACAACAATAGTTGAGAGGGAGTTGCAGTGCAGATGCAGAGTTGGCATTAGTATAGAAATTATATAAACAACACAAATGCAACTTCAGAGTTAGCACAATGATTGGTGGGTATTAATTAAGGGAGCAACGCAGTGAATAAGGGAACAACATAGTCACTGAGGGAGCAACATTGTGACTGAGGGAGTAGCGCAGTCATTTCCAACAAAGTTTCCTATCAAACATCAGCAACACATATGGGAGGATGATGCAAGGACAGGGTGTTGTAGCAGTTCAACAATAGAACACCTTCCTTGCTAAGAGGGAGTGTTATTTTTTGTATCATCGGATGGTGTTCTGGTCTCGATAGTTTCCAAAGAGGCTAAGAAAAACTAGGACTCCATAACCCATAAAAGGTTTCAAGAAAATCCACCTAGAAATTTCTTAATTAAGTTAATTAATAAATAATTAAATTTATCCTAAGTCTAACTTAGGGAAAATGATTAATTAATAGTAATTAATTGAGGAAGGTGATATTTCCTTAGAAACTCACACAAATTGACTAGAAAATTATCTCACCCATTGATTAAGTTTTAATCTTGGTCGTTGGTGTCCCATAGAGAGATTAGAAGAAGTCGATGGGTAGATGGAGGAACACCCAAGAGATTGATATCCTTAGAGATTTCTATTTTTACACAGAGAAGATTTTTCCGAAAGAGTTTGAGCTTCAGAAGGGAAGCAAAGACAGAGACGAACAGGGATAGTGTGGCTAGAGGAATATTTTCCAGATCTAGTGAGTACTTTGCAGAGAGGCCGCTATTTTGTCTAGGAGGCTATGCAAAGGCAGTGCAAAAGCCTCAAAAGGAAGTTTGATTTTGCTGGAGGGGAAGATGTTTTCAATTCCAGAGGCCAAGAAGAGTTTCTAGAGTGTCAAAGAAGAATTTTCCCAGTTAGCCACTGACAGGACAACTAGATTGGAAAATGATTCAGGGAGCACGTGTGGCATGAAGCTCTGGAGTTACGAAAATTCTGTGCAAGCTGAGTCGGACGACTATCTTTTTAGGGGTAGCCAAGTGTCAGGATTGCTCAGAGAGAGGGTAATTTCCCTCAAATAATTTTTTCCAATATTTTCTCTACAGGATTTCTAATTTTCTACATCTAGATTATACTAAGATAATTTCAATGGTGCATAATAAATAAAACCTTGTAGCTAGTGCACATTTGTTCAAAAATAAGTGTGTCAATTTTGATGTGTGTGCTCTTGCATATTTCTCAGATTCCAATTTATCTTCCACATAATTTAATTTGGTGAAAATTGCAGTAGAGAATTATCTTTTGTTTGTATGGGAAAATAAACTGTTAATTAATTTATAGTTATAAGAATAATTTCGAGTCGTTGCAATAGTTGAATTTTTCACACGCCATTAGTTGCAATATTGTAAAATTCCTAAAGATATATGAATAGGTCATCCTTGCAACTATTCAAATTTTTAAAAAAAAATAGTTTTGAAGCTTATGCTCTTACTCCTAAGAATCAAAGTTCTGAGTTAGACCCCATATCGAAAAAATATTTCTTTGTTGGTTATGATGATGTAGCTAAAAGATATAAAATGTAGGATTCTACTGTCCACAAAATTATTATTAGCGAAGACGTAATATTTGATAAATCCTTCCTCAATAAATAAAATATTTTAAAATTTGAAATGAAATAGGAACAAATGCCACTAAATCAACAAACTCAATTAGAGACTTAACTATCCAAAAAACTCAAAAGCAAAAAAAAACTTCTAATGATAAAGAAGTTGTGGATACCGAAGATATTCAAGAAATGTGGAAATTCCACAACTAACACCAAGATGAAGTACATGGGACAAAAATCCTCCTAAAAGGTATATCGATTTTGTTTCATTTATTTCTTTTATTACTGATGATGGGGAACTTTCTTGTTATTAGGAAGCAATAAATGATATCAATAATGCTAATGGAAGATGGAAATTAAAGAAGAGATGGTTGAATTGAAGAAAAAAAAACTTGAGACCTGGTAGAACTTCCTAAAAATAGAAAAGTTGTTGGGTACAAGTTAGTTTATAAATTGAATAAAGTAATTGATGGTGAAATTGAACTATATAAAGATAGATTGGTTAGAAAGGGATATTCTTAGATGGAAGGTATATATTTCCTTGAGATATTTTCGTTGGTTGTTAATCTTGTTTATTTTTATATTATATTGGTACTAGTTGTTTTACTTGATTTAGAGTTTTTAAAAAAATAGATATTAAAACAACATTTTTAGATGGAAATTTTGATGAGGAGATATACATGGAACAACAAGAAGGATTTGTTCAACATTATGAAAAAAATTAATTTGCAAGCTCAAGAAGTTATGTACATCTTGAAGCAGCCTCCCAAACAATGGTACAAGAAGTTTGATTCCTTTAGGATGAGCCAAAACTTATAAGGAATGAATATGACCATTGTATTTACTTCAAAGTTTTGACTGATATATTCATTATCTCAGTGTTATATGTTGACAATATGCTTGTTGAAAACAAAAGCATGGATGAGATCAATAGGTTGAAGGCTCAGATGACTAGGGCTTTTGGAATGAAGGATCTGGGAACAATAAAACAAATGCTTGGCATACAAATACACAAAGACAAGGAACATGGTAAGATTGGGTTTTCACAGGAGAAGTATGTCAAGAAAATACTTCTGAAATTTGGTATGAATAATGTGAAACCTGTAAATGTACCTTTACCTTCTTATTTTATTTTTTTTGGGGTTTATGTCTTATTAGTGAGGAAGAAAAAAATTATGTCTCATCTACCAAATTCTAATGCATTAGGATGTTTGATGCATACAATAGCATGTACTAAACCAAATATTTGTGACATGCAATAGGTGTTGTCAATAAATACATGTTAGATCTAGGAAGAGAGCAATTGAATGCAATAAAATGGATGTTTTGGTATCTTAGAGGCACAAGTGATTATTGTGTCACCTTAATGATTGTAGTGATTCTATCTGTGGTTATTTTGATTCAAATTTTTCAGGTGATTTGAGCAGGAGAAGATCTACTTCAAGTTATGTATTTACTCCTGTAGGAAGATCTATTAGTTGGATGTCAAAGCTTCTATTAGAGTCCTATATTTTATAGGATGACTTGATTGTAGTTGTAGTTTTCTACATGATATGTTGAAAATAACTTTTTATTCTACAAATTTATTTCCAAAAGAAAAGAAAATAATAATAATAATAATAAAGGGGATAAAAAATAAATATGAGAAAAGAACAAAATATTAAAAAAAATAAAATAAAAAGAAAAATAATAAAATACCCCATTAAAATAATAATAATAATAATAATAAGAGTAAGCAAGTTCAAATGCCACTCAAGAAATTTAAAAAAAAATGCATCAATCACTACTTACGAATTTTTGAATAAATGTGCCGCTAGTTAAAATGCCACATTGTAATAAGAGAAGTAGGATAGTTGGGCTAATCACATTCTTTAAACACGATTAGGCTGAAATAAAATAGTTTAGGTTAGTGAATGAGTCAATCACATAGTTTAATCTTGGTTAACTGACAAGTTAAGAGGAAAAAATAAAAAATGTCATGCAAATATAAATGCATCATTAGTGGTAAGACAAGTAATCTTAGAAGGTGATTAAGTTTGTATTAGATTAGTTTAATCACAGTAGTTAATCACGATTATCGCAATGTAATAAAGTTTGGATATAATGGTTTTTATATTATGTAATAAACATTAGAATGATTTTTGACAGCCACGATCTTCCCCCGCCCAGATCAACGACGGGGAATTGGTTTTCGCCCCCCAAGTTCCTTCATGATTTATCTACCAGGGGGGTCTGAAATGGAGGGGCCTACCAACTAACGTGGCGCCACCATATGAGTTTGCAGCCACCCCCCCCCCCCCCATTTCCGCTCATCTCACCCCACTCCCCCCTTTGAAAAGTCATCCCTCCATTGACTGCACACTTCCGTCACTCCCACACAAATGGCCATCCGCCACGACAACTCCCCTAACCCCACCATCACTTCTCACCACGATCCATCCTCCTCCACTCACAATCTGCCACCTCATCTCTACGGACCCTAATTCCCTTCCATTAGACTATTTCCTGATACCCATTCCACTCCCAATAAGAAGCTGCCACCTGGCACCCTCATGTCCACATCAGTCAATCATTGTACCAATTAATATTTCCCGCTCATGGTTAAATGGTAAAACACAACGATAATTCATAAGAAACCTCTATTAAACACTGTAAAATAGTTTAATTCCCTTCTTCATTATTTTAATGACTAAGCAGAATTTCATTAGGGGAATTTTGATGTATAAAATGGGTCTCCTAAGGAAATTATAAAATAATAGTGGAAATAATAAAATAATGTTAGATTTCATCATCAAATTTTAGAGTGAAAAAAGAAAAAAATCTATTTTTTCAACTCGTATTTTCAACTTATCTCCCTATGTGTTTACTCAAATTTCGAGTGGGAACACTCATTGGATGAAAAATTTGATTCCTCATCCGAGGAGTACCCATGTTGCATGCTTTCGATGGACCCTGCTACATGAAGAATGAGAAATACATGAAAAACATAATTGCAATCACGTTTTTTCATGTAATTCTCATTTTTCATGTAGCAAGGTCCATTAAAAGTATGCAACCTGGGTACTGGTTAGATGAGAAATTAAATTTTTCATCCAACGAGTAATCCCGCTCGAAATTTGAGTAAAATATTAGGGAGATAAGTTGAAAATACAAGTTAAAAAAGTAGTTTTATTATTTTATTATATTTTTACTTTTTTACCCCAAAATGGTGAATCATCCCCCATGGTTGACATCATCATCTTGAATCCTATTGGTTCTTATAAAGTTTATTTTGGTTTTACATTTTTCTTAGGAGACCCATTTTAGACCTCAAAAGTTCTCTAATGACAGTGCTACACATTGTCCCAGGATTCAGTTAATTATCCATCAACTATGATCAGACTAACATCAACGACCCCACTTTAACATTTGAATGTTAGTCACCCCTTCCAGGTAATCCTAGCATCCTCATCCTTCTATAAGACCCCTAAGAATAAAGCCAAGAAACCGAAAGAAAATTCTATGCTACCCCCTGTCGTTGACCTTGATCACCTCCCTCTAGTCGATTTGCAATACAAAGTTGCAGAAACTATCTGTGAATTCGACATGTTCAAGCTTCAAAATTGTTTGAATAAAAATTATTTGGACCTTGGTGACGAATTGGGCCTATGGGAATCCTTGCTGCCCCAATTCATGTTCCCAAAAACCCATTATTTTCCTGAACTAATATCTTAGTGCCAAATCAGGTATGTACCCAACCAAAGAGCAATCGTTCGCCAAAATGGTGAAGTTATACTCACCATAACTACTAAATCCATCTCACATATGCTAAAAATTCAAAACCCTAAATCCCTAAATCCACAATCTGAATATTCTCTCATATAACTCTACAAAAATTTAACCTTTCCACGGAGAGCCAAGATCTTCAAATTTTTTCTCCCCGAGGATGCTCAATTTCCAAAGACATACTCATCCTCTATATTCCATGAGTTAACCAAGTAGGTAATTGAAATCATTTCATGCATACTTGGCTACCACTCTGATCATGGGTTGATGAGGCCATTGTTGGCTTCTTGTCAGTTTTTACAACAAATGAGAAACATGATATTTTCAATTACAGTGAGTTCATTGCAGAGGCAATGCATGATAAATTTTTGAAGTTTCCTACAGAAGGAGCTTTAAAATACACCGTTGTTTTAGTTTATTTGTTCATTTATCATCAAACAGACAAGTTTCCATTTTCTTTGCAGAAGTTGGATGTGTAGGGTAATTCACAATTAGTTATCCATTGGATCTCCTTGGTGAGGAAAAAATCCATTGAGTTTACCTTTGCAGATTATGTTGATTAGTTTCATTACACAATTATTTTTATACTAAACAATAATGTGGAACCTAGAATAGGATCAAATATTCAGATAGTTTTGCATCATAGTGACCAGGTGAAGGCAAGTGATTGGTATTTACACCAAAACTATGTGAAAATTCCTAGATCTGAGCAATCTAAGGAATCCTACTGTAACCGACTGAATTACTTCTTCTATTATGTAATTTACCACTGAGTTTACCTTTGCAAACTATGTTGATTAGTTTCATTACACAATTATTTGTCTACTAAAAAGTGATGTGGAACCTAGAATAGGATCATAGATTCATATATTTTCTAATCTTAGTGACCAAGTGAAGACAGATGATTGGTATTTATACCAAAACTATGTGAAAATTCCTAGATCTAAGAAATCTAAGGAATCCTACTGCAACCGACTGAATTACTTCTTCTATTATGTAATTTACTTTACACAATTATTTATGAATCACACATGAAATACTAAAGAGATCATTGAATCAACCTACACTATAATACTCATGATTCTGAAACAAGGAAATTGAACAAGTAAAATCAATCACACATATGAAACTATTATTTTTGGACAAGAAATTCCCCGGAAAAAACCAATGTGGGAAAACCGGTGCAACATATCTGAGGGTTTTATTATTAAGAAGTACCAATGTCTGAATACATCTCTGAATACCCCTAGGGTTATTCAGTTACAGAGAGAAATACTATCAAAATCATTTGTGAGGATTTACCTCACTCAATCACTCAGTTCCCGGCTGATCCAGATGAAGAAAAACTTGCCCTGGGGAGGCAATGCGCTATCTCTGCATAGTCCTAGCATTGGACCTTCTAGCCTATGTGTCACCCCCTTTCAGTCTCAGTGTTCATCCCCAACCAAGTTTTTTTGCCTTTGTGGACCCTGAGGAACAACCTCCCGGTGTCACTTTCTAGATCCTAAACTCTGAAACTAATCTACAAGAAAAATTATGGAAACCCTCCTCTGCCTTTGTGTTGCTTCTGCATGAGCCCTACGCAGTCACTACGTTAGCCCTCCTTCATTCAGCGTTGGCTTGGTTATATCACCTCTGCCACTCTCTGATTGATGCTCCACCAGCTAATCAAATCACTTCCTCTCTGGATGTTATCTCTGCTCGTCACTGCTCAGATCTCTACTCAAATTTCTCAGCAAACCCAGCCCTAGAAATTTTGAACTCTAGATCAGTTTGGTGTGTTTTCCAAATGGCCTCAAGTATTCCTTTATAGTCTTCTCATTGAGACATCAACGACCGAGATAGATCTCTAATCAACGGCTAAGATTATAGCATGACTTGATCTCCGCCTTTTCTAGATTATTCTCACTCTACTTTATTAATGTCCTTTAATTATTTAATTTCCCTAAGTTTAGACTTAGGGTCTCCATTAAAATAATAAATTTATTTAATAAAAAATTAACCGAGTGGAATTTTCACAAATGGTTTTTGGGTTCTTTTGAATACCTGTGTCTAAGCCTCTCCACCAAATTTCGGGCTTATATCACTTTCCGATGCAACAAAAATCAACATTCCCTTTTAGTGAAGAAGGTGCTCTAACAATATGCCTGCTGCATACTGCTTACATGTCCCTAAAGCATCCTCTGTGCCACTAAATTCCATCAACCACTGCATTATTGTTTCCATTGTACTGCTGCCCATGACACTATTGCTGCCATTGTTTCATCCGTACTACAAATCGCTCTCAAGTGTTGCATCTATTATGATGCTAACACTGCCACTACTAAAACTGCATCTGCACTGCGACTCAGCTGCTGAGAGAAAAAACTAAAATAACCCAAGGCTGAACAAGTGTTTAGTGGATGCTCCTCGGTGTTGAAGACTCTGACTATTGATAACTACTGCGTTGCTACAGCTCAGCACTACGCAACACTGCTCATCACTGCGCTGCACCATTGTGCACTGCATTGTTGCTGCCCCCGAAGTAGGCACTGCTACCTACTAAAACTATCATCTCCATCACTCCTCGGCTCCTATGAAACTCTTCCATCCTGCTACTATTGATCATGTGCTCCCATAGCAAGGTACAATCCATGAGGTGGGCTCCTCAAGGATCCTGCCCAACTGAAGTCCAAGAAGAACTACAACTCCATATCACCCCATCTCTCTCCTGGAGATGCTTGGTCACTCATGGAAAACTCATCCTCCTCGATTTTCATGGCTGCAACTTTTGGATCATGCTTCTCATCTTTTTCCTTCTTCTTTAAAGGACACTGAGATGCATAGTGGCCCATCTCTCCACATTTGAAGCACTTGACCTTTGAAACATCACACTTTGGTTTCTATTGCATTTTTTGTCCCTTCGATGAAAGGGTTTTGTTACCATCTTCCTCCATAGCTTCGATCCGCTTCAATTACTACCATCAAGTTTTCACTTGACGAGGTCTCTCCTCAGCTCTTCCTCTTGAAAATTTGACCACGACTGCTCCCAACTAGGTAATGTTTCCTGACCCAGTAAGCTCTCGAAAAACACTTGTCACTCCTTCGTGACACTGTTAAGGGCCACTTGTACCATGGTTGTAGTTGTAGGTGTAGCACCTACCGATGATAGTTTATATCAAATCTCTTGAAACCACATGAGGTATGAAACCACACGCTCCCCTTTTTGCATCTAAATAATACAGAGCTTCTGCTCTAAGTAAAATATTTGTTTCTCGGAAGATCCCTCATATAGGTCATGTAAAGCTACCCACATTTCTCTGGAAATATCCTTTCCAACCACATGTGAGACGATGTGATCCTTGACAGCATCAAGGAGAAACCTCTTTGCCTTTTCCATATCTTCCTTGTACTTCTTGAGCTGATCTACATCCGTAGGAACAACTACCATGTTCTCCACGAACACCTTCAAATCATATTCATCCAGAAGTAACTTAGCATGTTCCTTCCATATCTTATAGTTGGAGGAGTCCTCTAACCGATCCTACTCACGAAGTCCTTGAGATGCCATATCAACCGAAATATGTTGAATCTTCTCCTTCTTCCTCTGTACTACATAGCCCCTGGTAGGCTTATGCACTCCCTAATGGATTTGTATGTTCTATTACTCCTCTCCTGCTCAGCAACTGAGAAAAGTTGACTTCCTTGGCTAGGAAATCACTAAGGAAGAATTCCCTCAATATGTGCTCTTGAATCCTTCTGATGATTTTCTGCCCAACAATAGCTTCAAAAAACTACATCCCTCTGTCTCCTACGTGGAGCCTCTGTGCTTCTACCTCTGCCATGGCAAGATCTCGATTTGGAAGCCCTTTCTCTTTTTTGCTCACTCAAAGAGATACTGCCACGAAAATCTTAGCCCTTCTGGCTAGAACTGCACAATCCTTCGATGTATTCGTTCTGTTTCACTGCAAAAAAAATGGTCTTCACTTCAGAATTTAGATATGTTTTTCTTTTTCAGCATCAATTCTCTGATACCATGTGAAAATTTATAGATTTGAACAATCTAAGGAATCCTACTGCAACCAACTGAATTACTTCTTCTATTATGTAATTTACTTTACACAATTATTTCTGAATCACACATGAAATATTGAAGAAACCTACATTATAATAGTCATGATTCTGAAACAAGGAAATTGAAGAAGGAGATCAATCACACATATGACATTGTTATTTTTGGACAAGAAAGTCCCCAAAAAAACCTAATGCGGGAAAACCAATGCAACAAATCTAAGGATTTTATTATTAAGCAGGTGAAATTTCTGAATACATATCTGAATACCCCTAGGTTTATTCATTTATAGAGAGAAATACTGGCAGAATAATTTGTGAGGATTTACCTCACTCAATCACTAAGTTCAAGACTAGTCCAAATGAAGAAAAACCTTCCCTAGGGAGGCACTTCGCAGTCCCAATGTTGGACCTTACATATTTTGCATCACCCCCTTCCAGGATCAATGTTCAACCCCAACCAAGTCATTTTTCCTCTGTGGACCTTGAGGAATAGCCTCCTGGTGTCACTTTTTGGATCCTGATCTTCGAAACTTATCTATAAGAAAAAATCTGGAAACCCTCCTTTGCCTCTTCGCTTCTTCTGCATGAGCCCTGCACAGTCACTGCATTAGACCTCCTTCTTTCAGCGTAGGCTTCGTTATATCACCTCTCCACTCTGTGACTAATGCTCCACTTACTGAGAAAATCTCTTCCTATCTGGATGTTATCTCTGCCCCTCACTGCTCAAATCTCTAGCTCGAATTTCTCAGTAAACCTAGCCCCAAAAATTTCAAACTCTAGATCAATCTGGTGTGTCTTTCCAAATGGCCCTTAGGTATTCCTTTATAGTCTTCACGTTGATACATCAATGATCGAGATTAGATCTCTAATCAACAGCTAATATTATAACATGACTTGATCTCTTCCTTTTCTAGATTATTCTCACTATATTTTATTAATGTCCTTTAATTATTTAATTTCCCTAAGTTTAGACTTAGGGTCTCATTAAAACCAATAATTATTTTAATAATACATTAACCGAGTGGAATTTTCACAAACGGTTTATGAGTTCTTTCGAATACCCATGTCTAAGCCTCTCCACCAAATTTGGGGCTTAGAGAACTTTTTGATGCTACAAAAATCAAAAAACTATAGTGAGATCAAAGTTTATGGGTGTGAATTTCCACCCTACAAGCTTCCAATTTTTTTTCCCATGACATTGTTCTCATTAGAATACATAAGAAAAATGATACATATGGATGACTTACACTTTTTGCAGCTAAGAAGAAGGCACGGTTTAAAATCAAAGTGTATATTGGGTCATTTATTTAAATACCAGAAGAGTTGGTAAAGAGGCAGATTTTATTTTGAAGCAAATGAATTTCAAATTAAGTTTCACTTGGTCTTATGACCCTAACACTGTTACCGATGAAATAGGTAACCTGACCTTAAAACGGGAACTCTAGCCCAAAAAGTCTCAAAAAACATGAAAAAACATCCCAAAAACAAAAAGTGTGTCTTCCAGAACGCACTTGGTTTTTTTTGAAGGTCAAATTTCAACATTTTATAAAATTATGCTAAAAACAAAATTGTTTGTTGAAAAAAGGATTGAAAAAACACCCTAAAAAAAAAACCAGTTGATGCTGGAAAAACAAAAAAAAAAATTGTGTCATAATTTTGACACTTGTAACAATGGAATTAAAGACAATATATTAGGACATTTTTTAAAATCGTAAATTTCTAACATTTTTGATAGATGATGTTAAAGATAAACAAATACATGTCTGAAGGGCTTATC
>CM076583.1:1092476515-1092557121 GCA_034641835.2 Pinus albicaulis
ACTCTTGGGGGGTGCGCAAGTTCCAAATTTTCACCTCCAAGATGCAATTTTATGTCACATGGGACACCTTTGTGTTCCTTCAAGCGAGCGTGCCAAGATGATATGGGAAGCACACCCCCTCTGGTGATCGAGTCGCTGGGCATTTCGGGGTCGAGAAAACAGTAGCAATACTACAGAAGTATTTCTATTGGCCGGACCTTCGAAAGGATGTCGAGAAGCACATCAGATCCTGCACTGCTTGTGCCATTGCCAAACCGACCATCAAGAAGCAAGGCCTATATACTCCACTACCTACCCCTAGTCGACCGTGGGAATCCACCTCCATGGATTACATGTCGGGCCTGCCTTCTACTAAGAATGGAAATGACTGTGTTTTCGTGGTCGTTGACAGATTCTCGAAGATGGCCATCATGGCGGCCTGTAAGAAGAATATCACAGCAGAAGCCACTGCTAAACTCTTCTTTGAACGAGTGTGGGTGTACTTTGGGATCCCACAGTCTATCATATCAGATCGAGATAGCAGGTTCCTCAGCACATTTTGGTCCAGCCTCTGGTCAATGTTGGACACAAAGCTCACCAAGTCCACAGCTTTCCATCCCCAAACAGATGGCCAGACAGAGGTCGTCAACAAAATGATTGTACACATTCTGCGCATGTACAATTCAAAGCATCCACACACATGGGACGAGAGCCTCCCCTATGTACAACATAGTTATAATCGAGCTCTCCACAGTTCAATCGGCCATAGCCCCTTTCAGGTGGGCTTGGGATTCCAGCCACTATGCCCCATTGACGTAGCCATGCCATTTGCAGCTGCTCAGGCCAATTCAGCTCATGTCCAGTCTGAAGTTGACAAAGCCAGTAGCTTCATCAAGTGCATTCAACACATCCGCCAACAGGTTCATGATATATTGGATAGAGCCAATGCCAAGTACAAGCAACGCCATGATCAACACCGGGTGCCACACAACTTCCAGGTGGGTGACAAAGTATGGCTACATTTGCAGAAGGAGCGCCTCACTGGACCCCACCGCAAGCTTCGCCCGCTTCGATACGGGCCGTACACCATCACCAAGGCTGTAGGGAACAATGCATTCGAGCTCAGTATTCCACCATTCCTTGGTCTGCACCCAATCTTCAATGTGGATCGCCTTCGTCCTTACTTCCCACCTCTACTGGACACCTTGGACATTGCAGAACAACTCACACCAACTGAGTTAAATCCAGACTGCATGGAACAGGCCACCACAGATTGCATCATGGACATGCAAATCAAGAACACTCGCCAGCAGAAGATCCAACTATATCGGGTTGTCAAAGCTGGCCAACTCCTGCACCAAGGAAAGTGGTTCACCGGGGACCAAGTTCAGCAGAAATTTCCTCATCTCATGGAGGAACTTAACGCAATGGGGACCATTGCTTCCTAAGGGGGGAGGAATGATCCAGGTGGATATTGGTGATCACCTGCCTATTCCACTTGGGGCTCCACCATTGTCTATTTCAGTTTTTCAGTTTCGGCATAGTTTACTATTTTTAGCAGTTTTTCGGGTCCTAAACTTCCGGAGCCGTTTTGAGGCCCTAAACGACGTTTTTTGGGAAAACGGAGGGCAACATGGGTCCATGGACCAATGTTTCTCGTTCCAAATTTGTAGTCCTCGGATAGATCTTTCTAACGAGGTATGGTACGCGTCAAACGGAGATCGTATGCCAAAGTTACGCCCCTGGGAAGTTGAAACACCAATTTACCCAAGCGGGGCCCATAGTTTTGGCACTTCATCTCCTAGGGTTAGGGTTTTGGCTGTTTAGGATTTCCCATTGTTTCTAAATGATAAATAGGCCCTCGAGCCTCATTGTAACTGAGTTTAGAGGCCTGTAGCTGCCACATCTCTTCTCAGAGATAGCTACCAGCGCCCTACCTAGTTTTATTTCCATTCTGTCTGTAAGCAAATTTCAGTTCTTTGATAATAATGAAATGAAGTGTTATTTCCGTTGCATCTCTGTATTTATGGTTATATGTTTATTCTGTTGCGTTCCTACATAAATCCGGATCAGACAAGGACTTGAAAAACTTATGGCTGAACCAAATTTCAAAGCATTAGATATGAATATGGTTGATGTTTTAGAAGAACAAGAAGAGTGCACAGCCCCCTATGTTGAGGAAGTATTTCTGAATTCATCTTGGTATGTTGATATCCTATATGTGCTTTTCTATCTCAATGCTCCTCCTACATTATCAAAGATAAAAACTAGATTATTGAAACAAATAGCTTTAAAATTCTGCATTTTAGATGGAGTATTATATTGGAAGAATTCTGTAGGTATTTTGCTTAATTTTTTTCATTAGGGTGATGCAGATAAAATCATGCATGAGCTTCATGAGGGAGAATTTGGAGGCCACCTTTACTGGAAAACCACAGCTAACAAAATTCTTAGAGCTGGTTATTATTGGTCCACCCTTTTTTCTGACACCCACAAAATGGTCATGACTTGCCATAAATGCCAATTTTTTTGATGGCAAGAGAAAACTCCTACCTTTGCCTTTGCATCCCATCACTGTTGAAGCTCCTTCTCAACAATGGGGTTTAGACTTCATTGGAGAGATTCAACCCGCCTCATCTTCCCAACAGAGGTGGATCCTCACTACTACTGATTACTTCACTAAGTGGATAGAAGCCATCCCCTCTAGGAATGGCACCAACTCGGTCATTATCAAATTTCTTGAGACGAACATCCTGTCTAGATTTGGCTGCCCCAGAAAGATCATCACAGATAATTTTGTTGCCTTTACATCCAAATTAATGGTTTACTTTTGTTATAAATATCACATCACATTAGGAGAATCCACAACTTATTACCCTCAAGGTAATGGGTTAGCTGAGTCCTCAAACAAAAGCTTGTTCAATATCATCAAGAAGCTTCTGGAACATAATCAAACAACATGGCATGGCACGCTAGTACATGCACTATGGGCTGATATAATAACCACCAAGAAATCAATTGGTATGTCTCCCCATCAACTAGTGTATGGCATGGATGCCATTTTCCCAACATCCGTGGGAGTTCCGGTGGTAAGGCTTCTCCAAGAAGTGCAATCAGAAGAAAATGACATGCAAAGGAGGCTAAACCAAACCATTCATTTGTAGCAGACAAGGGAAGAATTTTACAACAAGACTCAAGCAGTGCAAGAAAACATAAATAAAATCTTTGACAGAAGAACTAAAGCCAACAATTTCCACATTGGAGACACAGTGCTGAAATGGGATTCCAGGAGGGAGGACAAAGGTAAACATGGTAAATTTGAGAATTTGTGGAAATTTCTTTATCTCATTCAATCAGTTAGAGGTCATAATGCTTTCTTTTTACAAGGACTGAATGGAGAAGAATTATTTGGAGGTCCTGACAATGGCAGGATGCTCAAACACTATTTCTTTCAGCAGTCCTAGTTTCAAACTTTCATTCATTGTACATAACATTGCATGATTGGAGATCATAAAAACAAAAATACAAAAACAAAGAAAGAAATAAAAAGAGGGAAAATTTGAAAATAGGTATAGCCCCATACCCAAAAAATAGTAGTACTGAAAGTGTGCAAGCCTAAATGCCACTACTTGTTCAAAAAAGTCTTGTTCAGTCATCTAGCCTAATCATGGCTGAACATGTTTTCAATTTATTGTTGATAGGTTAGTAAAAAGAACTTGTCAAAACATCTGAACTTGACTTGTCAGTAAGAATAGATTAGGAATGAAAGATACTGGTTCCACATGCTCAAATTTGAACCAAAGAGAAAGATGGGGATGCATAGAAAATGATAGATCACAGCCCTTGTTTTTCTAGTTTTGTTTGTACAAAAATAATGTTTGTGTGTAGCTTGTCCTAATGCCACAACCCATGGTAAGTCAAATTTCCTAATCTTGATTTCAACCATGTTCTCAATTTCATGTCAATAGCTTAGAGAATGAAGTCTTTCATACAACTTAATCTTGACAGTCAAATAGTCTAGGTAGAGAATAAAAATATTTCACTAGCATAATCTGAACTCTTGGAAGTGATAAGAGTAGAAGTAGATAGTTTGTTTTGCTTTTAAAAGAAGAAAATGTCAATGGTTTTCCAGTTCAAGTGCACCCAAGGAAGAAAAAATGTTAGGCAATTAGGTTGTCTAGGTAGATATGAAGTTTGATTAATCATGTTTTTCATATTATTTAGGTCACAACTTCAAAGAAACATCAGCAAATGAAAAGAAAGAAAAATCTACCCAATGGATGAAGCACTGGTCTTCATAAAACCGGAGATCTAAAGTTCTGGACACCTCCTGAAAAGGAGCTGCCCTCCCCAAGTGGAGCCATTGTTATTCATCAGTATTTTTTACCTTTTTATAGATGACTAAATGCTTATCCTAGATTTCTAGAAACAAAATTCATGAATATTGTGAGTTCTAGAAATCTCACTGCCTTCATTATCCTTAGGATAAATTTTTCACTATTTCACTACTCTATCAAGTTATGGCCAGCCTATCACTCCCAGAAGACCCATCATGGGCTCATGCCACTCATTTTTGTCCCATTTTTACACTCATGACCTCAGTAATTTGTCCTGCCTACCTATAACCCTTCCACTTCCACCTTGGATTGCCAAGTGACCTAACCTTTTCCCCTATTCACAAAGTGCCTCAAGCATTGGCAGTCTCAAGCTACCTCTCTAGGCTCTTTAGATAAATCAAAATCAATATTTTTGGGTCTGCAATGCATAAAGTTTTTCATAAGCTCTGTTTTACACCTAAAGACCCCAAGTTAAGTTTTCAGCCAAAGACCAGCCCAAACAGCCTCCCACTAGGTCATTTAGGGTTTCATAGGTTATAATATTGTTTTGGTGTTCTGAATCACTACTTTAAATGTGCCAAGAAGATGAAATCAAATGGAAAGGAGGGTCAGCACTTGATTGTCCAAAATAGATATAAAACCCCTCAAGAAAGGCCTCCTTGGTCAAAACAACATTCTGCAAAGGTATAACTATCCATCTTAAACATTTCTGCAAGAATGATTGAGATAGCTATCAACATAAAAATAGGTAAGGTAAGAGGCTAGCTCCTCACTAAAGAACATCCACAAAAAAGAAAAGGAAGCATGCCTATGTTCAAATAGTATCAAGGTGAGGGAGGCCAAGTTTTCAAATGCAAACAATTGCCTTCAAAGGGTCAAAGGAATGAAAGTATATTTTTGGGTTACAAGGTAAAAAACTAACATGAGCATGAGTTCACTCTTGAGTAACTGAAGTTTTCAAAATCCAAACAATGACAAAGGAAAATCAAAACAACTATGTCATGGCACCTGCAACAAATTAGAAGTGGCCAAGAGGATACACAGCATGTATAATTTATAATCTCTGTCATAATGGATACATCACTGTCAAAATCAGTAAGAGGGTAAGAAAAACATGTTTTTAGATTCACTAACACTCAGAGATACCAAAAGGGATAAAAACATGTTTTTATTTTATCAGTGCAAGCAGAAATAGGTTTGGTAGTGCTCTGGCCCTCAAGGTTAAAAGGGACCTCTTCATCTCTCCAACAAACCATCACCAAAGAAAGGAGAATCAATTTGAAAAGTTTCAAGTCACCTACAAAAAAAGGGTCAAATATATAAATAAAAATCATAAAATGATATCAGTCAAAAGGATAAAGTGACAAAAACCTAGCAAAATGGGTGTTTTCATTTCAACTTAGTTTTCAAAAGTATAAAGGCATCTCAAATGTTCATTTTCCCGGCTCACTTGTCATTTGCAAAAGAGAAAAAAAACCCTTTGGAAGAATTTCTAAGTTTTCTGAGAAAAAATGGGCCAAGTCACTGGCGCTGCATCAACAGACCCTGGCGCTACACTAATACAGGTCTATGCAGTGTAAAATTTACTCGGTGTTGCACTTATATTGGGTGGCGCTACGCGAATAGGGTGGTGCTACGCAAAGCCGGAACCAAGACTCGACAGCTTGTTTCAAGCCCAGTGCTGCGTGCACAAAGCACCCGACAGGCTCGGTGTTGCGCCCAGAGGCTGGGCAGGCCTGCACGAGACGAATTTTCACTCAGAAAGAGGTCTGACCCGCCCAACGCTGCATGCAGAAGGTGACCCGACAATGCGGGCAAGGCGTTGCGCTCAAACAAAAACCCCCCATCTTGCAGAGAAGGTGCCAAAGATTCAAAGAGGTCCTCCAAACTGGTTTTAAGACTCTGCAAGCAAGTTGAAATTTGTAGGTAGTTTTTTATTCCTTACCCTCCAAGTAATTTTTATCATTTGATAGGTTAAATGAATGACCAAACCCTAGGTCATCATAGCAAGTAATCCTCTGTTTTGACCTATGATCATTTGATTGTCATTTAAAAGAGGAGTAAAATAGGGTAACCTCAAATCATTTCATATAAAGACACTCATCAAACTCAAAAGAAAATAGTCATACCCTTGCCTGCATATCACTCATCTGAAAAGGTTTCCCACCATCATTTCCATTTCACTCCTCTTGCCCAAGTTTTCCCACCATCAGCCCTAATCACCATGTCAGGGGCAGAAGACAATAGTAACAATGACAGAGGCCAAGGGCCTATGGAAAAACCAAAAATAAGGAAAAGTGAATAGATTTCAACCCTAGAGCACAGTAGATATCACCTCATCTCCCATGATCCTCTCATGTTTCGAGAATTTAGGGTGCTTCCAATTTTGTGAGAGAGTCAAACAAGTGCAAAGCCACCCAGATCTTACAAGGTTTTTCATTCTTAACCTGCACAACAAACAATCAAGCCTTACAGGAGTGGACTTTTAACTATCAAAAGATGTCATCTCTAATGCCATAGGTATTCCTACTATTAGTGAAAAGTGTTTTAAGAAATATAAATTGAGCAAGAACTATTATGATCCATTTGTCAAGACTAGGTATAGAGAAGGTTGCAAGTCCATTTTTCCTTTCTCACACCTAAAACATAGAGTTTCACCCTTGATGAGGGTTATCATGAAGTACTTCACCTGTGAGGGAGATACTCTAGGCTCTACTCCTACCATGTCAGACTCCTCATGCATTTCACAAGGTTCAATATGCTCAACTTTCCCGACTACCTATATATAAGTATGGACAAAATGGCTTCTGTTTTCTGGAGAAGGAATCCTTCCCAACAAATGCAGAGTTTATTTCACCATTCCTTGATCAAGATGGTGTTATTACATCAGTTGGAATAGCAGGGTATACCTTGGGAGGTATTCGTATCACATGAAGTCTTCACAAGCCCATAACTCCCTCATCATCCTAGCTTGCCCTCATCATCTACACAAGTGCCCTCACCTGAAGAAAACCTCCTCTCCTCTCCTTCTCTTGATGCATCAAATGAAGAAGGAAGTGGCAATGATGAATTAAGTGAAAATGAGGGAGATAATGATAATGAGTCAAATCAAAATTAAGAGGTTTAGAGTGACAATAAGTCAGTCCAAAGTGAAGAACAAGAAGATGATGAGGAAGAGGAAAATGAAGAGGAAGAAGAAAGAAATGATGATGAATAAAGTGGCAGTGACCATGATAGTGATGAAGGTGAAAACACTAAGTATGATAGTGAGAAAAACAGTGACAAAATAGAAGAGGATGATAAAGAAGATGAGGAGGTTGAAAGTGGAAATTAAATGAGCATTTATGAAGAGGAGATTAACAATAAAACAAAGGATACAAAGGCAGAGAATGAAGAGGAAAATGATGAGGCAGAGACAGAAAATGATGAGTCACAGACTGAAAATGATGATGAAGCTATGACAGATAATGAAGACATGAAAGAAGAATAAAATTAAGGCAGCAATGACAAAAATGAAGCAAGCCTCAATGATAAAAAGGACAACAAAGAATAAAATAGTCATGACAGTCATGACAGCTACCATGACAGTCATAAAAACAATTAGCCCCTCAGTGATAATGACAATGATGATAGTGGAAAGGATAAAGAGGAAAATAGTCTTGATGATGAACAAAATGAAAGTGAGGAAAGTGTAGAGGGTGATAGTCCTAATGAGGATCACAACCATGAGAAAGACACCAGCAAGATCACAATCACACCTTTTTCACTCACATATCAAAGAGGGCCAAGGCTAGTGTTTGCTGCCTCCAAAAGGAAAGGGAACATGCCATCTACCTCAACTCAAAATCTTGACAAGGGCAAATAAAATATGAAAAAAGGTAAGGTAAGAGAGGCAGGCAAACTAAACAAAAACCCCAATTCATTGACCTTGACAGTGATAATGAAGATGAGGAGATGACCACTAGAATACTACTCCAAAGAAAAGATGCACAAATTAGGGAGATGGAGAGAGATTTTGGCATGGCACAACATATCATTCAATATTATAAGAATGAACACAAGTATTTTAAGAAGGTAAAAAGGGGCCTTGATCTCCATAAAAAGATGACCAAGCACTATGCAATGAAAAAAAAACTCGCTTGTTGCAAACTCAAAGAGGCCCTCATTGAAATTTAAACACTAAAAGGAGGAAAAGACCAAGATAGACTTGGAATTTTGGCATCAGCTTCTGTACCAGTCTCTCAAACCCCTTGGTGACATCCACCAATTTTGAAGGAATTTGAACAAGTTTTTGTCTTTTGAGAATTTGGAGGTCTATAAGTGCAATGCCACTGGCGCTACGCTTTTCCCTCAGGCATCCTTAGAGGGAAAACCCTAAATTTTTGGATTTCTCACGACTAGCACACTATTATCACCATATTTCATAGAAATTGGAGCATCTTTGACCCCTCAAAAGGTCAAAAAATACCTCATTTTTCACCATTCTACCTCCTTTTCAAGTGTGACACTGCGCTCATAGAAGTCTTGGGGATTTACATTTTATAATAGGTTATAGGTGCTCAATTAGAAAACCAAAAGTAGATTTTGGAAGAGGACTCAACAAGCTTTCCAACGGTCTATCACAGAGCAAAATTTGACATCAATAAGATCCCAAAAACTTGGCCGCAACAGGACCTATTTTCTGCCTAAGGTGGCGCTACGCTTATGGACAACACTGTGTGTTTTTGGCCAAAAGTCAACGAAACACACTCATTTATTGAAAAATCATATTTTAGTGTATTGTGAGGCAATTCACTCTAGAATTAGGTGCTAGAAGTTATTTTGGCATTTATTTCACAGGATATTTTGTGCCTTGGGCCTTGCATGGTCTCTTGGGCATTTATGAAATTTATGAGTGATTTTGACATTTTCAAACCCTATCTAGGGCTTTTTCCATCCCTTGCTAAGATAAATAGAGCATGAGGGTTTCATTTTAAATGTTGGCATTTGATGAGTTTTGAGAGAAATATATTTTTTTCTTGATTTTAAAGAAGAAATTGGTTTTGTGGATTTTCTGAATGGATTGCTTTGATTGATGATGAAGGAGGATAGCTTGTAGGATCCCTGAGCTTGGTTATTGGTGAAGTGATTCTCTTTCATATTATTGTTTTCTCATGATTTCATTTTACTTCAATCCTTCTATGTTGTAGTAGAACAGAAGAGTATAGGCTAAGAAATGTTATAGGAGGCACCTTAGTCCTTCTTGTTGTTTATTTTCTTTATGTTTTCCTCTGTTGGGTTTGTTTAAGAAATTCGTAGTTGCTTCTTAGACCTTCCTATGCTTGTTTATTCCATGAATGGTTCAATATGGTAGTTTTCAAATATGTTTCATGGTTATCCTTGCTTATTTTATGCTATTTAAACTCTGTTTTGGAATCTCTCTTTGAAGTATTACTTGTTAGGTTTTAGTCAAAGAGCCATGTTCTAATCATGCCCTTTGTCCATGCTTGAGAAGTTTCCTTAAAGTTCTTTGTAGCTTGATCATAGATGCTTAGGAGTTCCCTCTTCTTTGATTAAAGTTATATGCTATCTTGTATGTTTTCTAAACCTTGAAGGTGAAATCATTAGAAGTTAAATGAGTTTCTTGCCTTCTATATTTCATTGGAATGTTTGTCTTGGATGCTTATTTTACTAAGTTGAATCAAAGAGTTACTAGTTTGCCTTGTCTATTGATTACTTTTTCATGCTTATGTATTTAAGTACCTTCTTGTTTAAAAGTATTTTTTTAAGGATTCTTCACTGCCCTTACACACCTACTATGCTCACCAACTTAATGTTCATTTCACTTCACACATATTTTTAAAGATCCATTTGACTATGCTATATTTTCCTTGTTATGCATATTGTTTCATTTTTGAGATATCCATGACTTTCATAGACTCCATAGCCCAATAAATTTGAATACCTCTCACTCCACCTATTCTACTTGACCATCTTACCCAACCAAAACAAACAACAAACCCTACACTTAACAACTAGCCTAAAATTAAACCCTAACAGAAAACAAGTTCATATCCTTTACATACAATAGAGATAACCCTCTCTAAGTCCAGGAAGGCTAGGTCCTAGGACTCCAAATACTGGTCTGATGTTACCCTATGCATTTGGTCTATCAATCTACTAAATCATGGGACACTAACAGACAAGACGACATCAGTCTGATAAATACCTAATCTAAGATGGTTCATATTGATCAACTGATTGAGCAAGAACATGGTGAAATGCTGGGAAAGAGGCTCATTAATTTCATAATTGTGCAGCTCAGGAAGTCAAGGGTGAAGCTTCAGCCTTGAGAAGGCACAATGTGTCGTTCAGGTTGGGTTGAGGAAGAAAATTGCGCAATCTGGAAGCTCAATGTGGCAGGCTGAGGGGATGGGCTTAGGATCAACATATTTCATAATTCTGATTGTAAAAATGTGTATTTCAATAGCTCAAGTTTTGATATTGAGCTTAGAGATTGCGCAGTTGGGACCAGGATGGAGAGCTAAATTGCACAATTTTGGAGGCCAAGGCTCGAGCTTAAGCACTAAAATTGTGCAGTGCACAGTTTTGGGAGGTACGAACTATGCATTGTGCTATTTCAAAAGTAAATTTTTCCTCACTATGCAATTCATAGTTCAGGAAGGTGAAATGAGGTTAAGTTGCAAGGAATTTTCAGAAATTTGGCTAAGTGTGGTGTTATCACCCAAAAATTTTCAAAACATCATTGTGTCATGTTTATTTTTGGTCATGGTTCGAATTAATTTTATAAGTCAAATTAGGATTTGGTTAAGGGTAAGTTAGATTTTATAAGTTCAAAAATCATCATTAAGTTCAAATAAAGTCTTTTAAAGGTCCATTCATTGTCAAAATTTCCATAATTTCCATTTGGGAGTCATTCAATAAAGTTTTGGGTCAAAACTGTGCAATTAGCCAAGAATCCATGTTTTCATAGTGCCACTAATTCAAAAAATTTGATTTGTGTTATGAAAGCGCTAATAGTTTCGTAGTGCAAACTAGGAAAAATACACTGCGGGCACTACAAAAGCGCGGTTTCTTAATCGTCTTGTCATTTGAGCTAGAAATTGTCAGAATTCGTTTGGAAATGGTAGGTTAGTGGTATGATAGGTCAGTTAATGATGAGATTCGATGTACTTCCCCATGTTGCAGTCATCATTGTCATGATAAGGCATGAATGAGGCATAATTCAGTTATGAGATGACATTTCAAATTCAAAATCTTGCTTAATTGGTCATACACATTTCTCTTGCCTCCATTCAAATGTCTGAGCTCTGAAGTGTCAAGACAAACCTGTGGCTATTTAATACAAATTTTTTCTTCATCTTAATCAAGTGAGGTTGTTTCATATATTCAAGCGAGGCTGACAGGTTTTTCTGAGAAGCATGGCAGAGGAAAAGAAAGTCCATAGAGGGGTACACTGCTTAATATATGAGCCTGAAAATATGAAGGCCATACTTGAAGGCCCAACAGTGATGGAGGCATTCAACAGAGTAGGTTGTCTTTGGTTTTGTGAAAAGATGCAGGGTTTCCACACGCAGGTGTGTAAGGAATTTTCCTTGCACTTCAATGGAACAACTACCAAGGTTGGGATGCTAAGTGTGCCAATTACACCAGAGATTATTGCTACTATGACAGAGATACCAAGGGGTCAAGATACTTCGTTCAAAAGTTTCAAATTTGATATGGAGCCATGCAAAGAATTCATGAAACCGAAGTATGTAGATATGGACCTCAATAACGCTATCCCTAGAGGATGCATCAAAGACACTTATGAAAAGTTGATGCTCAACATCCAAAGATATTTTACATGTGAAGGCAGATATCCTAAGGTCTACACATATCATTTCAACCTGCTTTTGCATTTAACAGATAATATTTCACTTG
Organism: Pinus albicaulis; assembly: GCA_034641835.2. Classification (NCBI taxonomy): domain Eukaryota; kingdom Viridiplantae; phylum Streptophyta; class Pinopsida; order Pinales; family Pinaceae; genus Pinus; species Pinus albicaulis. The sequence goes on from CM076583.1 coordinate 1,092,488,755, forward strand.
ATTTTCCCTTTTACCTGCATAGGAGTCTTGCTAAAATTGTTGATAAAGTACAAGCCAAATCTGAAGGTTGTGAAACATCTTTGTTTCATCATGGTTTGAAGAAGTTATTTATTTTGAATGAGCTTCAAAAGATAGGCAGGGATTGGTAATCCTTTTTGTTTATAAATGTTTTTGAGTTGGAAACACTAACTCCTGCTAGAAACCCTAAAACTAAAGGAACTCCATCACCACTAGTAGCAGAGTCTAGTCAACCTATAGTTGCAAAACTGAAGCCAAGGAAACAAGTTGAGAAAAGGACAGAGCAGACACAAGTGCTTGATACTCAAACTCCATCACCTACAAACAAAGGTCAAAGATTGTCAAAGAGGCAAAACAGAAACAAGATGTCAGTAGGCAGGAAATCAAAAGAGTAACAAGAAGCCAAGCAGTGGCATTAAAGAGAAAAATAGTTGCTACATATACAGAGGATAGCCCAGTGATAAAGGGAAACTTAGATGACATCCTACATGCAATTTACATAGAGGAGACACCCATTGTGCAAGCTAACTTCACTGGAGAAGATGAACACAAACAGAAAAAAGCTAAGTCTGTAAAGAAGCTTGATTTTGAGGGTGAAAATGTAGCTTTTATCTTTCAACCTAGAAATCCTTTAACTAGGCATGCTAAGAAACTTAAGGAGGGTATCAAGGAAGTTCAAGAAACTATTGAAATAGCTAAAGCCCCTAAAGAAGTGGTTGATCTCTCAACACTTGCAGAGAATCATACAGCCAGTAGAACAAAAGAGGGAAAAGAAGAAGTGACAAAGAAAACAGAATTTAAACATCTTGAGGAGAAATTGAGGTTGGAAAACCAAGAAATTGTTGTGATGAGAAAAAGGGCTAGAAAGAATAGTGTTTAGAAAGAAGAGTTAAAAATAATGAAGGCATTGTGGGAAGGTAAAACTGGTTCTATGCCTGAAACCCCAAGCAGTGCAGAGCAGTTTTTCACATGGACTGTCCCAGCAATAAAGGAAGCCAAATTTTTCAGAGTAATAAATACTCACTTGAGAGCTATTAACAGGAAACTTAAAGGTCAAGTGGAAGATTTGGAGCAGCAGCTGAAAGTGATTCAAGATGAGTTAAAGAAAAAAGGTGCAAAATGACAATCATTAAAAAGTAAAAAGCTAAATCAAGTGAAAATTAAGAAGGAACCTCATGAAAAATGTGTTTTTCAGTTCATATGGCTTTTTTATTTCATAAAATTAGTGTTATTTTGAGTTTTGGCACATTTATATTTTTCACTTTGAAAAAAATTGGACAAAACTACTCAGTCAGTAGTTTCGTAGCATAAACAGTGTAAAAAGAGTTAAAAGCATTACGAAATTGTTGTAGCAGATTTTTTCACTCTTTCTCATAAATTTTTGAAGGGAAAAATTATGAATTATGACCTGAAATTGCTAGGGAGGATGTATTAAATGATAATGAAGATAATCCTAGAGGAAAGAAATAAATTTTTTGAAGAAGAAATGGTAAAAGAGCTACACTACGAAAAGCGCTACGAAACTATGTTGTTTTCATAGCACAGTCTATTACAACTCATTTGAATAGTGTAAATATGGTTTGGGACAGCTGGAGCTTAGGGAGGATTTTTGGCAAGTGTTACTTCAGTTCCTAACAGCAAAGGACCTTGAAATGATGAATTCATGATGGTCATAACATCTCAAAACTGTAAGGGACCCTATCCCTAGAAAATAGGGGATTGTTTCCTACTTTGATGGAGGTCAGTATTATGGTCATCAAGATTTGAAGCCAATCATCTAGATTCGACCAGGTGTTAATAAATTTGGCAAAGGATGTAATTTAATTAAGATAAGGTTGTTATATATAGGTGATTAAGAGTTTGAATCCTATTTGTAATAGGATTGTTTAGTAGATTAGCTGTCCTTTTGTAGTAAATACCATGTCATATGGTTAGGAAAGGTGTCAAGAGTTACGAGTTTGATGTATCTAGCATCAGATACGGTTATCTTATGTTTTAAATTATCTATAAAAGATCAAGAATTCAAATATGCTAAGGGTTGGACATCTTTAGCAAAGGACTGTGTTTATTGTAAGTGACTAGTTTTCAGCTTAATACAGAGATTTCTACTTAGCCAACTTGATATTCATAAATAGTTCCACTATGTTCTTGTTCTAATCGCATCTTTTTACTATCATATGGTAGTGGTTTTTGTTTATGTTACTCAGAATTCATCTTTGATGCTCTAACTTCCTATATAGACAAACTGACTATGGCTTTTACAGTTTCACATGTGTATCTCTTGACTAAACTCTGATATGCCTCAAATTCCATGCTAAGTAGATTTATTGGTTTTACTGTAACTATTTTGACTCCATAAGCCCAATGTGCACTTGCTGATGTGATTTACAACCAATATCTATCATTTATCTGCTTATTACCCCACATAGAGTTAGCCATCTATACTTTATATCCAAATAATTAACCCTTGAGAGAGCCCTCTCAGGTTGAGGAGGCTAAGCCTCAATCAAATGATTGGTTTGAAATAGTTGCATGAGATTGATTTGATTATTAGCCTATCAGGTCTAATTTTGTGATAACATGTGGGTTCAGTGAAAGCTAACCTGAAAAGTGATAGGATTTGATTATGATCACACACCTAGACACTTGATGACACAACATAGATCATATAGAATGCATGAACACATAATTCCCTCAGTGTGGCAACCTTTACAACAACTTATGAAAAGTGTGACACTAAAGGTAAAATTTGTGATGATCGTGGATACACTTGTGAGACAGTCGTTAAAACATTGCAAATAAGTGTGACATGTGTCTATATGGTAAGATAAACTCATTTTTATAAATATAATGTTATGAAACTAGCTCCAAAAATAGAATAAAAGAGAGATCAACGGCTTAGAAATCAGCCACTTCGAGGGGGAAACCTCCAATAAATTACATAAATGAACAATTATTGGATGATTCAAATGACCAAAACCTCCTTTCTATATATAGGAGTCCATGGGGCCACAATGTAATCCTAGCCGACCTAACAATAATAATGTAAGGGCACAATAAGAACAATATGTGGGTTACATGGGTACAACAATAACAATAAGGGGGTTACACTAACAACAATAAGGGACTATACTAGTAATATAGTGACATAACATGCTTCTCTTCTTCAAAAAAGTGGTGTCCTCAATGCTTGAGTAGCTATAGGTGCTTAGGTATAAAATTCTCATTCTCCCATGTAGAATCTTCAGTGGGAAAGTTCTTCCATTTGATGAGATACTCTGAAATTGATCGATTTCATAATTGTCGAGTTCTTATTTCCTTGACTAATTCATGTTCCAATATGGTCTTTCCTTCCTCATAAAATTTTGGAAATATTGTTCGAACTGGAAGTTTGTCCCCTATAACCTTCTTTAAGCATGAAACATGGAAAACTAGATGCACTCGCGAAGAATCAGGAAGCTCCAATTTGTATGCCATAGTACCAATCTTTTGCAACACCTTGTAAGGACCATAGTATTTTGGAGATAATTTATTATCCTTCTTAGCTTGCTTGAGGAAAATTTGTTTGTATGGTAGTAATCATAAAAATACCCAGTCTCATACATCAAAACTTCTCTCGCTGCGATGTTGATCTACCTATTGTTTCATTTGATTTTTTTCCAAATTTAGGTTATCATTTAAGAGTTGGATAACTTCTTTTTGATGTTCGATGTGATCTTCCACTACTTGAATCCTAGAATTTTCCCTTAAAGAAGATGTGATGGATGGTGGATGATATCCATAAAGTGTCATAAATGGGGTAATTTTTGCTGCAGTATGGAAGGAAGTGTTATACCACCATTCAGTGAAAGGTAACCACTTGACCCATTGTGCTTGCTTATCAGATACAAAAAAATGAAGATATCCTTCCAAACATTTATTCACTATCTCAGTTTGACCATCAGATTGAGGATCATAAGATGAGATATGATTTCATTGAGTACCCAAACAAGAAAATAATTCCGTCCAAAAAATTCCTGTAAAAATGGTGTCTCCGTCACTTACAATAATCTTTGGGTTTCCATGTAGCATTTGAATTTTTTCCATAAATGCAGTAGCAACTATACTTGCTTTAAATGGATGAGATAATGCACAAAAGTGTGCATACTTGGTAAGTCTATCAACTACCACCATGATGACACTCTTTCCTTCGGACTTAGGTAAACTTGTGATAAAATCCATTGAAATCTCCTCCCAACGATGACTTGGAATGGATAAAAGTTGTAGAAGACTCAGGGTATTAATTGTCTCAAATTTATTTTGCTGGAAAACCAAATATTCTGCCACAAAATTTTTAATATCAGATTTAAGGCCATCCCAAAAAAAAAATCTTCACCCTGTGGTAAGTTTTTTAAAATCCTAAGTGTCCTCCTAAAGGAGAAGTGTGAAATTCCAAAAGATTTTTTTTGTTTTAACTAGGAATTGTTGCAAATGTATAAGCGATCTTTGTACCATAAGGAATAATTTTTCCAACTAAATGTATCAGATGTACTAGGAAATTGCAGCAAATTTTGAATGAGTGTCCACACTTCTTCATCCTTATTCCATTCGTCCCTTGCTTCGGTTATCCAATCTAGTTGGATAATAGAAATGGCACAAAGAAATGCTTCCACCTCTTCATCTTTTCTTGAGAGTGCATCTGCAACAACATTTAGCCTCCCTTTTTTATAGATGATTTCAAAGTCATAACCCAACATCTTTGTGACCCATTTTTTTTTTCTCTTCTGAAGATAGTCTTTGTTCCAAAAAGTGTTTAAGACTATCATGATCAATTTTTACCTTGAATCGTCTTCCCATTACGTAAGGTCACCATTTCTTTAGTTCATGTAGTATTTCCAATAGTTCCTTCTCATAAATAGCCTTTTGTAAATACTTTCCTTTGATTGGATGACTTTCAAAAGCAATGGGTCTTTCTTCTTGCATTAAAATAACACCAATTCCATTTACTGAGGCATCACATTCCACAACAAAGGTTTTTGTGAAGTCTGACGTAGCTAATACTAGTGTTAGGAACATTGCCTCTTTAAGATGTTCAGAGGCCTTAGTTTCTTTAGGAGTCCATGAAAATGCATCTTTCTTCAATAATGTTGTTAGAGGTGCTGCTATTCTCCAATAATTCTTAACAAACTTGCGATAATACCCTGTTAACCTGAGAAATCCATGCAACTTCTTTATATTTGTGGGGACTTTCCATTCCTTAATGGCTTTAATTTTGTTAGGGTCTACTTTAACACCCTCGTGAGATACAATATGACCCAGATATTCCACCTCTTGTAATCCAAAGGAACATTTGGATGTTTTTTCATATAATTGTTTCTCCTCCAATAGTTTGAACACCCTGTCAACATGTTGAACATGATCCTTCCAAGACCTGTTGTAGATTAGTATATCATCAAAAAATACTAGCAAAAATTTTCTAACGAAGGCTTTGAAAATGGAATTCATCAACCCTTGAAATATGGAAGGTGTATTGGTAATGCCAAAAGGAATGACCAAAAATTCATAATGACCCTCATGAGTTCGAAATGCTGTTTTCAGAATATCTTCAGTGTTCCTTCTAATTTGATGATATCCTGAACGAAGATCCAACTTAGTAAAATAAATTTCTCCATGTAATTCATCCAATAATTCATCAATCACATGAATGAGAAATTAATCTTTAATAGTGAGCTTATTAAGCTCCCTATAATTCGGACACATGCACCATGATCCATCCTTCTTGTGCACCAATATCCTTTTGGACATAAGGATATCTGTAAGGCCTGATGTTTGGAGGAACACCTCCTGGAATCAAATGAACAGCATGATCATGATCATGAATAGGTGGGAGTCCTTTGGAAGTTTCAAACACCTTGGAATGATTGTCCAAGACTTTTTAGAGATCTGGAGAAATACATGATTTTGATGTTGGAACTTCTATTAAGCATATTAATTGTGAAATTATGCCTCATTGTTCTTTATTCAGAATCTTTGTCATGACGTTAGAGCTTATTATCTTTCCTGGCTTCACTGCGATGCCCCATAATTCGATTTCCTTTCCTTCCGAAAAAAATTTCAAGAAAATTTCTTGAAAATTAAAAGCTATCATCCCAAAATATTGTAACCATTGTACTCCTAGTATAACATCAGCACCTCCCATTGGAATGGAAATCATTGGACTATTCAACACATATTCCCCCATGTATAGCTTGATATTATGGCATTTTCCAAAGCAATTTATAGTTCCTCCATTTGCAACCATCACTTGACATTCTCTTGCTCAGTATAGGAAACAATTCAATTCCTTGGCTACCTTACAATGAATAAGATTATGGGTACTACCCGAATCAATCAACACTATTACCTTTTTCTTCTTGATATGTCCTTCTATCTCAAGAGTTTGAGGAGTGGTAATTCCTACCAATGCATTACATGATATGGTAGGACTCATTTCTTCTTCTTCTAGGGTTGGTTCCTGGTGTATATCCCCTTCTTTTGAAGTTTCTTTTTCATTTTCTTCCTCCTCTTCACAATCTATGTAAAATAATTTCTTTTCAGCACACTTATGACCTTTAGCGTATTTTCTATCACAACTGTAGCAAAGCCCTTTTTCTCTTTTTTCTTCCAATTGTTGTGGTGTCAACCTTGTAGGTTGTGGAAGTCTAGGAGTAGCAACACTTCTATATTTATATATGTGAGTGGTAGGCTTCCTTGTTGCCATAATTTTACATCTAATTTTTCTTGCCAACCTAAATGTCTTGTCCAATGAATCATGTAATATTCCTTTTTCAGAAATATCACAAGTCTGTGCCAGAGATGGACTACTGAGGCATTTAGTAGTTATGTCTCCTTCCAAATAAGGGAGAGAACTAGAGGCTACCTAGCCTTTTGCAATCTCTATCTACAGATATGTGATTTTTCCTATTCAGGAATTACTGTAGTAAGCTTCTTAGGGACGCTGTATAAGGAAGAAGATGTGAAGATAAGGCCAACCACTATTGTGATGCCTTATAACATATATGATTTTACCTCCTTGCAAAATGTAGGCTCAAATAAATAACCTTAAGCAGGTTATTCATATCTCCCACAGTGAACTAGCTGACAATTGCAACAACATATGAGCACCAAACAACTATCTTCAGAAAATAACGCTATACAAGTGAGAAATGGGACTTGTGTCCCTTAGTAGACATGATATACAACTCACATGTAGAATTTTAGGTCAAACGAATCACTTTAGCTCATATAAATAGATCTCCCTATTTCTATGTACCTCAAATGAGCTTAAACCCCATAGCCTAGCTTATGCAGAAAGCACTGAATCAAGAAAAACATTATTTTATCTAGGTTTTATGCAGAAAATAATAGGACATATCAGCTCTAAAATGAACAAGCATCCAATGGCTAAGAAAATTTTATTCCTTTCGTCTTTATACACAGTAAAGATCACCCACAAGGGGTTTCATGAAAATACAAAGTGTACAAGTGCATATATGCAAATATATGTAGCTGGAAAATGTAGTCATTACAACACTGAATATAAATATGACTGATAATATGAAAATATAGAAGAGGAATGGAATATAGAGCTTTCCGGGAGAAGGGTTGGCCCTTCCTCCAAAGAATCAGCTCTCAAGCAAGGGATCAAACCCTACAGCTGTTGCTCTCACAAAATAACGTATTTTACCTGGTGAACTGCGTTGTAATGGATGGAACATAAGTTGGCCACATGCAAAGATCTGAAATTAGCTCTAAAATCTCCTATACAACTCCCTCAATGCAAGAGAAACTCCCTCCACTGAATGGAAATGCATAAGAGAAGATGAGGCAACCCTCCCACTGCACTACCCAGCAACACTGCGTCCTCTGCTATAGAAATAACACTGTAGATGTGAGAAATTCTTGGCCTAAAATCTAGATGTGGGATAAATGAAGCACAACCCCTTCAATATATCACTCAATGAAGGAGAAGGAATTCCTCCAAACTCTGCTAAGCAACAGGAGTTTGCAGAAAATTTCTAAGCAAACAAGAAATCGAAATACACCTGCTAATCCAACAATGTTACCCTTCTCCTCCTTATGAAATTGTGAGCTCCTTCATCTTGAGTCCCACCTCTTAGGTTTTCCATCTTCATTTTAATCTCTTCCCTCCAAAACTGTGTGTCTTCTTAGGCAAGCTACTCCTCCTTAGGCTGCGCTGGTTGACTTGGTCAACTTGACCTTGTCCTCATACAACTGACCCTTTTCACACTAGGAGGCATAAAATAAGCTGCTCCATGGTTCCCTTTTCACATTAGGAAGGTTTTTATTCATGTTAATAGGCCTCCTCTTTCTTTTTACTCACCTACTATACAATACGAGCAAAATTTAATGTTCCAATTTATTCATGAAAATTTTGGAACATTACAGTCCTCCTCTCCCAAATGTTGCTTGTCCTCAAGCAACTACAAGGATAGAACTAAGTGAATCTCCTTAACTCCTCAGGTATCATCAGCATATGATGGAATACTCCAAAGAATATGATGCCATTTCATCCATGAAACTCCATAGTGCCTCTCCCAAGCATATAGACTAGCATTTGGTGAAGCACCCCAAATTACTAAGATCATGAGAAGGAAAGTGCCCAAGGAGACAACCATGTGTGGTCTAGAGGTCTTCTCAAGGCATGGAGTGCAAAATTCATGGGAAATATTATTTCCCCCCAAAGTGAAACCTCCACCCCCAAGCTATCATCCATATAAAATGAGTCACCCTCCAGCATGGTAACTCACAAAGAATCCCCTCCACCTTTGGCTCCAGAAGTGTAGGTGGGCTGAATGAATGAGCATGATAGGAAAGAAGGAATATCCCATGATATCCTCCTCTCCACTTATGAATAGTGCAGAGTATGTGTTTTTCATGGGCTGCAAATGTATTTCCCTCAAGTGGAAAAATTTAGAGCAATCCACCAAAGATTTCTCCTCCAACATCGAAGAACAAGCTGCCCCAAAACATTTATTCCATGATGAATAGGACATGGTCATCATAGAATGTCCAAATGAGATGTTTTTTGTAGGATTTGAATGCTTCTGTATGATACAAAAAAAGTATCAAAAGGACACAGCGTAATCTCATCCATTTCTTCTTCATAAAATGGCATGGCAAGTAGTATGTTGCTAAATGACTAGTGGTGAAAATTCTCACATTCACTAGTAAAAAGTAAATGGTTGAATGGGTCAGCTGAACATACAAGTCATATTTTATCACTTGCCCATGATTATACAATGAATTATCATCAAAATTATGGTCCACCTCAAAAGGAAAAAAATACTTAGCTGTGGTGGCCATAGTTTTTCTCATTTTCCCCTTAGAACATGCAATGCAGAAAATGTGGGAATCCTTCCCCTTTAAGGACACTCCCAACTCATGTGTCATTCTTCCAATCATTCTCCCAATGTAAATCAGATCCACATCATCAAAGGAAGTCATGATCAGCAACAAAATGAGGAAAATTTTGAAGGTTTCATGTGATGCAAGAAAGTACCAACAATTTCCCCAATAGTGGCAGTGCAGTTTTCCAAGTTGTTGCTTCATAAATTTACATGGAAAAATGCTTTTTGATTCATGGCTGATAATGTAAATTAGCTGAACATGTATGCAATGGAAAAAAAATTTCCAAAGGCCATGTGAAAGATGGCTGCCTTCATCATATAGTTTGGCCCAATTTTGTCCATGGAGCAATCTGATAAGTTTGCCCTCTTGTAGAGCCATGCACTGCAAAATAATGGTAAGAGTATACAAATCAGCCAATGTAAAAACATATTTCTTACCATATTCCAGGAGTAAAATGATGTATGGATCCATGAATGAACCCTCCATAGTTGTTTTGCATTCTCCCATGAAGAGGAATGAACTAGGTGCTGCAAGAAGATCCTTCTTCTCATGCTTGGGAATCCAAGTCAAGAAGAATTTAGCATAGTAATAGATGACTCCATCTACTACCTCATCCATCTCACCTCCTATTTTTTCATTAAGTGAAACAAATATGAAATGACCCTGGGACCTGTGGGTTATGGATCCACCACACTTCCGCTGGGCACACTTCATCCATCGGTTACTGCTCCAAAGAGATAACGCTGTTGGCCTATACACATAGGCTCTCATCCATATCAAGCTCCATTCTTTGACATGTATTTTTTCAAAGGTATTCTCCATAATGTTGCAATATATGAGGGGTCTCCTCCATGATGAAAACACCTCTTGCACCATGATAGTGCCATACTTCACACTTGCAACATTATGCCAAGTGGGAGAGCAATTTTTCCCTTGCTCTGTCCCAATCCTCCGAAGCAAAAAATATCCTTGTTGCCTCTTCATACCTCCATCACTCATCACATGTGGTGGAAAAAAAATGACCCTACCACCATAATGCATCCACACTCCTTGCTGTCTCGTGATGAAATTATCCTGCCAAGCTCCTTCCATACACATACCCTTGAGAAAAGGACATGTCTCATGATGGCCAAAATCTCTCCTTAGTAGCCAGCGCAGCTTTGCCTCTTGCTGCCCTGTGTCATAGATATGCAAGTGGCTCACAAGCCTCTTGCACTCCATCCACTCTTCTCTATTGAGATATGGCTTTCCCCAATCCTTCTCTCCTTTGGCATCTTCCCAATGAATACTGCCATTATCCCAAAGCAAGTATTCCTCCTTACACCTCATGGGATTTTGAGATGTAACCCCTTGAAGAGTTTCCAGGAAAGACCTCTCACCAATAAAACCCTTGAATCCACAAGAATCCAAGTGTGCTAAGGATAAGACATCCTTGGGAGATGGCACATCATGCATGATGCCTCTCACAACCTTGCACCATAACTCCACATGTTGCATGTAGCTCAATAAGGGTGCAAGGGAATGAATACTGATCCCTTCTTAGATCAGGCCCAAGTTGCACAGTGCTGTGAAAACTTTCTTCTCTTTATCAGCATGATATTTCGATCCTGGGCCACATGAATGCAAATTCCCCAAACCTCTTATGAAATTTTCTAAATTGTCACTGCATGGAAATTTTTGCATACCTTTGTGGGTCTTTGAGACATCTTGTATGGCTACAAGAGTCCCTCTCTCTGATCTGTTGGCTGATCCAACTATTTATATGGTGGGCTGCTCCTCTGTGAACTAGACAGCGCTGGTAGAAGCCTCCTCAAGTGGAGAAGAATGCTTCTCCTCCTCTGGCCATTTATCCACTTCCTCTTGTGGCCCTCCATACACTTCACTTCCTCCATGAGAATAGGAAGTGCTTTCATCTTATCCTTCCTCCTGAAACCCTCTAGAGGTTTCACTGTAGCTTTCTTCATCTTGAAACCCTCTTGGAGTTTCACTGCACCTTTCTTTCCCATTGGTTGAACCCCTTTGGAGAGGCTCCTTTCTGATCTGAAAAATGGATGAGAGTAACATCATCCTCTCCATATTTTTTCTCCTCTTATTTGGATTCTCTAGGTGGATCTAAAATCCACAAGCTGAGCCAAGATGGATGCTCTGATAGCTTGATCTCACAGGCTAGGCCAGAGATCATGCTCTGATACCACTATAATATTCCTTTTTTAGAAATATCACAAGTCTGTGCTAGTGACGAACTACTGAGGAATTTACTAGTTATGTCTCCTTCCAAACAAGGGAGAGAACCAGAGGATACTTGGCCTTTTTTAGTCTCTGTCTACAGATATGTGATTTTTTCCTATTCAGGAATTGCTGCAGCAAGCTTCTTAGGGACGTTGTATAAGGAAGCAGATATGAACATAAGGGCAACCACTACTGTGATGCCTTATAACATATATTATTTGACCTCCTTGCGGAATGTAGGCTCAAAGAAATAACATTAAGCAGGTTATTCAGATCTCCCACACTGAACTAGTTGAAAATTACAGCAACATATGAGCACCAAACAGCTGTGTTCAGAAAATAACGCTATACAAGTGAGAAATGGGACTTGTATCCCTTATTAGACATGATATATATCTCACATGCATAATTTGAGGTGAAACAAATGACTCTAGCTCATATAAACAGATCTCCCTATTTCTATGTGCCTCAAATGAGCTTAAACCCCATAGCCTATCTTATGCAGAAAGCACTGAATCAAGAATATCGTTATTTTATCTTGGTTTTATGTAGATAATAACAGGACATATCATATCTAAAATGAAAAATCATCCAATGGCTAATAAAATGTGATTCCTTTCCTCTTTATACACAGTAAAGATCATCCATAAGGGGTTTCATGAAAATACAAAGTGTACAAGTGTAGATCTGAAAATATATGTAGCTGGAAAATGCAGTCACTACAAAACTGAATATAAATATGACTAATAATATTAAAATACAGAGGAGGAATGGAATATAGAGCTTTCTGGGAGAAGGGTTGGCCCTTCCTCCAAAGAATCAGCTCTCAAGCAAGGGATCAAACCCTGCAGCTGCTGCTCTCACAAAATAATGTAGTTTACCCAGTGAACTGCACTGTAATGTTGGAAATATGATGCAGAGTGTTGTCCTTGATGGCAACCCACTTTGATGAAGATGATGACAACTTACTTGATGAAGTTTTGCTTGATAGAATATGCTCTTAATGAATTAAATCTGATGTATCTACAGTGAGTACAGAAGGCAGTGAAGAAAGGAATTCAGATTGTGCTAAATCTATGGTGAAAGAGTATGTCTCAAGGCATACGCGTATGCTGCTATCTGTATTCTACTGTTCTGAGTTGTCTGCATCAGTTTGGTTGTATGATTGAGCTTAAATGTATGAAGAGGGTCCAGTCTGAAAATATGATGAAACGTGGCCTACAAGTATTGTTCTATTGAAGTTGTTGGATCCAGTGTGAAAATTGATGAAACGTGGTCAAAGGTGGTGCTGAGGGTTGTAGCCTTCAGTCAGAGGGTTGTAGCTCCCTTCCAGGTGAGGCTGGTAAACGAGAGCAGGGGGTCGTAGCTCCCTTCCAGGAGAGGCTGGTAAACGAGCGCAGGTGGGTGCCTGCGTGCTGGTCAAGTCTGCGCCAGCACATATGTTGTAAGATGTTTTCTCTATAATAAAATATTGAAGGCTGAGCAACTGCAGCGGTGGTTTTCTCCCGACTTGGGTTTCCACCTAAAAATCCTGGTGTTCATGTGTGATGCTTCGTGTGATGGTTTATTCTGTTCTTACTGCACATGTTTACTGTTTATTGAATATCTGATGAATAAATGATGGAATGGTTTAAGTGAAGAATTAATGATATAATTAGTTCTCTGTGTATACGCTAGTTTAATAAAGGGGATCCGCGTATATACGCGAGTCTGATTCAGGAAAGTAGCGTATGGGTTTTGAAGTAAAGAAAAGTAAAAAGTTTTGAATATGCTGTAAATACTGATTCACCCCCCCTCTCAGTATTTTTCCCAACATGTAATGGATGGAACATAAGTTTGCCACATGCCAAGATCTTAAATGAGCTCTAAAATCTCCTATACAGCTCCCTCAATGCATGAGAAACTACCTCCACTAAATGGAAATGCACAAGAGAAGATGAGGCAACCCTCCCACTACACTGCCCAGCAACACTATGTCCTCTGCTACAGAAATAATGCTACAGATGTGAGAAATCCTTGGCCTACAATCCAGATGTGGGAGAAATGAAGCACAACCCCTTCAAGAGATCACTCAATGAAGGAGAAGGAATTCCTAAACAGGAATTCCTCCAAACTCTGCTAAGCAGCAGGAGTTTGCAGAAAATGTCTAAGAAGACAAGAAATTGAAATACACTAGCTAATCCCACAATGCTGCCCTTCTCTTCCTTATGAATTTGTGAGCTCCTTCATCTTGGGTCCCACCTCTTAGGGTTTCCATCTTCATTTGAATCTCTTCCCTCCAAAACTACGTTGTCTTCTTAGGCAAGCTACTCCTCCTTAGGCTACACTAGTTGACTTGGTCAACTTGACCTTGTCCTCATACAATTAGCCATTTTCACACTAGGAGGTGTAAAATAAGGTGCTCCATGATTACCTTTTCACATTATGAAGGGTTTTATTCATGTTAAGAGGCCTCCTCTTCCTTTTTACTCACCTACTATACAATATGAGAAAAATTTAATGTTCCAATTTGTTCATGAAAATTTTGGAACATTATAGGTTCCCAAACGAGAAATTCATGTTGGATGTTATCCTTTAAAGTCCCTATGAAGACATCAATCCTGTGTTCCTCTAGAATATCAGTTACCCTTATATTCAATTTTTGGAAGTCCTCAATTTTCTCCCCCACTAAACCCTTTTGTTTGAGATTTATCAATTGGCTAAACAAGGTGTTTCTCTTTGTATCCTCATAATGTTCTATCATTTCCTCCGTAAAAATTGACCAAGTGACACTTTTTTTATGAGATCAAAGCCATCGATACCATACAAAGTTATTTTGTTCTAAACTTAAAGTTGCAATGCATACCTTTTGTGTTTTTCTCAAATTATTGAGATCAAAATATTGCTCCATATATAGTATCCATGTTATGGGATCCTTGCCATAAAACTTCCTTATATCCATCTTTGGAATATGATGGTTCTTCCATCCAACATTAGAGTTTATGAAATCACGATTAAAATTTATTTTTTTCTCATCATTAGCTTCCTCTGCTATCTTTTTTCCATTAGGAAACATTTCTTGTATCAAATTTGTCAAACCTTCCATGTCTTCTTTTAGATCATTCTTCATGTTTTCCATGTTGTCTTTCATTTTTTCTTCCATGTCATCCATCTTAGCTTCCATGCCAGCTTCCATGCCATCCATCATAGCTTCCACGCCTTTCTTCAAACCATAAATATTATTATTCAAACCATCCATATTTGCTTCCATGCCTTTCTTCAAAACTTCCATTTCATTTTTTGTTTCTCTTTACGAGAGCGATATTTGGTGCACTTGCTCTTGTAATTTTGATAGATCATGTTGCAATTCTTTATCTTCATGAGTCATAGTAGAGTAATCTGAGGACTTAATGGGTGTTGAATTCTTTTCAGGAGGAATTTTAGAACCCAATACAGATATCGATGCTTAATAGGCCTTTGGAATCACTTAAAACTGATTTTTCAAACAAGACTTATGCAATTTGAAAAAAAATACACACCTTTTACTTGATTTTGAGAAGCTCGACATTGAAACTAAATTATATCTGTGATTTCAGATCTTCAATATCTGAAATTAAGCCCTAAAGTAGCCCTATGAATCTTCTTTCGAATGCCATAGGTCTGACCTAATTTGGATTCTTAACGACAAAGTTATGCCCAATATCCTACGATGACCTAATTATGGACTTGTTCAGTAGATCAAACTTGTACGAATTTCCATGTGCCATTGTTTCCTCCTTAGGCTCTGAAATTGATACAGAGAAAACTAAGTTATGTTTACTTGCAGCCAATTTTTATAGAATTCCAATACAATGCTAAGAGAGATATTTATGAAATTTTTCCCACGGTCACCTATTTGAGATAAAATTCGGGATCCTGAAACAATCCTAACTTCCATAGATCATATCTCCAAAAATGTTTAGAACCAAGATCTAAAAATTTTACAGGACATTCCTTAGGATTTCGACTTCACTCTGTATAATTTTCAGCCTCTGAAACTTAGTACACGAAAATTTATAGCACAATTTCCATAATGACCTGGTTTAGCTGAAATTTTGGAGCCTGAACAAAAACCGAACTTCCATAGATCATATCTCCGGAAATGTTGTGAACCAAGATCTGAAATTTTTGCATGACGTTCCTCAGGATTTGGCATCACGTTGTAAAAATTTCAGCTTCTTAACCTTCGTAGAAATAATGTTATAGTGAAAATTTCACGATGACCTATTTGGAGCAGCGAAACCCTAGAATCCAAAGCTCTGATACCAAATTTTATGAAACCAGCTCCAAAAATAGAAGAAAAGAGAGATCAACGCCTTAGAATCATCCACTTAGAGGGGGAAACCTCTAATAAATTACATAAATGATTAATTCTTGGATTATTCAAATGACCAAAACCTTCTTTCTATATATAAGAGTCCATGGGGCCACAATGTAATCCTAGCCGACCTAACAATAATAATGTAAGGGCATAATAATAACCATATGTGGGTTACAAGGGTACAACAATAACAATAAGTGGGCTACACTAACAGCAATAAGGGTCTATACTAGTAATATAGGGACCTAACATATAACCTCTTGAAGCCAACAAAACAATCTTATGTAATTTTGCAACGCTTATCATGCGAAAAGACGACGATTTCTATAGTACTAACGAAACTTTTGATATGTGAACAATAGTGAAATTAACACATGTTATATAAAATATAACATGAAAATGACCCTAATTAGAGTGAAATAAAGTGAAAGTGACAGCCGAAAAGATGAAAGTGATACTTGTGAAAAGAAAGGTGCACGAAGGCGACAGTTTGCAAAACTCACTAAAATAGAAGAATACACACAACTAGAAGTGAGAAATCATCAATGTCAATACGCACTGATTGTCGACATTTATTGGACATCGCATAGACATAGTCTTAATGGACCGTGCTATGCTCATTCAATCTTGCATAAAATAATGCACTATGGATTGAGCATGTCTGAGCGAGTGACTTCGACACTTCCAATCCAATAAGGGATCCCAAAAGCATCAATTGACCTAAAAGTGAATACGGAATGACTGATCACAAGATTCATAGTAGGCTCTAAAATTCAGGTGTAGAAAAAATTTTGGAGGATGTTTGTTGCAGCGAAAACACCATCGTAGAAAAATAATTAAGTTCAACAGAGATACATTAAGTCAAACATAAATTCAAGTTGACTAGTAATACAACCCTAGTCACACCTGGTGAAACTGCCCTCTAGAAAATTCAAATTATTACCCAAGGAACTCGGCCTGGCGTGATCTACTAGGGCCAATTTTTTGGCCTCCTTTTATGCCCATAAACTCTTCCTTCAATCTGCCTTAGACTCATCTTATTATCTACCTTATATGGTCTGAATTATTTTCCCCATAAGGTCCAAATTATCTACCTCATATAGTCTGAAATTGCTTTCTTGTTGATGAGGTTGAATGGGCATATATATAGTGATTGGATGATCCCAAGTGGTGTGTCTATAGGCACAGGTCGATGTGAACTTATGGAGGGTTGACTTTACATTTTGGACAAAATAATAATTTAAATTTAAAAATTCAAGATTTCTCTTTGAAGATGACATGAAGAACATGTCTTATATTCATTATTATGTATACATCAAGGGATGAAATATTAATTATGAATACTGATAGCTACAAAATTCAACACTCCCTACTAGCTAGGGAAGTATTCATAATGACTATCTATATGTTCTCTTGTTGAAAAAATTATCTAAGAAAATTTTATAACAATTCATCATCACCACCACCATCATTCAATTGCCATCATTCTAGTCAACAATGTTTACCTATGGTAAAATACGAGTTGAAAAAATAGTTTTATTTTTTATTTTTTCCCTCTAAAATTTTATGATGTAACCTTATATTATTTTATTATTTCCACTATTATCTTATAATATTTCTTAAGAGGGCCATTTTATACCTCAAAATTTATCTAATTCCAGTGGAAAGCATCATGCATCAATATCATTCTCAACAAGTAATCACTTGGATAGATTCACCAATTATCCAAGTCATCACTTGGAACCTAGTCAACACCTATGACCTATGGTGAAACCCTAGCCTATTACCATTCCAACTTGCTAATTGAATGGTAACTTTGTTGGCCAATGCTAAAGGAAATCACTTGCCCGTGTGGGGAGAACTTTGTTCCTTGATGATCTCTTGGCCATTCTCCCTAGCCACATTGTGTGGCCCTTGGTCAATAATTTGACATATATATCTATATATATATATATATATATATATATATATATATATATATATATATATTCTAACCTATGGAGAATGTCTGTCTAGCCCTTGATGCAACAACATCAACACTTCCTCTGACTAAGGGAAACATTCTCATCGAATTTAACCTTTTCCCTAAAGTATACAAACTTCACCTGAGGATAGAGTCTCTTTTAGTAATCTTCTTGACTACAGAATAGTAATAAAGCCACACTACTTCCTATTTTACCATATCTTAGTACTAGATCTCACTCCCCTTTGATATTTTATCATGGTTGCACCTGCACTTTATCAAACAATCCTACAAGCAATTTTTGAAGTCATATTACTTCTCAACTTGTCAACAAAGCTACAATGTACTTGGCATCTATATTACTGAGTCTGACATATGTATGCTTCCTGCTCATCTAAGAAATCATAACAGAGCTCAAAATGAAGTGATATCCTAATGAACTATTTTTATCTTTTTCACTCTATGCCTGATCTGAATATGTGAATCCCTACAGTTGTACTTCACTTTTTGAGGCATATCTCAAACCATAATTAATTGTGGCATTACCAACTAAACCATATTGGTACTTCAACACACATTGTGCCACGTGCCTTGGCTTGATAATAAACTGATTTACTTCCTTCATTGGGTCCATCATCATATCTACTTTCCAGCTACCCTAAGTGGGTGCTCTTTCTAAAACATCTTCTATTGTGAAAATCTTGGTTGCTCCCTCTACCAGTGTTCTTTTCTAGTATATCAACTATCTAGCCTGATAATATTAATGACAGTCTATCATCTCGAACTCAAAGGTCAACTTCCTCTAAATCTAAAAACAAGTCTCCTTGACTTCTCCATTTGTTACATGATTCCTTTTACTTCTAGAAATTGGAGAAAATGTCTTTCATGATCCTCTCCCTCTTTCTTGGAAAACCTTATAGTCTCAAATCTCACTTTGTACTTGTATATTTTTGCATCTACTACATGCTAGTTATTGTGGATCCATTTGGAAGTCATCATTGACTTCTCTTCGGCACAATAAAGATATATTTCAAAACTTGTTGATTTACCTTCTCCCTCTTTTATCCTCTAGAAAATATCTCTCAACACAAATCATTGATTCTAGGAGACTCCTCTTGTCACAAGCTTTGCTTTATTCTTCCACTACTTTTATATGTTGCGAGAGATTTTGAAACCTTTACTCTATACCTGCAATCCTCACTAGCATGCCATGGAAGAATAATTATAAGCCAATAAAGAGAAAAAAATACAAGAGTTTGGCTTATAGTAAAAAAAACAACAATAATCATCGAAAAATATCATAGGAAATTTCAAATCCGTCTTGATCTTACAACTTTATCATCCTTATCCTCATCATCAGCATGATGTCATTCCTTCCATGGATGAGTTACATTTTCTTATTTTAGTAGAAACATTAATCTAGGTCCACATATAGGGTTTTACCTACAAACCCTTAGTGTTT
Organism: Pinus albicaulis; assembly: GCA_034641835.2. Taxonomy (NCBI): domain Eukaryota; kingdom Viridiplantae; phylum Streptophyta; class Pinopsida; order Pinales; family Pinaceae; genus Pinus; species Pinus albicaulis. The sequence goes on from CM076583.1 coordinate 1,092,508,156, forward strand.
TCACATCCAAGACTTCCAATCTTTTACGAACCCTAGTTTTATAAAACTCATCCTTTTGCAAGTTCAACATACATTTTCATTAGGAAATTTTCCTTCTATTTCCATATGTTCAGAGTCATAGTGTATGGAATTTCAATATATTCTATAGCACTTAATCCACCCACTAACTCTTAATAGGTAGAAAATATTCAACTGCATCAACAAATTCTTTGTAGTGCAAGCTAGATCAATTTGACCTTCTTACTGTAGCAACGACAGTAATCATGTCATCAAAACTAAACTCGTCCTTTGTGCATAATTTAATTCAAACCATAAAAAATTTCCTATCATTTCATGACACTTGAAATAAGTGTATGCAATTTGCTTCATATTTGATCACCAAGATTCTCAAGGGTTGAATAACTTCTTATTAGCTCAGGAAGCCCTATAGTAATATTTCTTGTAAGATGACCACCTTAACTCCCTTTGACTCAGGGAGTAAATTTATATATGTTACCATACTTTTTCATATAGGTAATGGCACCAAATACAATGATAATCACAATTGAAAGACACCTTCTGCATAATTGATATGATATTTCCATAAAGGTGTGTTGTAGTATTACAACAACACCCCATTATCCAAAGTAAGATAGATTAAAAAGGATAATGGGGACCCTTTAAAATTTGTAGGTTAATGTTTATTTTAGAAAAAAAACTTAAATATATGATTCTATTAGATTGAGCTTTATAAAATAAATAAAACACCTAAAAATAACCCTCAAAATGAAAAAGCACAAAAGCGGGGGGGGAAGCATCAGCAAAATTATGAACAATGAACCTCCAAAATAGTGCAATGACAAAATCCAAGTAGCAAATGTATAACTGCAAAATTCCGAAATATGAATTAGAAAATACATCACCTAAAAAATGCCGACATCAGAAACCGTCATCTAACAGTCGTCGATATCGCATCTCATCTCGAAACATCGCAATGCCACACTTCGCATTTTGTAGATGTCTTCGAGCGTTATAAATTTCCAACAAGCAAAATCATCGATCAACGAATCCCGATATGATGACATATGTCAAAATGTTAGGTCCCTATATTACTAGTATATTCCCTTATTGTTATTAGTGTAACCCCCTTATTGTTATTATTGTACCCTTGTAACCCCCATTTTGTTATTATTGTGCCCTTAAAGTATTATTGTTAGGTCGGCTATGATTACATTGTGGCTCACTAGGATTACATTATGGCCCCATGGACTCCTATATATAGAAAGGAGGTTTTGTAAATTGGATCATCCAAGAATTTTTCATTTATGTAATGTATTGGAGGTTTCCCCACGAAGTGGCTTATTTATAAGGTGTTGATATCTATTTTCTTCTATTTTTGGAGCTAGTTACATAACATTTGGTATCAGAGCTTTGGATTCTAGGGTTTCGCTGCTCCAAACAGATCATTGTGGCATTTTCGCTATAACTTTTTTTCTACGAAGTGTCAGAAGTTGAAATTTTTATGGTATGAAGCCGAAATCCTAAGGAAGAGCGTCAAAAAATTTCAGAGCTTGGTTCGCAATATTTTCGAATATATGATCTGTGGAAGTTAGGTCTTTTTTCAGGCTCCTAAACAAGTCATCGTGGAATTTGCGCTATAAATTTTTAATCCGGTTCAGAATTTGAAATTTTTATGGGGCGAAGCTGAAATCCTAAGGAAACTCGTCAAAAAATTTCAGAGCTTTGTTCACAACATTTTTGGAGATATGATATGTGGAATGTAGTGCTTTTTCAGGCTCCTGAATTTCATCTGAAATAGGTGATCGTAGGAAAATTTCAATAACTCTCTCTCTCTGAGCATCGGATTGGAGTGTCGTAAGAAGTGGTCACAAGTAAAGGGACTATAGTTTCTTCGCTATTAATTTCAGAGGCGAAGGAAGAAACAGTGACATGTGGCAAGTCATACAAATTCGCTATACTGAACCAGTCCATAATTAGGTCATTGTGGGAGATTGGACATAACTTTCTCTTGGAGAATCCAAATCAAGTCAGACCTGTGGCATTAAAAAAAGAATTTAGAGGGATACTTCAGTGCTAAATTTCAGATATTGAAGAGCCACAATCACAGAGATAATCCAATTTCAATATCGAGCTCCTCAAAAGCAAGAAAAAGGTGTGTATTTTTTTTCCGAATTGCATAAGTCTTGTTTGAAAAATCAATTTGAATTGATTCCAAGGGCATATTGTAGAATATATATCAGTATTGGGTTCTAAAAAATTCCCCGTAAAAATAATTCAACACCCATTAAGCCTTCATAAGGCTCTACTATGACTCATGAAGATGAAGAATTGCAACATGATCTATCAAAATTACAAGAGCAAGTGCACCAAATTTCGCTCTCGCAAAGAGCAGCAAAAAATGAAATGGAAGTTTTGAAGAAAGACGTGGAATCTAAGACAGATGACATGGAAGCTGGTATGGAATCTAAATTGGAAAACATGAAGAATGATCTAAAAGCATATATAGAAGGTTTGACAAAATTGATACAAGAAATGTTTCCTAATGATGAAAAGATCATAGAGGAAACTCGTGATGAGAACAAAATAAATGTTAATCGTGATTTCATAAATTCTAATGTTGGTGGGAAGAACCACCATATTCCAAAAATGGATATGAGGAAGTTTGATGGAAAGGATCCTGTAACATGGATACTACAGATGGAGCAATATTTTGATCTCCATAATGTGCAAAACACACAAAAGGTACGTATTGCAACTTTACATTTAGAACAAAATACATTTGTATGGTATCGATGGCTTTGCTCCCATAAAAAAATTGTCTCTTGGTCAATTTTTATGGAGGAAATGATAGCACATTATGAGGATATAAAGAGCAACACCTTCTTTCGCCAATTGATAAATCTCAAATAAAAGGGTTTAGTGGGGGAGCACATTGAGGACTTCCAAAAATTGAATATAAGGGTAACTGATATTCCAGAGGAACACAGGATTTATCTCTTCATAGGCACTTTAAAGGATAACATCCAACATGAATTTCGCATTTTGGAACCTGATTCATTGGAGAAGGCATTCAGGTTGGCAAGAAAAATTGAATGTAAAATTATGGCGACAAGGAAGCCTACCACTCACTTCTATAAAGAAGGAAGTGTTTCTACGCCTAGATTTGCACAACCTACAAGGTTAACACCACAAAAATTGGAAGAAAAAATAGCAAAATGGCTTTGCTATAGTTGTGATATCAAATACACTAAAGGTCATAAGTGTGCTAAGAAGAAATTATTTTACATAGATTGTGAAGAGGAAGAATAAAATGAACAAGAAGAGGATATACACTAGGAACCAACCCTAGAAGAGAAAGAAATGAATCCGACCATATCGTGTAATGCATTGGCAGGAATTACCACTCCTCAAACTCTCAAGATAGAAGGACATATCAAAAACAAAAGGGTAATAGTGTTGATTGATTCAGGTAGCACCCATAATTTTATTCATTGTAAGGTAGCCAAGGAATTAAATTGTTTCCTATACCCAGCACCAGAATGTCAAGTGATGGTTGCAAATGGAGGAACTATAAATTTCTCTGGAAAATGCCATAATATCAAGCTAACCATGGGGGAATATGTATTGACTAGTCTAATGCTTTCCATTCCTATGGGAGGTGTTGATGTTGTACTAGGAGTACAATGGTTACAATCTTTGGGGACGGTAGCTTTTAATTTTCAAGAACTTTTCTTGAATTTTTTTTCAGAAGGAAAGGAAGTCGAATTACGGGGTATTGCAGGGAAGCCAGGAAAGATAATAAGCTCTAATGTCATGAAAAAGCTTCTAAAGAAAGAAAAATGAGGTGTAATTTCACAATTATGCTCACTAGAAGTTCCAACATCAAAATTATCTATTTCTGTAGATCTCCAACAAGTCTTGGAAAATCATTCCAAGGTGTTTGAAACTCCCAAAGGACTCCCACCTATTCGTGATCATGATCATGCTATTCATTTGATTCCAGGAAGTGTTCCTCCAAACATCAGGCCTTATATATATCCTTACGTCCAAAAGAGAGAAATTGAACGTATTATTTCCGAAATGTTAGAGGCGGGTATAATTCAACCTAGTCAAAGTTCTTTCTCTGCTCCTGTAGTATTGGTACACAAGAAGGATGGATCATGGTGAATGTGTCCGGATTATAGGGAGCTCAATAAGCTCACCATTAAAGATAAATTTCCCATTCCTGTGATTGATGAATTATTGGATGACTTACATGGAGCAATTTATTTTACCAAGTTGGATCTTCGTTCAGGATATCATCAAATTAGAATGAAGACTGAAGATATTCCCAAAACAACATTTCAAACTCATGAGGGTCATTATGAATTTTTGGTCATGCCTTTTGGCCTTACCAATGCACCTTCTACATTTCAAGGGTTGATGAATTCCATTTTCAAACCCTTCCTTAGAAAAATTTTGCTAGTATTTTTTGATGATATACTAATCTACAGCAGGTCTTGGAAGGATCATGTTGAACATGTTGACAGGGTGCTCAAACTATTGCGGGAGAAACAATTATATGCAAAAAAATCCAAATGTTTCTTTGGAGTACAAGAGGTGGAATATCTGGGTCATATTGTATCTCACGAGGGTGTTAAAGTATACCCTAACAAAATTAAAGCCATTAAGGAATGGAAAGTTCCCACAACCATAAAGCGGTTGCGAGGATTTCTCGGGTTAACAGGGTATTATCGCAAGTTTGTTAAGAATTATGGGAGAATAGCAGCACCTCTAACAACATTATTGAAGAAAGATGCATTTTCATGGACTCCTGAAGAAACTAAGGCCTTTTAACATCTTAAAGAGGCAATGTGCCTAGCACCAGTCTTAGCTACGCCAGACTTCACAAAAACCTTTATTGTGGAATGTGATGCCTCAGGAAATGGAATTGGTGCGTTTTTAATGCAGGAAGGAAGACCCATTGCTTTTGAAAGTTGTCCAATCAAAGGAAAGTATTTACAGAAACCTATTTATGAGAAGGAAATGTTAGCAATACTGCATGCACTAAAGAAATGGCAAACTTACCTAATGGGAAGACACTTCAAGGTAAAAACTGATCATGATAGTCTTAAACACTTTTTGGAACAAAGACTATCTTCAGAAGAGCAGAAAAAATGGGTTACAAAGATGTTGGGTTATGACTTTGAAATAATCTACAAAAAAGGAAAGCTTGATGTTGTTGCAGATGCACTCTCAAGAAATAATGAAGAGGCGGAAGCATTGCTTTCTGCCATTTCTATTACCCAACCAGATTGGATAACCGAAGCAAGAGATGAATGGAAGAAGGAAAAAGATGTATGGACACTCATTCAAAATTTGCAGTAAGATCCTAGTACATCTGATACATTTAGTTGGAAAAATGATTCCTTATGGTACAAATATCGTTTATATCATTGTAATAATTCCCAACTAAAAAAAAAATATTCTTCTGGAATTGCACACTTCTCCTTTAGGAGGACACTCAGGATTTTTAAAAACTTACCACGGGGTGAAGAAAGAATTTTTTTGGGATGGCCTTAAATCTGATATTCAAAAGTTTGTGGCAGAATGTTTGGTTTGCCAGCAGAATAAAGTTGAGACAATTAAGACCCCGGGACTTCTACAACCTTTATCCATTCCAGGTCAACGTTGGGAGGATATTTCAATGGATTTTATCACAGGTTTACCTAAGTCCAAAGGAAATAGTGTCATCATGGTGCTAGTTGATAGACTTACCAAGTATGCACACTTTTGTGCATTATCTCATCCATTTAAAGAAAGTACAATTGATACTACATTTATGGACAGAATTCAAAAGCTACATGGAAGCCCAAGGGTTATTGTGAGCGACAGAGATCATATTTTTACTGGAAATTTTTGGACGGAGTTATTTTCTTGTTTGGGTACTAAATTAGCTCATAGCTCATCTTATCATCCCCAATCTGATGGTCAAACTGAGATAGTAAATAAATTTTTGGAAGGATATCTTCGTTGTTTTGTATCTGATAAACAAACACAATGGGTCAAGTGGTTACCTCTCGCTGAATGGTGGTATAACACTTCCTTCAATACTGCAGCAAAAATGACCCCATTTATGGCACTTTATGGATATCATCCACCATCCATAACATCATCTTTAAGGGAAAATTCGAAGGTTCAAGCAGTGGAAGATCACATCAAGCATCAGTAAGAAGTTCTCCAACTCTTAAAGGATAACCTGAATTTGGCACAAAATCGAATGAAACAACAGGCAGATAAACATCGCAATGAGAGAAGTTTTGATGTAGGAGATTGGGTATTTTTACGGCTACAACCATACAAACAAATGTCCCTCAAGCAAGCTAAGAAGGATAATAAATTATCGCCAAAGTACTATGGTTCTTACAAGGTGTTGCAAAATATTGGTACTATGGCATACAAATTGGAGCTTCCTGATTCTTCGCGAGTGCATCCAGTTTTCCATGTTTCATGCTTAAAGAAGGTTATAGGTGAAAATATTCCAGTTCAAACAATATTTCCAGAACTTGATGAGGAAGGAAAAATCATATTGGAACCTAAATCGATCACGGAAACAAGAACTCGATAGCTACGGAATCGATCAATTTCAGAGTATCTCATCAAATGGAAGAACTTACCCACTGAAGATTCTACATGGGAGGATGAGAAGTTTATACAGAAGCACCCAGAGCTACTCAAGCATTGAAGACAACACTTTTTTGAAGGAGAGGGGCATGTTAGGTCCCTATATTACTAGTATAGTCCCTTATTGTTATTAGTGTAACCCCCTTATTGTTATTATTGTACCCTTGTAACCCCAATTTTGTTATTATTGTGCCCTTAAATTATTATTTTTAGGTCAGCTAGGATTACATTGTGGCCCACTAGAATTACATTATGGCCACATGGACTTCTATATATAGATAGGAGGTTTTGTAAATTGTATCATCCAATAATTTTTCATTTATGTAATGTATTGGAGGTTGCCCCCTCGAAGTGGCTTATTTCTAAGGCGTTGATATCTCTTTTCTTCTATTTTTGGAGTTGGTTACACAACACAAAATCACACGAACCTCTGCTTTTCAATTTAATGTTAATTCAGGTTTTTCGCGATATCAAGGTTTGTAATTGATTTGTAATTATTTCAAATATTAATGCCAAGAATTTCCCAGTATGCATGAGTTAATTTGACAGGACAATTAATATCGTTTGAAGTGATTTCAGCTTATCCTCTCTGTCTTTCTTTTCAATAGGGTAAATCCAAACACTTAGGCATAAAAGGATGTGAGGTTTGATTAAAGCATGAAATAAATTTGACGCCCCATCACTGTTAGTCATACAGCAAGAGGAAAACAACAAAATGGCTCCCTTAATCTTGGATACTACATGCAACCCAGAAATTGTTTCTTCAAGCTAGGAAGGGATCTATTAGTTGTTCGAGAACGAGAAACCACAAGTAATTCTGGACAAAAAATCTGTGACCAGTGATACTTTGTCCAATGATTCAGAATCATGGATGGACACGACTAATTCTTTTCTTCACAGAATTGTAGCTCTTCCTAAGATGTTGCCATACACTGACTTAGTGAAATGGGTGTTGGAAAATGTAGATATAAGAGATAGGCAATTCGTTACTCGAATTGGAACTGTCATTGGCTCTCTCAGGCCCTCAGTTTTGAAGAATATGTATAAACTACCAGAAACCCATAAGAGATATAATGCCGAATTTTTTCAAGAGTTCATGCGCGAGAATGACCATCCTGCGACTATAATTAAAGAACGGATAAATGACCCTAACCAGCATACGCATGATGATAAGGGTATGTATTCAGTCATCTCCCTTAAAATCCCATTCTCTCAAATAGTTGCAATGATGTTTCATCTCTTTGGATCTGTAAATATGACAAAATTTAAAGAGAATTGGACACCCTTGATATAGGCAGCCTCTGATGGCTATATTCTAGATTGGGATATTATCATTTCTAATAATTTGATCATATTTATCACAACCTATAGAGGAAATATAAATACCCCACCCAATGCAGTCTCTCCTTTTTATATGAATTCCTATATCTTAGACAAAGTCTGTTTTTCCTTTGAATTTTCATCATTAGGATGGAAATGGAACAGAGAATTTGAAACCCCCATTTATGTACAGTTAGATTTATTATGGGAGTCAAAATATCATTCTCACATGTTCAAAATATGCAATGACATAATGCTCTCGATCTTCCAAGTCATTTTCAAAAGAAAAATCCCTAGAGTCACCCCCGAAGCCAATAGGAGTCTCAAGTCTCTAGGTAGGTGGTTTGGCGAAGAGAATTTTACATACATCTGTATTTTTGGAAGTTATGCCCATCCTCATGTCCTAACCTTGTATATACCAAAAAAATTGGTGGCCAAAGAAATTTCTTATCAAATAGTTGTTAATGGTTTGACTAAAATCCTGAAAGATGCCAAAAATATTGTTTGGCCAACTTTTCCTTTTTCCTGTGGTTCGTATGCCCTAGAAAATTTCAAGCATGCATGTCTTGAAATTGATTGATTGAAACCTTTCAATTTTCTAGTGTTACCCAATAGAATTTATTATTCCTATAGTATTGTTAGAGATATAATGAATTTAGTCAAGCTACGAGCATTTCCAAGCGAGCATGACAGATTTGACGATATGTTTGGATCAATTCACGAATTTTCACTAGTTCAGAATAAAGCAGCTGAAATTCTCAGCCCGAAAGATTTGTTAAGATTCAAAGTGAATCAAGAATAGAGAAATTCTCATTTTCCAGAGTATTTGTTTCAAAAACCATAGCTGAAAGAAGAACAGGTTATAGTTGTAATAGCTTCTCAAGTACCAGTACCAGTTCAATAAGAATAAATCACTAATGTGCAACAGGATGATAAATTCATCCAAAATTGGGAAGAATTTGAGAAATACTTATCAGAGGCCAATACCCCTGCCATTCAAAATTTCATTCATTCAGAAACCATGCCTATTATGGGTGCTATAAGTTCCATAAATCATATAGGTGAGTCAAGTATGCAACATGATTCTGTTGATATAGATAACTCTAAGAATCAGGAAGAAATCAGATAAACCTCATTCACTATAGAGGTTTCCAAAATTATTGTTGAGGAAAACCAGATCCAAGGACACAATGATACAGAGGAGAAACCAGAGGAAACACCATCCCAAGATATGGAAATCATTCCGGCTCTTCTGACTACTGAAATAGTCCTGAAATTTGAAGAGGTAATGTTGGGCCAATAATTTGTATTCTTATTACCACTCCTTAACTTCCATTTCATCCATTCCTAATGTTATTTTATCACATTATTTATCATAATTTATTATATAATTCCATTTCATAATTATTTATGTTTTTTTGGATAAATAATACTTTTTCTCCTTTATTTTAATAAATTAATGATTATTATGCATGATTTTTCCAATGATGGTTTATTAATGAATTTATTATAACATCACTCACTATTTTAGCTTCCAATATCTCTTCCAGATTTCATATTTGATCTTCAGCTAATAATTAAATATTCCAACTTAGAAATTCGTTGGGATAAGAAGAGACAGTTTTGTGTTGAACATTTTTGGCAAACGGAGAAGAATCCTGAAAATTAGAGACATGGTTTTGTGCAGAACATACCAAGTTAGTTTTTTTATGAGAATTTTTCCCAAATTTGGTCTTGATTGAGAGAAATGCAAGGTTCTTCGAAGGACGGATTTGCAGATTTTCTATTGTGGTCGTTTTCCAAAATTTCCCCAATTGTAATTGCCCGATTCGACTTGTGCCAGTTGAATCATGATGGAAAGATCTTTCAAATCTCATATTTCTTATTGCGATTTTGTAATCATTCTATTTCCCTTTGTTGTTTTGTATATTTAAAAGGACACAAATCAAAGAGAGGATATAACGCATAGGGATATAATGCATGGGAGAGAATGCATAGAGGGTTGGCTATGAAAGGAATTAAGCTGTATAACAGAACATTATTTTAATGCACGATTAATTTCCTGTTACTTCTATGATTTTGTAAGTATATTGCAACCCTGATCAGAGATATGGGCCCACTCTTTGATTAGGTGCTACATATTTCGTATGTATTTTTAATTCTATTTCATGTTTTGTATAATTTTCAATTGTTGTGACAGTAGACGTATTTGCTAATATTCTTATTGTTGTGAGTGCATTATAAGCTTTACGATTTATTACTGCCCATTATTTAATTGTTGTTACAATGATTTTTTCTTTGTTTAATTATTGAATCCACGATTGATATCATAATTGTGCTATTGTATCTGTACATACTGTGCGCGTTAGCCTTGCAAAAACCAACGCACCTAGATTGATAATTAATGTGGGAAAGGGTTTGAATATTCATTCACACTTGGACACCAACATTTTGGCACCGTTGCCGAGGAGGCTAACAAAGGTGCAATAACATGATTCATATTGATTTAAGAACCAATATCTTGTCCTAGGGAGGGAAATGCTGCCCTACTCTAGGTCCTGAGCATTAGTCTTTTTTCTTTTCTTTTCTTTCTGTTGATTTCTTAAAAACCAATCTCTCACTTCATAGGGAGGGAAATGCTACCCTGCTCTAGGTCTTGAGCGTTAGTCATTTTTTCTTTAGTTTTATTTTTGTTGATTTCTTTTTCTTTACTTTTCTTTTTGTTGATTTCTTAGGGCCCATTCTCTCATCTTGGGGAGGGAAATGCTACCCTGCTCCAAGTCCCGAGCTTAATATTTCATTGATTTGATTTCTTTATTTATGTTTAAACACTGAATCTCTCGTCCTGGGGAGGGAAGTTTCACCCTGCTCCAGGTCCTGAGCTTTAGGAATTGTTTGAATTTTTTTTTCCTTCCTCTTGTTCTATGAACAGAGATCTAAATAAAATGGTAGAGGAAGACCCCCAAAACTCACAGGATGAGGTCAAGGAAGAAAGCATCAACACAATCTAGAACACAGTCAAGGAACTTCACGATGTGAAAAAATATGGGAAATCAAGACTATATTGAAGGCTACTTTCACTATGTTGTTTGCTTGCAACATCACTCCACACTTCAACAACTCTTGGCACCATCCTTAATAGGGAAGATGATATCTCATACCCATGTATTTATTAACGTACATTTTTCAAATACAGGTATGTGCATACTTGAGGCCTTGTTTCGAAAATGGCTTCATTGGAACTACTCTTATATGTAATTATATTTTATTTTTCAAAGTATAGTAGTGTAGTGTATAATATAGAATGAATAAAGAGATAAATAAATAAATTTATTTATATGGAAAAATAATTTTTTATGTTGCAACACGCTAAGAAAATTAACATCGATGATCAATATTCAGATTCATTTATGTATGTAGATGCATTATATTGAAAATGAAATTTCTACAAACACGCATATTCCTTTTGATCACCTTCTTGGAAAAAATCCTTGATTATCATATCTTATGGCTTGCGAGCTTGATGAAAATCAATGAAAACACAGTCGGGACAATCATGTTTTTATGGACCAAATTGGCATATTTTCAAGACCTGTTTCTATCCCACATATCCCTTTATGTCTAATTCCTAACCCAATTTGAATCACTCAATTTGGATTTGAAACGAAAACGTTATGACCAAAACATTCACAGGATGTCTAGTAGGCAGCTTAGGAACAAAGTTGGGACAGTCCATTTTTGGAGGCCTAAATGACTAGATTTTGGAAACATATTTTTATGTTATATTCCCCTATGAATATAATTTACAAATCAATTTGAATCAATTTATTTAGATATCATATGAGGAATTTATGACCAAAATACTGATTGTTTATCGCAAATCATCACTCTTGAAACTTTGTTCCCCCGGATGTTCACTAGAGAATTTGACCCATAAATTATTCATGCCTTAAAAACATGTTTCTATTGGAGATATATAAATAAATATACTTTAATTTCCAATTTTAATTATTTCAATCCATCATCAAACAAAAAAATTATGCTTAAAATATCAACTGTTGGTCTAAGTTGGGAAATTGAAAATGGCTTTATTATGCAAGTTGTTCTAAGTAAATTTGACATATCATATCATGGAATGTTTAAAACATGTTTCTATTGGTGATATATCTTTGAATTAGATTTCATTTGGCATTTGAATCACTCAAATCGAATGAAAAACAAATAATTTATGATTGAAACGTTGATGGTTAGTATGGTCGACCACTTCTCTCCCACAGGTGACAAATAAATTTTGTTTTATTTATCCTTCTGTGGAATTTGTTTTGTAGAGTAGATACTTGTTATTTTTTTGCATATGTCTTGGATTATGAGAGCCGGATCACATATCTTCTTCCATGATTTCATGTTTTATTGCAGGTAGACACTCGTTTTTTGCAGGTCCTAGGAGAATAAATGAGGTCAATTTATGAACAAGTGATTCTTGAATACAATGATAATGAAATATTTTCAAAGACATGAATATTTTTCATCAATTAATGGATTTATAACATGATAAAGGGGGAATTTATTTCTATTTAAAGATCCAAGTCATTTCTGAAAAAGCATTTTTCCATTCATTCACCATTCACAAACAACATTGTTGCAGCGAAAATCATAACCATTGTAACTTAAGTTATTTATTTATTTATTGATTTTCAATAAAGAGTTGTTTATTTTCTAATTTCCCTTATGTTTTTATGCTTCAAGTATTGTTCACTTCAAAGTCACATTTTCTTTGTTTTTTTCTCAAAATAAAAGGAGCGAGTTATTAAGTTTCACAATGTTGTTACTTCATCATTGTTATGAATCTGTCACTGTTGTTACTCCAAAAAAAATTCTAAGTGTTGGATGTCGTTACTCCATCGATGCTTTGAATCCATCACTGTTGTTACTCCGAATTTTTTTTCGAAGTGTTGGATGTTGTTACTCCATTAGTGTTGTGAATCCGTCACTACCATTACTCCGAAAAAAAATTCTAAGTGTTGGATGCTGTTACTCCGTCAGTGCTATGAATTTGTCACTTTTGTTACTCCAAAAAAAAATTCTAAGTGTTGGATGTTGTTACTCCGTCAGTGATGTGAATCCATCACTATTGTTAATCTGGAAAAAATTTCTAAGTGTTGGATGTTGTTACTCCGTCGATGTTGTGAATCTGTCACTGTTGTTACTCTGAAAAAATTTTCTAAGTGTTGGATGTTGTTACTCCATTGGTGTTGTGAATCTGTCACTGTTTCTACTCCCAAAAAAAAATTATAAGTGTTGTATGTTGTTACTTCTTCGGTGTTGTGAACCATCATTGTTGTTACTCCAAAAAAAAATTCTAAGTGTTGGATGATGTTACTCCATCGGTGCTATGAATCTGTCACTATTGTTACTCTGGAAAATTTTTCTAACTGTTGGATGTTGTTACTCCGTCGGTGATGTGACTCTGTCACTGCTGTTACTCCGTTAGTGTCGTGACTCCTCCATTGTTGTGACTTTGTCACTGTTGTTACTTCATCGTTTACCGGCATCGCTCAGGGCCTCAAGTTGTAAGAGGAAAGTATACCCGAGGTAACCACAAACCAACCTTTTAGATGCAGAATCTAGCCAATCTGCATCCAGAGAGGGCTCTCTCTTTATAATTTATCTTTGTTCTTGAAAGGTTTTAGGCTAGTTATAGATTCAAGGGTTTGTTTGAAAATTGGTGGAATCCACAAAATAAGGGCAAGGTTGAGGGCTTTCAGTCCATTGGGCTATGGAGTCAAAGGATGGCTTTACTGGATTTCTATTCTAGGCACAAGATGGTATTACAGGGCAAGATAGCTAGACAGAGAACAATCCTTAAAATTTAAAGTGGATGGGATGATCCTGAAGGGATGAAAGGCAACTAAGAATCTTTCACCATGTTCATAAGAAAGAAGTGAAATGACTACAAACAAAGAGCAATGAAGGATTCTTTATTATAGTAATCAACAATGTTTAAATTAACAAAGCAGGAGCATTTAAGAATTCATGCTTATAGCTAATTTAGAAGAAAACATTAAGAACAATCACATTTGAAAACAGAGTACAATTAAGCAAATTCTGTTTCAATCTTTTATGTAAATTATTCAGAAATGAATATGATGGTAGTAAAAACTAATATAAAATTTCAGACAAAAGGTAGAAACACTTATTGAACTGTAGTCCAACACATGAATCCTGCAACAAGTCCAGTGCTTTCAAATCGTCATCCAGCAAACCACAAGTAAATTTCTCCAAAAGCTTTTATTCCGAAAATCTCAATGTTACAGCAGAGTAATAGAATCCACCCCAAATGCTTCCAAGAGTGGAGTATTTATACAGATTCTAAACTAAAATATCTTGAAACAAATATCAAAATTGGTTCACAAATCTCTCCAACTATTTACATAAATAGAACTAAAGTAAAGGACACTCAAACTATTTGGCACTATTTTTGATGGATAAGTGATGACAAAGAGGAGAATTCGAATTTGATCCAACTCTTATTTGATGATGAGGCATCCAAGTCACTAACTGCTTCCCTTCTTTGTGCAATCTGCTCCAACAATTCTGCAAACTTGGGGTCCAATGATATCTTCGTATTTCTCAATCCGTAATAGATATGTAAAAAGTGAAAGAGGTTATTGTGTATAAATATGTTGGTGAGATAAACCTCTTTCACTTTCCTAAAATTCCTCTCCAGCTGTGCATAATATTCTCTGTAAAAAATATGTGTAAAACAGAGTTTTACAGAGTCTGAAAAATGGCCTGTAAAGATGCGCATGTATCTCTCATTATAAAACCACTGTGAAAAAACGGAGATAGGTTTTTGTAGATGGGTCCCTTAGGAACAAAAACCTCCTTCAGTTTTGTGAAATGTATTTCTAATTGGCCACAATATTCTCTGCAAAATGATGACTTGACTGTAATTTTCTGCAAAAAGTGCTTTTCAACATTGTTTAATATTTCCAAAACCATAATAGCTGTTAGGAAAGTGAGAGAGGTTTTTGTAGATGATACTCTTAAGAACATAAAACTCCTTCAGTTTTGCAAAATTCATCTTGTATTGGTCACAATATTTTCTGCAAAATAATGACTAAAACATGTAATTTCTGCAAAAATGTTCCTTCTTGTTATGTTTTTTCATCTTTTTACTTTCTTGCTCTTTTGACTGTTTTACTTTCACTTTAGACAAACTTCAATTTTGGTGAAATTACTTTCATTTATTTTTACCATTTTACTGCCTCTGTAACTTCATTTTTACTGTTTACCTTTGACTGCTCTGTAACTTCATTTTTACTGTTTACCTTTGACTGCTCTGTAACTTTGTTTTGACTTTTCACTCTGAATTTTACCTGATACACTTTATCCACTGATACTCTTTGATTTTGATACGCTTTGACTTGGGGATAAAACTGCTTTCTGATTTGGATCATAATTGGCATGATAGCAGTGGATAATTTCTGGGAAAATAAGGACTGAGGGGATGAGATATCTCGGGAAATTGGATTCCCACAACCCTATAAGATCTTGCCCCTTTGAGTATTCGTCTCTGCAGTGACAATAGCTCAATAGGGGACTTTCATCAAAATGCAGGTCTTTAATTTGGAAATCTTCATCTATCAGAGGTAAATAGTCTAATTCACGGTAAGGAGCATTCAATGGAGTGATATTAAGAGCTGCCGGGGACCTCCATTTTGGTTCTTGTGGATTCAAAATAGAGGTTTTTTGGTTTTCTTCACGGGCCGGGCGAGACTTCTGAAATGGAGGAAATTGGAACAATTGGCAGGTTCGGGGAGCAATTTCACAGGTTTAAAATCTCCAGGGAGGACTCAGTGATGATTTTTAACCACTTTTTCAGCGAAAAAACAAAGGAAATTGAGTTTTACTTGCAGTCGGGCGTAAAGGATAAATACCTGTTTTTAAACGGAAACTGGTTCTTTCACAGGTAACAGGAAATGGCGGGACTGTTCTTCAACACGGGCGCAGCAGAATTTTGGGGCGAAATGATCAATTACAGTGAAAATTTGAAAATCGTAGCGGGAGCTCTGTCGTTTTCAGAATAACGAAAATAACAGGAAAAACGTGAAAAATGGCTTATTTACAAGTTAAAAGGGTTTTTTGTTTTTTTCGAGGTGTGACGTCATGGTAGTACGGGGTGACGTGGGGAAGTGGGGCCGGCGGTAAGTGGTAAGCGGGAAGTCCCCGCACCGCTTATGGACGAGGGCGGTAAAAGTTGCGAGGGCAGCGATTCCACAGGACGCTTGCCACGTGGAATGCTGACTTTTCAAAAACCGCCCATCCCCCGCTGGTTAACATGCTGGCAAGGGATGGGCAGCGGGATTAACGATCACCGTTGATCAACGAACGGATGATCCAACGGCTGAAAGGGAGGGGAACTTGTGCGATTTCAAAGGTGGGCCCGTCGGGGTTTAAAAAGGTTTTAATGCGTAATCTAATCACCCCCGGGAAAAGTTAATAGGCGGAAATGGTTGTTAATTAGTCCAAATGATTAATTAACCCCATGAATATTATGAAATGGATTGCGACGGAGTTTGGCCAGGTGGAATGCCACGTGGACGGACCACGGTGGTATAGACTTTTGCAAAGTTTATTAATATGTTTTGGTATTAAACATACTTATAGTATTATATGATGAATGAATTAATATAATTAATTCATCATAGGGGCGGAATTTATGTATAAGGCTATAGTTTAAACCAAAGGGCTTATAAAGCGGGGTGTCTATTTTCAATGTGCGGGAATATATACTTTGGTAAACATTATAATAAATGGGTTTTGGGGATATTTATAAAAAAGGGAGTTATATACTTAGGAAAAGGGATTTCACTAGGGATTTAATATAGTAGAATTAAATGTTAATATGGCAAAGGACAAGGAAAAATCAAAACATCCTTGTATATCTAAGAAAGTGATAACTTGTGAAGTAAATTGCAACATTTTGTCTTCAACACTTAAACTTAGAATAACAAGTTATTTTGAGGAATTTTTATGGAATTTTGCATCACTTTCCTAAGTAAAATAGGATTTTACTTAGGAAAGGGTTAAAGATAACAATGATGAATTATCTCAAGTGCTTAGGTCTTTTTGATCATTAGGCCGAGGGTCCGGTCCCTCCAGAAGTCAAGGAAATGCCTTGAGCCCCTTTGATCTCAAATTACCTTAGTACTTTTGGGGAAATTAGTAAAACTCTTGAGGGAGAAAATGATGAGGGAGGTTAATGAATTTGACTTTGCTTGCTGTGATTTTCCAGTGTATTTCCTGCTTTAGTACTTGTGATGAAAGTAAATGATTAACCAACACTTTGCAGCACCATTCATCAGATAACACTTTGCAGCACCATCTACCTACCCTATCTACTTAACACTACCATTTTGTCTTCTTTATTAGGGTGCATTTAGACTTGCAAACCCTGATCAATCTTTTCTTTTACATGATGAATCTATCTATTTCTACCCTTATTACATCCAAGGGCTCAGATTAAACTGTTGAGCACCTTTTATTCACTCTACCTAGCTACTTATCTGCCAGGATTAAACTGTTTGGCTAGATATTTATTCTCTAATCTATAACATGAAATTGAAATATGACTAAGCCAAGTTTAAACAGTTTGACTTATTCATAAATTGTGGCAAAAGTTTCACAAGTTGCACACAATTGATTTATTACAACAGAGTAAAAGTAGTGGCATTTGGATTTGCACACTTTCCTTGGTCTATTTTTTGCTTGGGGTTCATTTCTTTCTCTTTTTGACCATTTTATTCTTTTTACCCTTTGATCTTTCTTTTAGGGTATACCCTCTTTACATTTTTTAAATTTTTTGATTTTTTGGTTTTAAAGAATATGGAACACCTTTTCTCAAGTAAGAAGGTTTGAACATATTCCATAATTCAATCAAGACAATCATGAAAGATGAAACCTATTGATATAGGAGGCTAACAAGCACATCGTTTTCTTTGTTAATCCTTCGGTGTTGTTACTCCTCCGGTGTTGTTACTCCGAAAATTATTCTAAGTATCCAATATTGTTATTCCTTCGGTGTTGTTACTCCTCCAACGTTGTTACTCCAGGAAATTTTCTAAGTGTCCGGTGTTGTTACTCCTTTGATGTTGTTACTTCTCTGGTGATGTTACTCCATGGTGACATTTTTTATGTACTTGGTGATGTTACTCCTCTAGTGTTGTTACTTTGCCAAGATAAGTCACCAAGTATGTCCTCGACCGACTCCGTAGATTTAATTGGTATTTTACTTGCGACATAACCAACTATGACTGATGACAGACATACTGTCAGACCAGGAGGTAACTTCGCAAAACTGAAGATGCATTACATGGAGATTGTGTGTGTACTTATACATGGAGGTGAGACTATTGGGATTCACTTTCCAATGTCTCTTGGCCTTCCTTATTTACTAAATTACAATAAAATACAATCTCACCCAATCCCTTAGAATTAGGTGTCAATATTCCCCCTTTTAATTTGAAGGGATGTTGGTGAGTCCACGCACCATTCTAAACTTTTCAAACTAATCATTTTGAAATTTTCAAACTTTTCTCTTCCAAGCGCTTTGATGAAGATGTCTGCATTCTGCTCATTTGTGGAACATTGACGTCTATGGATAGTTTTGGCTTCAAAATGATGTCGAATCAGATGGTATTCTATATTGATGTGCTTTTTTTGATATTGAACTTCAGGTTTGCTATGGTCCTATAATAATAGGTTTCATAATTTTTTAATTGACTTTGATATTCTTGTAAATATGTACATACCTTGATTTCTGCAAGTTGTTTTCCCATATTTTGAAAATGAAAAATAATAAAAAAATGAAAAGAGGGTAAAAGTCCTAAAAGAAATATCAAATGATTTAGAAAAAAGATAGACCCAAAAAAAAAGACATGAAATAAGACATGAAATTGAGCAACTCAAAATGCCACTATTATTTACTTTTACTGCAAGAATAATGATTATGTGTGTTATGGCCCAAATCCACCTTAGGCTGAAGTAAGGCAGAAAAAGGAAAACACCAAACCACGCTCAGCCTCGTAGCTAGCCCTACGAGGATAGGAGAGGGCTCTCTCTGGGTAAATCTCAAGGAAAATATCCAAAGGGGCTTGAGATGACTAAAAAAACAACTTATATTAGGCTAGATAAACAAATAGGAGGGTTTTATTTTGGTTTTTTGGGGTTTTTTCGGAAAAAAGGGGAAAGGCAAATTTTTGGCTTGGGGATGAGGCCAATTTCTTGCAGAGTTCAAGTTGGGGCGAGGTAGGCAGCGGATTTGATGTCTGAGATCAAATGAATGGATTTAAAAGACTGCTGAGGATCTGAAGAGGGAAAGAGAGTGCAAGTATCCTCTTCAAACTCACGAAAAACATATAACACTAAACAAAAGTCTGAGGCAGAGCACCAGCAAATCAATGAATTCTACCTCAGTTACTCATTTGTTTAATTCAGAAGCAAAGAGAAGGGAAATGGCATACATATAACATTAATGAAACTTAAAATAACATGAGAAGAACATCATCAAAACTTAGAAGCCACAAGGATCCCAACAAGTGCTGCAAAACTCTGGTCTTTCCTTTGCCAAAAACTGAAAATGGATATACAATGGAGTGCAAAAATTTTCCCAAGAGTCCAACCCTGAAAATGCCTCAAAAGATACAATATATAGACCATCCTAACCCCTTCCCATGCCTCTAGGGGTCGAGCTCATCCTTCTAGGAGCTGTTTCAACCAATTCTAAACATGGAATTGAAATCTAGGCAGCCAAACAACTTGCCTCTATATGCTAGGATACTGATCCATTCACTTAATTTTCACTTTTTAGTGAATGAATCCTCTAGAACAAGTAAAAACATGTCAAATTTATATCATAGCCACAAAATTACATCAAGATAGATCAATAATTACATCCAAAAGTGAAACTAGTCAAACTGGCCGAATTTCTGAGCTGAAAAGTGAAATTTGGGCAAAATTCCTCTATGCGCCGCGCTCAAAAACTCAATGCGTCGCGCCATTTTGAGCCTAGTTTTGACGCACTTCCTGAAATCAAAATTGAGATCATGATAGCTCGTTGGAAAGCCCTAGATGTTTTCTATCCAACCCAAGTGGAATTTGTCAATTTGGAGCTCATTGGCCCTTCCAAAATGGCAATCTCCCAAGACTGGTTCCTGTTGGTGCAAAAAGTGGCAGAAATGCCATTTTTGGAGTGTTTTTGACTTTTAAGACCACCCAGAACTTTATGAAATATCTCAGCCATTCTTGAGCATGCATAATCTACCATAAAAAACCCAAAAATATCAATTTTTCCTCCAGAAGATGTCCCAATGATAAGCGCACGTCAGGTGGCGCAACGCGTTGGGCAGAAAAACCTGTTTTGCAACCAAAATTTTCAAAAATGACAAAATTTTCTCCAAATTTGCTGAAATTCGGAGTGAAGGTCTTCCATCATGTTCCATGCTCATCCAAGGAAGCTTCAGCCAAGATTCGGAGTGGATCAGGCCTTTTCTGACGTTTCATTGCTCTTCTCAACCTCGCTTTCAGGATCTTCATCCTAGCTCTGCAAACGTGTGTGTGGGCCCAATAGTGATTCTTCATATGTCTGAGCATGTCTTTGTCTCTATTGGCCTTCACCAAGAGCTTCTCCAGATGAATTTTGACGCTCGTAAGGCAAGTCTCTCGCTCAAATGGTGTCATGTCACCTGGTCTCTTTCGGGCCAATTCACGGTCTTCACGGATTTGCCACAACTCTATGAGTGTCTGCTGATCCTCCAGTTTTTTATTCCACTGCTCCAAGTAATTTATAACCCACTGAGCTCTCTGCAACTTCTCGGTCAATGTGTCGATCTCAGCTTTCTGCTCCTGGATGATTTCTTTCAGCTTTGAGCTGGGAGAGCTCGAATCAAAATCGATGAGTATAAAATCAGTGTCTTGGCCTCCTGAAGGGCCCTCATCGTGCATAGGCCTCTTGCCTCTATCCTGTACCTATGCTGATGTAGAAGGCGAGACCCCTTCCATGCCATGTGGAGATAGTACTCGCGCTGCTGATGAAGGCAATGATACCCCTTCCACCACTGGTGGAGATAGTACTCGTCATGCTGCTGCAAATAAGGCTCTGTGGCCTCTCTGATATGTCACACACACTGAAGCATTGATAGGCTCAGTCTCGGGAAACTCAAACTGATGCGAAGGCTTTCCCTCATCATGAAAAATCTTGGGAGGAGACTGAGGGGCTGCAAAGAAGTCACGGGAAATGAACTCATCCCATGTGATGCCCTGCAATCCAAGCTGATGTACTACAATGATTTTAATGAGTGCATAATGATAAATGTTGTTATGTTGCTGCTCTGGAGTCTTCTTCTGCACCAGGGTAGTCATCCGCTCTATGTTTCGACACATGAAATATGGAATACTCATCAATCTCACTCTCGTAAAATGCATCAAAATTCTAATATGTTATGCATAAAGACGTGAGAATCTACCCTCACAGCTGAAGTATATAATGATGAGTTTTATTAATGGCGCATAGGAATCTTTCAGAAATCGGAACGAGAATACTCTGCTCAACTGCCTCAAATATCCAGGTCTGATGTAAGGCTCGTAATATGCTCTATCCAGCTGCTATCTCTTATTCCACTCTTCACCAATGTTCGGTATCCCGGTTGCCTCAGAAATAGTCTCTGGTGTCAAAGTGAAGTTCACTCCAGCAAGGTTTACATGACCATCACGCAAATGTAAAACAAATAGGCGAACCAACTCTTGATCGTGCTGAATCTGAGATATCATCTCACAATACCGAAAACATGAATGTTGCTGAAAACATGTCATTGCAAGCGGGCAGGTCTGCAATTGAGCCAAAGAAGTGGGCTCCTCCCTGACGTGCCTGCCAATTTTATGAGACCTCCTCGGTACATTTAGCTCTGTGGTTGAATCACTGTCCTACTCATATCCCTGCTCATATGATGAATCTGTCTCTGACATGGTGCTGAAAACAAGGTGTTTGACAAGTATATGCTGATATATGTATGGTGAAAACAAGATTTTGTGTATGTTTTAATGCCAAATGTGCCACATATGTAATGAAAGGCTGCAAGGAAATATCACAATTGGAAAAAGGATTGTCAAGTGAGATTTAAGTATGAGGACAGTCACTATTTGGGGGAGTTAGGGATTTGGGGATTTATAAGTGATGTGGAGAAAGGGATAAGTATAGGGAATAAGGGGATTTGGGATAGTGAAATGGGAATGAGTGATAGTTATGGGGGGTATTTTTTTAGGAACAAGAGTCAATGAAATGGAAAAACATTCCTGAGTTAAGTGGAATCAAGGATAAAGAAGCAGCCCTTGAATGTTGTGGAAATTAGGATTTTATCAATGAAGGGAAGTGGTGGCCAGTGATAGGGTTTGGGAATTTAAAAGATGGGAAAAAATGGTATAAGGGATATGGGACAGCGGGAATAGGAGAAAAAACTGTGGTATGATAGTGTGACAGTGAGGAAAGGGAGAATATAGAGGTCAATAGCAATAGTATAGCACCAAACAAATTTCAACACCTCTTTTCAAACCCTATGGAGTAGATTTTCATATGGATATAGGGTTATATTTTCACCATTTCAATTCTTTGATGTCTTCGCTTCCAAACCACAGTACACATAACTAAAAATCATTGAACAGGCTTTGTCAACTTACTTGGAGAAAATTGAGCTGAAAGAAATTGAGTTTTTATGGAGCGGAAATGAATTTTGGCCTTGGGGACTCTATGCACCGCGCACAAGCCCAATGCGCCGCGCTCTGTGGGTGTGTCGTGCCCTTTAGAAATGACACTGTGTATTTCGGCGCTATGCGCCGTGCTCTGTGGGTGCGCCGCGCCCTATCCCAACGCACCGCGCTGAAATCAATCACACAGTCTGCCCTTCTAAAACATAGTTTCGTCCCTCCAAACTTCAAACTCGAATTTTCTCTTGGATTTTCTAAATATCTCTTGATGCAAATGAATAAATAACTTTGAGAAATATCTTGAAAAGAGATGGTTTTAATTTTTTCTTCTCAAAACCCATTTCGTAATGTTTTTAGCTTTGGCACTTTTTGCATTTAATACAACTTCTGTGTTTTTGTTTCCTCACTGATTTTCTGAGCTTGAAATGATGTTTTCTTGGTTGATTTTTGCAGGGATGGTGGCATTGAACTTCGGCAAAGGAAAAACATAGTCTGCTTTGAAGTCTGCATGGTGGAAAAACTTTAAAATACATATTTATCACAAACAACTAATTCGATAATTTCTTCTTCAAAACAGAGTTTTGAAGAAGAAACATCCTCGAGCATATTTGACGATGTAAATCTTGAAATGAAACTTGTTGAAAACATCCTCATGGCCTGCGGGCATTATTTAACATTACTGAAGACCAAACCCTAGACCTAGAAACTAAAATAACTCTTTTTTGACCAAAATAGCATCTATGACTATAAATGACATGAACTGAACTTTGATGAATTTTGAGAAATTTTGACCAACCCAGCAGGTACAAGCATGAGGGAAAATGAGAGAAAAAAGCCCTTCCGTCAGACAATGGCATGTCCCTAACGGAATGCAGATGAATGAGCGGAATGAGACACCTAAACAATGAAATGCAATAAGAGAAATGATCTCTGACGGAGGGATGTAAAGCTTGACTCTAACATTGGCTCCAATGGGGATGGTAGCTCCTTGGAGGTGCCAAGAACGGCAGATCTTTGGGAGAGAAGACCAGTGCCTTCGTCCATTGGCCTATGGAATCCATTATTTTGACAAAACAACTCAAGACTGTTGACTGAATTTATTTGACTGAAACTTTGACTTCAAACTGACTCAACCTTTAAAACAGAAACGACTGAACCAAACCGACTAAACAAACTCAAACCAAAACTGAAATCCTTCTTCAGAATTATAGCCTTCACTTCGGGCCCCAAACTAAAGAAAATACTACAGTGCACACTTACAATGAAATTGAAATAAATGATATGTACAATGACAATGTGATCTGCAGAAAACATCGTAAAAATGGTACCGCTTGAGCAGCAGACCATTGACCGGCCCTCCTGGACAGTTTTCACCGTTCATCTCCTTCAAAAGAAAGGCGTTCTGACCTCGATATGTTGCAATCTTAAATGGACCTTTCCAGAGATTCTCAAACTTACCATGTTTACCTTTGTCCTCATTCCTAGCATCCCACTTCAGTACCACTTCCTCCAACTGGAATTTATCTGCCTTCGCTTTCCTGTCATAAATCTTTTTTATTCTCTCCTACAACTTGAATGTGTTCTGGAAGACCTCTTCTCTCGTTTGCTGCAAATGAATCATCTGATTTATCCTTCTCTACATATGGCTTTCTTCACTACCAGCTTCCTGAAGAACCTTGACCACTGAAATGGCAAGTGAGGTAGGAAAGACTGTATCCACTCCATAAACTAACTCGAAGGGGGACATACCAATGGACTTCTTTTGACTCACCCGATCAGCCCATAGCGCATTTACCAGCTTCTTATGCCAACTCTTCTTACTAATGTCCAACAACTTTTTAATGATATTGACTAGAGATTTATTGGAAGATTCCGCCAAACCGTTGCCTTGCAGATGATAGGTGGTTGAATGCCCCAAAATAATTTTATACTTAGCACAAAACTCAATCATCTTTCTTGATTTAAAAGCTACAGCATTATCAGTGATCAATTTACTCGGGCAAGCAAAACGAGACAAAATGTTGTTCTCAAGGAAAGAAATGATTACCAAATCGGTGGCTTGTCTTGTGAGAACTGCTTCAATCCATTTCGTGAAGTAGTCGGTGGTTGTTAGAATCCATCTATGTTGTCCTGAAGAAGGAGGATAGATCTCCCCAATGAAATCCAAACCCCACTGCTGAAAATGGGCGCTTACCTCAATAGGCTTGAGTGGAAATGGCTGTAATTTTTGTCTTCCTTCGAAAATCTGGCACTCATGGCAGCCTTTGACTGTTTTATATACATCAAAAAACAATGTCGGCCAATAGTACCCTGCTCTCAAAATCTTATTGGCAGTTGTTTTCCAAAAATGATGACCCCTGCAGTCTCCTCTATGGAAATCCTCCATTACCTTCTTCACTTCTTCCTCCACCAAACAATTCAATAAAACACCACCCAGATCTTTCCAATAAAGTGAAGAATTCAAAATAAAAAATTTTGCAACCTTCAGTTTCAAAGTTCTACCTTTGTTTCTAGTCATGTCGGGCGGTGATGACAAATTTTGAAGAACATAGATGATATCTGAATACCATGGGGAAGCAACAAACATTTTTGATACTTGAAGTGGTGAATTCTCCTAATCCTCATCAGACATAGCAGCAATCAAATTTATGTCTAATGCATGCAAATTTGATTCAGCCATAAGCTTCGCCAGCCCTTGTCCCTTGATAAGTTTCATGCGCCTTTTTTCCACATCATATTCCAGCAAAGCTGCAATCCACTTGCCACGTCTTCCTTCCGGATCAGTCTGTACTAAAAAATCTTTCACGGCAGCGTTAGGAACATAAGCCAAAATATGGGAATGCAAAATGTATACCCGGAAATCCTTCAATGCTTTTACCAGTGCCAGAGCTTGCTTCTCAATGATGTTGTATTTCAAGGCTGCGTCTCTAATAGTTCGACTGAAAAAAGCTATTGGCTTCTCATGCCCATCTCTTTTCTGAATTAACACAGCTGCCATGGTATGTTCTGAAGTAAAGGAAAACAAAATAAATTCTTGGGTGTAATCCAGGCTGATTAACACCGGAGCTAAAGATAGTGCCAACTTCACCAAATTAAAGGACTTTATCGCCTCTTCAGTCCACTTCACTTGGCTGTACTTTTTCAGCATATTTTTTATTTCTCTTAAATGTTCAGCAAGGTTAGGGACAAAACGACGTAGAAAGTTCATCTTACCATTAAAATACTGAATCTCCTTCTTGTTCCTGGGAGGGTCAATTTTCTGAATTGCTTCAACATGTGCTGGATCAATACAAATGCTATCTTTGGAAATAATGTGACCAAGTAATTTTCCTTCATCCATGGTGAACAGGCTCTTTTTAGGATTAAGCGAGACACCATATTTTCTGCACTTTTGAAAAACAACTTTCAAGTGATACATATGCTCTTCATCTGAATTGGAAAAAACCGTCAAATCATCAAGGTATATAACAAGGAAAAGATATTTTTCAATCGCAAAAGCCATGTCCATCGCCCGCTGGAAAGTCGCACCAACATTCTTCAAACCGTATGGCATCTTGGCATAGTGGAATGTCCCCCACGGAGTGGTGAATGTTGTTTTGTCACGGTCGTCCTCATTGACCAAAATTTGGTTATATACAGAATAACCGTCGAGTAGTGACATGCAAGATGCTCCAACTACTCGCTACAATATATGATCCATCTTATGCAATGGATAATTTTCCTTCAATGACACCTTTTTCAGATTTCGGAAATCAACACACAATCGAATCTCACCTGTCTTTTTCCGCACTGGCACTAAATTGGAAATCTAATTAGAAAATCTGATGGGAACAATTATTCCTACTTTGTACAACCTGTTAACCTCCTTCTCAATCGATGGCAGCAACTTCGGATTGATTCTTCTTAGCTTTTGTCTGAAAGGCTTCTGATTAGGCTTGATTGGGATAGTGTGCTGAATTATATTGGTGTCATACGTCTTTAAATCTGAGTAATCCCAAGCGAAAGCATCAGCAAATGAAGACAAAAAACTCACATATTTTTCTTTTACCTCCGGTGGCAATGATTTGGATAATTTCACCATTTTGGGGTCTTCAGCTGTTCCAATATTTACATCTTCAACTCCTTTTTCAGTCAGTCGTAAGGTTGGTTGCTTGGCCACATCATCCTGATCGAATAGTTCTTCTAAAGGTATCAAACCTTTAGGAATAATGTTTTCTTTCAGTTGTAACACTTCCATTTGATTGACTTGAACATCATCACCATCATCACATTCTACATCGATTGAGGTATCTTTGAACTTACCTTTACTTTGCAGAAAATCATTAATCTCATCATCATCTTGGAAAACTTGCCAACATCTTTGATTATCCGGGACGGTAGGACGGTGTTGCACATGGATTTCGAACTTATTACTTGAATTAATTGGGATCTTCAAGTTACTTGCTGCCTTAGCAAGTGCATCTGCAATTCCATTTTGAATGCGAGGAATACAAGTCAAGGTATAATCTGAAAACTACTTCAAAATGTCAAGGACAGCATTACGGTAAGCTCGCATCCGGGGATGTTTCGTTTGATATTCACCCTTTACTTGCTTAATCACCAATGGAGTCGCCATAGACTGCAATTCTTTTAGCATTTAGCTTTCTAAGAATCTTTAGGCCAGCAATCAGAGCTTCATACTCAGCTTCATTGTTTGAACAATCAAATGCTAATTTGTAAGAACATACCCGTACATTGCTCGGTACCTAATTTGGAGCGGAAAAAGGACTGCGTACCCAAATACCAATTCCAGCACCATCACTCCCGACTGCACCATCGAAATCCATGGTCCATAGACCCTCTTCATCATCCTCTAAGTGCTAAAATTGTGCTAGCTCTATTTTTTCTGCTTGTTGTCCACTATCTTTAGCTGATTGCTCAACTGTGTTTTCTGGTTTTTGCCTTTCTTTCTGCAAAACTTCTCTGAAATTCT
The DNA here is from genome assembly GCA_034641835.2 of Pinus albicaulis. Taxonomy (NCBI): domain Eukaryota; kingdom Viridiplantae; phylum Streptophyta; class Pinopsida; order Pinales; family Pinaceae; genus Pinus; species Pinus albicaulis. The sequence goes on from CM076583.1 coordinate 1,092,535,871, forward strand.
CGGTAATCTCTGGAATATCTTCTGCTTGAACTAACTGACTATCTACATCATTGAAACTATCGACAAACAAAAAAAAAGACTCTAAATCTGTATGTACATAATTAATTAGATGATTAACCGGTTTCTCCTTGGTCATAATCATATACTTCATTTTTTGTTCCCGGTACAATTTTCTCATTTGGAAAAACACGGGAATCATCGCATAGGAGAAATCTAACTGTAATGTCCCTTTCAATTTTGCTCCCCAAGATCTGGAAAGAAACATACCAAATCTCAGAGGAATGTCTGCTACAACAACGTCCATCAAAACATTCTTTGTAGGAATCTGATCCAAACTTACAACCAAGTATTTAATGAGCCCAATACATCTCACTCTACTAGAATCAAATGAATAAATATCATGGTACTTCCTAGTGATGTCTAAACCCAACTTATCCATGATTGCTTTCGGCATAAGATTATGGGAAGCACCGGAATCGAACATGGCATTATGCAATACAAACTCATGCAATCGAAGACTGATATAAAAAGGAGGCACTTCGCTGTCCGGAGACTCACCATCTAAAGATGGTCCAAATATTAGTTCAGGTTGATCATCTTCAATATTCACCATATCAGACATGGGATTGAAACTCAAAATTTTGGAAACTTGACCCTTATAACTACTGTTCCTCATTAATTCGGTCAAGGGAATGGATACATTTAATTTAGAAATCTCATTCTCCAAACTAAAGGCTGAAGTCTTCTCGATCTCTTTGGCTGGAACATCTTTCTTTTCAGCCTTCTCCCTCATTGTAATTGGTTGATTTTATTTTTCTGCTGATGATGACTTGGTGGCAACGGGATCAACTATCTCTTTTGCTTTCTTTTGTGCAACAGGTGAATCGTTTTTAGGTGCTGAAACTTCCTTTCTCTTCTGGATTGGATTGACAGGCACATCTCTGTTTCTGAGATAATATTTCTTCTACTGGGCTGACAAGGCATTCATATAACCTCTTTGATACTCATCTAACTCTTCTTCAAGAGCTGCATCATTAGCCAAGATAAAATCCTCATCTCTTTGTACCGCTGAACTTTCTGCATACTCCTCATCTTCGGTGATATAAATGGGAAAATCATCAGGAGTAAATAAATGATTTTCCTCCCCTACTACATCATCTTCATCATCTGAATCCTGACCAACAAAATTCTGCTGAAGAGGTGTTTTTACTTGCTTCTAGACTGTTGGTTCTTGTGCTCACTATTCTCGTTGTTTGATCCTGAATTGGGGCTGCTGCTGACCATGGAAGTTGGGATTTCGAATCTATGGTTCGAGCCTGTCAAGAGTGAACCTTTCGAACATTTTTTCCACTTTACGAAGTATCTGATCTGTAGATGTAGAAGCTTCTTCTTTTATCACAACTTTCTTCTCTGCTTTCAATCTAGCTCTCTTGTCATTCAAATTTGCCTCAACACTCACGGCAATCTTCTGCATGTCCTCTAAAGTGGGCGGATCTCTATCTCGTAATGAATAGGCCATCTCCAGATCAAAACCATCCGGAAATTTTAACAAATCTGACTTTTTAGAAGGCCTCAAATCATCAGGAATTGCATTATAAACTGCATTAAATATGATAATATAGTCTTGGACGGACTTACCAGGATTGTGCTTGATCTTGGTATACTCAGAAGTGATTTGAAGCGGATATTTCTTCATTTCCCACCGATCTAGAAACTGTCTCTGAAGCTCTTCTAATGTATTAATACTTTTGGGCTGCAAAGCTCTGAACCATTTAAGTACCTCACCTCCAAAAGTTTGCACAAACAATCTCATAGAGACATTCTCTTCATCAATTTCATGGAGATCAAAGAAGTCTGTCATTCTATCAATATGCTTCTGAGCAGGAACACTCTAAGGAGTACCATCAAACAAAGGGATTTTACTCTGATAATCAGCGGGCATGGGATCCAAGTTTGCTGGCAAGGCAAGAGGTGCAAATCTAGCGGCCATTGCTCTTGGTGGCTTTATGATCTGTCTTGGAGAAACGGGTGGAGTAGGAGCAGTAGGTGTACGAGGTGTATGTGGTGGAGATGGAGGAGGAACTAATACAGATTGTTGATCAGATATCAATGGTTGTACAGGAATGGTAGGAATGAAAGAAGGTTCAGTGTGAACTTGTGAATCAGATGTAATTACTGATGGACAAAGAGTTTCAGATGCGGACTCCATGAATTCAGGGATATTCGTTGCCACAATATAGTTCTGAAGGTTCAGGATGTAATTATCAATGGATCCATTAGCTTGTTCAACCTCAAGATACTTGATAAACTTAGGATTTATGACGGTAGAACCAGTAGCACTTTCAGATTTAGTTTCAAACAACGACAACTCGAACTGATCATCAAACTCAATATCTTCAATGAATTTAAATGCAGTAGGGTATGAATGAGATTTAAACAAAGGGATCACGGGACTTTCTCGATGGAGGATTCTTGAAATCAGATTAGGATTCTCATACACTGGAGGCGGATCAGGATCAGGATTAGCTCTTGTATGTCTTCTGGAAGCCAGTGTGTTGATATATCCAAAAATCAAAGGACAAAACCGATCTATTTCAGCCTATCAAATTCTAGACTCAATCACCCAAGAGTCCAGAACGATGTAATATACTGGGGTAATTCACAAGTTAAATGTCACATTCACAAGCTAGACCGAAGATTTACTGAAGCAGCATTTATCTACTTCCGCCAATGCAAAGCAAAATCATTTTGAAAGCTACCTGGCTTAACTTCAGGCTCCATCTATAACTTATGAAAAAAATAACACCAACAAGCAAACCATTTTCTTCCCCAGTATGGTCACCACTATGTTATGTCCCAAATCCACCTTAGGCTGAAGTAAGGCAGAAAAAGGACAACACCAAACCACGCTCAGCCTCGTAGCTAGCCCTACGAGGATAGGAGAGGGCTCTCTCCAGGTCAATCTCAATGAAAATATTCAAAGGGGCTTGAGATGACTAAAACAACAACTGATCTTAGGCTAGATAAACAAATAGGAGGGTTTGATTTTGGTCTTTTGGGGTTTTGTTGGAAAAAATGGGAAAGGCAATTTTTGGGCTTGGGGATGAGGCCAATTTCTTACAGAGTTCAAGTTGGGGCGAGGTAGGCAGCGGCTTTGATGTCTGAGATCAAATGAATGGATTGAAAAGACTGCTAAGGAGATGAATAGGGCAAGAGAGTGTAAGGATCCTCTTCAAACTGACGAAAAACATATAAACTAAACAAAATTCTAAGGCAGAGCACCAGCAAATCAATGAAGTCTACCTCAGTTACTCATTTGTTTAATTCAGAAGCAAAGAGAAGGGAAATGGCATACATATAACATTAATGAAACTTAAAATAACATGAGAAGAACATCATCAAAACTCAGAAGCCACAAGGATCCCAACAAGTGCTGCAAAACTCTGGTCTTTCCTTTGCCAAAAACTGAAAATGGATATACAATGGAGTGCCAAACTTTTCCCAAGAGTCCAACCCTAAAACTGCCTCAAAAGATACAACATATATACCATCCTAACCCCTTCCCATGCCTCTAGGGGTCGAGCTCACACTTCTAGGAGCTGTTTCAACCAATTCTAAACATGGAACTGAAATCTACGCAGCCAAACAACTTGCCTCTATATGCTAGGAAACTGATCCATTCACTTAATTTTCACTTTTTAGTGAATGAATCCTCTAGAACAAGTAAAAACATGCCAAATTTACATCATAGCCACAAAATTACATCAAGATAGATCAATAATTACATCCAAAAGTGAAACTAGTCAAACTGGCCGAATTTCTGAGCTGAAAAGTGAAATTTGGGCAAAATTCCTCTATGCACTGCGCTAAAAAACTTAATGCGTCGCGCCACTTTGAGCCTATTTTTGAGGCACTTCCTGAAGTCCAAATTGAGCTCATTATAGCTCGTTGGAAATCCCTAGATGTCTTATATACAACCCAAGTGGAATTTTTCAATTTGGAGTTCATTTTCCCCTCCAAAAATGCAATCTCCCAAGACGGGTTCCTGCTGGTGCAAAAAGTGGCAGAAAGGCCATTTTTGGAGTGTTTTTGACCTTTAAGACCACCCAGAACTTCATGAAATCTCCCAGCCATTCCTGAGCATGCATAATTTACCATAAAAAACCCAAAGATATCAAGTTTTCCTCCAGAATATGTCCCAATCATAAGCATGCGTCGGGTGGAAAAACCTGTTTTGCAACCAAAATTTTCAAAAATGGCAAAATTTTCTCCAAATTTGCTAAAATTTGGAGTGAAGGTCTTCCATCATGTTCCATGCTCAGCCAAGGAATTTTTGGCCAAGATTCGGAGTGGATCAGGCCTTTTCCAACGTTTCAGTGCTCTTGTCAACCTCGCTTTCAGGATCTTCATCCTAGCTCTGCAAACATGTGTGCGGGCCCAATATTGATTCTTCATATGTCTGAGCATGTATTTGTCTCTATTGGCCTTCGCCAAGAGCTTCTCTAGATTAGATTTGACGCTCGTAAGGCAAGTCTCTCGCTCAAATGGTGTCATGTCATGTGGTCTCTTTCGGGCCAATTCACGGTCTTCACGGATTTGCCGCAATTCTATGAGTGTCTGCTGATCCTCCAGTTGTTTATTCCATGGTTCCAAGTAATTTATAACCCACTGAGCTCTCTGCAATTTCTCGGTCAGCGTGTCGATCTCAGCTTTCTGCTCCTGGATGATTTCTTTCATCTTTGAGCTGGGAGAGCTCGAATCAACATCGATGAGTATAAAATCAGTGTCTTGGCCTCCTGAAGGGCCCTCATCGTGCATAGGCCTCTTGCCTCTGTCCTGTACCTGTGCTGATGTAGAAGGCGAGACCCCTTCCACGCCATTTGGAGATAGTACTCGCGCTGCTGATGAAGGAAACGAGACCCCTTCCACCCTTGGTGGAGATAGTACTCGTCGTGCTGCTGCAAATAAGGCTCTGTGGCCTCTCTGATATGTCACACACACTGGAGCACTGATAGGCTCAGTCTCGGGAAACTCAAACTGATGCGAAGGCTTTCCCTCATCATGAAAAATCTCGGGAGGAGGCTGAGGGGCTACAAAGAAGTCACGGGAAATGAACTCATCCCATGCGATGCCCTGCAATCCAAGCTGATGTACTACAATGATTTTAATGAGCGGATAATAATAAATGTTGTTATGTTGCTGCTCTGGAGTCTTCTTCTGCACCAAGGTAGTCATCCGCTCTATGTTTCGACACATGAAATATGGAATACTCATCAATCTCACTCTCGTAAAATGCATCAAAAGTCTGATATGGTATGCATAAAGACGTGAGAATCTACCCTCACAGCTGAAGTATCTAATGATGAGTTTTATTAATGGCGCATAGGACTCTTTCAGAAACCGGAACGGGAATACTCTGCTACACTGCCTCAAATATCCAGGTCTGATGTAAGGCTCGTAATATGCTCTATCCAGCTGCTGTCTCTTATTCCACTCTTCACCAATGTTCGGTATCCCGGTTTCCTCAGAAATAGTCTCTGGTGTCAAAGTGAAGTTCACTCCAGCAAGGTTTACATGACCATCACGCAAATGTAAAACAAATAGGTGAACCAACTCCTGATGGTGCTGAATCTGAGATATCATCTCACAATACCGAAAACATGAATGTTGCTGAAAACATGTCATTGCAAGCGGGCAGGTCTGCAATTGAGCCAAAGAAGTGGGCTCCTCCCTGACATGCCTGCCACTTTTATGAGACCTCCTCGATACATTTAGCTCTGCGGTTGAATCACTGTCCTGCTCATATGATGAATCTGTCTCTAACATGGTGCTGAAAACAAGGTGTTTGACAAGTATATGCTGATATATGTATGGTGAAAACAAGAGTTTGTGTATGTTTTAATGCCAAATGTGCCACATATGTAATGAAAGGCTGCAAGGAAATATCACAATGGGAAAAAGGACTATCAAGTGAGATTTAAGTGTGAGGATAGTCACTATTTGGGGGACTTAGGGATTTGGGGATTTATAAGTGATGTGGAGAAAGGGATAAGTATAGGGAATAAGGGGATTTGGGATAGTGAAATGGGAATGAGTGATAGTGATGGGGGGTATTTTTTTAGGAACAAGAGTAAATGAAATGGCAAAACATCCTTGAGTTAAGTGGAATCAAGGATAAAGAAGCAACCCTTGAATGTTGTGGAAATTAGGATTTTATCAATGAAGGGAAGTGGTGGCCAGTGATAGGGTTTGGGAATTCAAAACATGGGAAAAAAGGGTATAAGGGATATGCGACAGCGGGATTAGGAGAAAAAACTGTGGTATGATAGTGTGACAGTGAGGAAAGGGAGAATATAGAGGTCAATAGCAATAGTATAGCACCAAACAACTTTCAACACCTCTTTTCAAACCCTATGGAGCATATTTTAATATGGATATATGGTTATATTTTCACCATTTCAATTCTCTGATGTCTTCACTTCCAAACCACAGCACACATAACTAAAAATCATTGAACAGGCTTTGTCAACTTACTTGGAGAAAATTGAGCTGAAAGAAATTGAGTTTTTATGGAGCGGAAATGAATTTTGGCCTTAGGGGCTCTGTGCGCCGTGCACAAGCCCAATGTGCCATGCTCTGTGGGTGCGCCGCGCCCTTTAGAAATGACATTGTGTATTTCAGCTCTATGCGTCGCGCTGTGTGGGTGCACCGCACCCTATCCCAACGCGCCGCGCTGAAATCAATCACACAGTCTGCCCTTCTAAAACACAGTTTCGTCCCTCCAAACTTCAAACTCGACTTTTCTCTTGGATTTTTTGAATATCTCTTGATGCAAATGAATAAATAACTTTGAGAAATATCTTGAAAAGAGATGGTTTTAATTTTTGCTTCTCAAAACCCATTTCGTAATGTTTTTAGCTTTGGCACTTTTTGCATTTAATACAACTTTTGTCTTTTCGTTTCCTCACTGATTTTCTGAGCTTGAAATGATGTTTTCTTGGTTGATTTTTGCAGGGATGGTGGCATTGAACTTCGGCAAAGGAAAACCAGAGTCTGCTTTGAAGTCTTCATGGCGAAAAAACTTTAAAATACATATTTATCACAAACAACTAATTCGACAATTTCTTCTTCAAAACAGAGTTTTGAAGAAGAGACATCCTCGAGCATATTTGACGATGTAAATCTTGAAATGAAACTTGTTGAAAACATCCTCATGGCCTGCAGGCATTATTTAACATTACTGAAGACCAAACCCTAGACCTAGAAACTAAAATAACTCTTTTTTGACCAAAATAGCATCTATGACTATAAATGACATGAACTGAACTTTGATGAATTTTGAGAAATTTTGACCAACCTAGTAGGTACAAGCATGAGGGAAAATGAGAGAACAAAGCCCTTCCGTCAGACAATGGCATGTCCCTAACGGAATTTAGATGAATTAGCGGAATGAGACACCTAAATAATGAAATGCAATAAGAGAAATGATCTCTGACAGAGGGATGTAAAGCCCGACTCTAGCAATGTGTAGATTTTCAATAAATGCCATAATCCATGGTCAGTTAAATAGTTTAATATCAACTTTTCATGCTTTGAATTTCATGTTTTAGATAGAGAATAAATATATGTAAAATAGTTTAAACTTGAAAAATCAGTAGATAATATAGAGAATAAATGAGGAGCTCAACAGTTTAATCTGAGCCCTCGGATGAAATAAGGTTAGACTTAGATAGTTTTTATACTTTGAAAGAAAATTGATTTACAGTTGCAAGCCTAAATGCACCCATGAAAATGAAGTAAAAATGTTAGAAATAATGATGGGTAGGTAGAAAGTAGTTGTGCAAGCATGTAATAAAGCATCAAATGTCTAAAATTACTAATTCCCTTCCCCCACAAATCATTTAGTATTATAAACCTTCAGTTAAAAAGGCTCTGAGAATTTCTCTGACCTCTATTGGGACCGGACACAAGGCTTGATAATTGATTGGTTAAAAATATTGAATTCCTATAGAAAACCCATTTTCATCAACATTTACCCTTCATCCATAATCATGATCCCTTTTCCTAAGTAAAAACCCATTTTTACTTAAGTAAAAGTAAAAACCCTAAATAATTAATTTCATTTCTATTCAAAATCACTCAGAAACCCATAAAATGCATTTTAACCTAAGTTTAAGTGTGAAAAAACATAAAAGGGGAAAAATGGCTTATTTGTCTATCTTTTACACTTTACTTGGTGTTAATCTATGTATTTTTATCCATTTCCAATATTACTCCTATATTTCATATTAATTTCTGACTATATTTATTAATTCTCTAAACTACACCCTCCCGTATAGTATTAAATCCTTTGTATTTAAATAACACACAAAACCCAATATTTAAGTTTAAACCTATGTTATTATATCCCACATGATGAAATAAAAACCTACCCTGTCCCATAGGATTAAACAATATCAAAAATATAAAAATATACCCCTCCCCCTATGGTTATTAAACATTTGTCAAAAGTTTATTATACCATATAATATTAAAACCTATGCCCGTATTAAAACATTGGTTAAATAAAACATGTATAAACATTATTCCCTGCCATCATATAACCCAAAGTTTAAACTTAATAAACGTTTATTTATAAGGTTTAAACAAAACATCCTGCCGAATATGAAAACCCTGGACCCCACTTCAATTCCGATGCAACTTCCATGTTTGATCTTAACCGTTGGCATAACCTTTCCCTGATCTAACAATGGAAAACCGATATCGCAAATAAAGTTTCCTGCTATTTAACAATTTCATTTCTATGTGAAATGGGTAGTTTCGCCTATTTCTCTCTCCTTGATGTGGCATATTTCCATTGGATCGCATTCGATCCATTCAAAACCACTTACCACCTCAGACGCGCGTGATAACCACCAGTGGTTTTTCGCCTTTGAAGCCCAAAAACTACCTCTTCGCCCGATTTGACTGCCATTTATTGCAGGCTTGAATTAACCCTAAAAACACCTAATAAACCATGAAAACACACTATTATCCCTTTCTTCTACGCATATCAATTGTATCTGCCATACGAACTCAGAGAACAAGCATTTTTTCACTATTTTCTTGCCCAAAACCTGCGAAATTGTGCCTATAGCCATTGAAGATTTTTGAGAAGCTTTGAATTGCTCCAGAAACCAGAAAGACACCACAAAACCTATTATAAAGACTCAAAATCATCTTCAAAGACCAATACCTGTGTATAACAGGTATTCCTCCATAAATTAAGCCTACTATTGATTTAAAAAGAAACTTGAGAGAAAACCAGATACATTCAGAGTTCAATTTCATCCAAAAAAGCCTATTAAAAGATCCAAAAAACAGGCCAAACCCTGGAAAATTTTTTAAGAAACCCTATTCTATACTGCGCACTATTTTAAATGAAAAAATTGAGTTTATATGGTTTTTATAAACTATTTAGAACCCTAAATTGAAACCATAAATCCTCTGAAGGTAGCCTAACCTATGTGCCTGATTTCAAAAGATTTTAAACCCAATTATCCATTGAAAAATCCAAAAAAACCCCTGTTTCTTGTTTCCTAACCAGTGAAGGCCTGTAAATCAATTGAAGATTGAAATTGAAAGAAAAATTCAAGAAAATACCATATTCTACCTGTTTTAATTCAAGAACCCCTGCCAAAGTAAAATAATACTTCTGTAAACTGTTTAATCTTACAAAAGTAGCCAGAGAAGCCAAAAAACTGAGTTTGTGTAGTCTAAAAATCCTAAAAAATGCCGAAACCTACTCCAGATGCATCTTCTAAGACTACTATCTTTATAAATCCTCTACAACCTCTTTTTGTAGACATTGAGCACACTCCATTAACAGATGTTGACTATAAGTTAGTAGACCCTATTGTAGAATTCAATTTGTTGGAACTTCATAACTGGAGCTACGAAAAATCTGTAGATAATGTTGAAGAAGTTAAAATTTGGGAATCACACTTACCCAAATATGTTGTTCCAGTTACCCATTCATGCCCAGAGGTCATTAGGTTATGCCATCATTAATATATGCCTGAGCAAAGAGAAATAGTCAATGCCAACAAAGAAGTAATTTTTACCATTAGTGCTAAGTCCATTAATCAAATGTTACAGCTCAAACCTGATTCACAGTCTGTTCCTTTATCTATTGGAGCACTTACCAAGCTGTACATTGGCCTTGATTTTCCTAAAATATTCCAAATCTTCCAATTCTTCATGCCTTTGCATGTGGAAATTCCTCAAATCAATCCTCCATATTCTACATCAATATTTCCGGAGTGTTCTAAGCATTTCATTTCCATGTTGTCTTTCATCCTAGGGTATTTCACTGATGAACATACAGATGAATCCATTTTAGGTTTCCTATCTACTTTCACACCAGGACAGCCTCCATCTATTATATTTAATTATGCTGAGTATATTGCTGACAATATCCATGACCAATTGGTTAAGTTGCCAACTGAAGGAGTGTTTGGATACACATCCGTTCTCTTTCATATGTTTTTGTATTTTCAAGCAGGTAAGTTTCTAGTAACCCTGAAAAAGCTTAACATAGAAGGACATCCTCTTTCAGTCATTCTTTGGACCTCTTTAATCAGAAAAGAGTCCGCAGAGTTTACCTATGCAGAGTTTTCATACTTCTTTATCCATCCATTGATAAAAATGTTAACAAATACTGAATAGCCAACGATAAATAATGACATGAATAAGATTTTACAGTTATCAGAGCAGACTAAGACTGGAGATTAGTATTTGTATGAAAAACACACAGAGATTAGAGTTTTTGGATCCAATTTGTTGCCCTACAAATTACACAAATATGTACCAATGAGGGTTTTTGCCTTGGAATACATCAGGAAAATTTTAAATTCTGATTCAATTAAATTTCTAGAAGCAAAGAAGAAAACACAGTTTAAGTTAAAGAATCAAGTGGGACCATTCATTTGCAATCATAGAGATGCAGAGGTAGAAGCAGCTAAACAATTATTAGAGTACAGATTTGAAGAGAGATTTTCATGGAATTATGATCCACAAGGAATCTTAAGTAAAATGAGGGTTAAGTGGAAACTGACACCCTACATTCATGAGAAAAAACCAGAGATTGAGAAGTATTCTAATCAGACTGAGCGGACAGAAAATTCTTTAATAGATGCAGTAAAACAAAGTGATACTAGTCACACTTTACAAACTGCAAATCAAACAGAGAAAACCACCAAAAGAATCAAAGAATAAGGTTCTTATGTTGCTGAAACCACTACTGAGACTAGATTAAAGTTAAGATATAATAAAAATCCCAAAACATATCCAGTGGGTAAAGAGAAGGTAACTATTGAGGTTGAAGGCACAGATGTCCAGGTAACTAATAATGATGTTTCTACAGTTATAAGAAATGAACAAGTTACAAGGAATTTGAATGAAGAACATATGGATAATTCAAATGTACAGTTGATAGAGAAACAAAGCATGGAAGCATCATCTTCACAGACAGCAGAAGAAAAATACCTTGATGTCAAGGAAAAGTATAAACAGATTAAGTTAAAGAATGAGGAGATTAAAAATGAAATTTACTCTCAATATCTGAAACAAACACCAAGCATTCAAAATAGACTTTTATCTGCATTTGATTACTCAAATAAAAATTTGATCATGTCAGTGTTACAACCTACAGAGAAAACTCCAAATGCAGTTGTAGATTATAAGAAGATTGACTTAGAAGTACCAACAGAAAGAATTCACGCACTTGATCAAATATAATTTCATAGACAGAGTTCAGAGATGTTGTATTTTACTATTACAACCAAATATATGAGTGTTCAAAAACTTCAAAACATTATCACAAATATGAAATATCAAATGAAACTTGAAAAAGAATCCTTATATGCTAAAGATATCAGAATTAAATCTTTAGAATAATTGGTCTTGCAGGTTGGATATGACCCTACAAATGTCAAAACAGTAGAGCAGTTAGTAAAGAAGAAAAATGAGGACATTGCAACATTGAGGAAATGGCTTAAATTGCCATCAAGTGAACATACTCAAGCCAAAGAACTAATACAAGGACAGAATGAGAAAGATGACATGATGAAAATAATTTTTTAGCTAACAATATAGATCAAAGAAATAGAGATTCAAATGGATAAGCTTGTCCATGAAAAGGAAACAACCAAAGCTCAGGAAATTCCCACAGTTATTCCTATGGTTACTACAGTTTTTCCTTCAACTCTAGCAGAAGATTTGACACCCAAAGAACCACTGGCTACTGCAATGCCAGTGATATCATATACAACATCATCTACAGAGTCATCTACTACAGTAGCTCAACCTACAGATGAGGCAAGCAAGCTAGTAAAATCTATGGAAGAAATGTCACTTCAGACAAGTGAGATTAACATATTGAAAAAGATTTTTGATAACCTCAAAAATACAAACAAGTTAGCTCAAATAAATGCCAAAACATGTGAGCAAAGGGCTAATAGGTTAAATGAAGAACTAAAGAAGTTATAAAAGGAATTAAACTTAAAGGAGCTAATTTCATATGTGAAAAACTATTTATGGAACAAAATCACTAAAGCCATCAATGATGTGTGTCCCTCAATGCAGGTGATCTTTGAACAAAGAGATTTACTAAAGGAAGCATTAGCAGAAATCCAGAACACTAAAGATGAGCTTGATAACAAACCTGAGAAACCAATAGAATTGATCAATTTTCTTAACAGTAAAAGCAAGCAAGAGTTAAAATAAATTTAGATTACTGACAGGACTGAAACAATCCTTGAAATAAGGAAAATCCTCACCAAGAAGAACCTGATGAAACAGCTTGAAGAGAAGTGTGAGAATATGAACATTGTAATAACCAGTTTTATGGTCAAATCTGAGAATTTGAGGCAAAGAAGTTTGCCTAATATTTTGGTCATCAATGACAAATTAATGCCTTAGGAGGATTACAAAAAAAATATCAGAGAATATGCAAAAGAACAAGTTGAAAAGACAGGTGGACAAGGCACTCCAACAAGGAAGGTCTTACTTGGAAGCTTTGAAGATTTATTCTATCTGCAACATGAGATAAGACACTTGTTTGTCATAAAACCAACTTTTTCTAGATATACAGAGGCAGATGAGAATTTCAGGAAGTTAAAGAAGATACAAATTCCAATTGAGGAGGCTTGGAAGTCACTTATAGATTTACTGTGAAAGGTAAAAGGCAGAAAAAACAGTTTTCTTACTTTAAGTCAAAATAGATTTTTTATTACAGTAGTAAACATTTTTACAGTGGTTAAAGAGTATCTGATTTTAAAGAGTATCAGAGATCAAAGTGTATCCGAGTGAAAAGGGTGAAAGATAACACGGATCAGATTTCAAAACCAACTTGAAAATATCTAAGCCAACAAAGAGGACACCAAGGCATCATGTTGCACCTAATCCATAATTAGTTTCTATTTTATTTGGATAGATAGGACATCTTGCTGATTTGTTAAGCAACTGTCTCTATTTTGTTTTAAAGATATTTCTATTATCCTTAGATAATTCTTCTAGGATATTTTGTAAACTATAGTGTATAAATACTTCATCTTTAGAATTTGTTGAAGATTTCTATAGTCATTTTTGTTGGACTTGAAGGCTTTTGTGTTGCAAATTTTGAGTAGCATATTGGATCAGATCAATTAGCATCATATTTTAGGATTCATATGATGAGCTATTGAAGTGAAGTATTTTCTACTTGTCATTTTTTATCTTCTTTGTTTCATGAATCCATATATGTGTTCCAAATTTGAATGAATAAACAGGAATATTATTTCAGGATTTGTTAAAAACACCCTGTCTTTACTATTTATCATTTCTATGTTTTCTACTGATTTCCAGAGTAGGGAACCCTTAATTTCTCCCTCGTTCATTTGACCTCTGCCTACCTACTACTTCTCTTTTCTGGATCAAAGAACCCTTCATCACTCTTTATCTTGATCATATCACTGCACCAAACAACCTTCCAAGATCTCCAAGGGTTATCTATCTTGCCCTGAAAACATTTGACTTTTTGACCTTGATACTAGCTCTGTCTACTTGATTTTTGACTCCTCAGCCCAATGGACAATCATATTTCCCACTATCCATCTCATTAAGTGATTTTTCCCACCAAATAAATCAAACCAAAACCAAATTGCACAATCATAACTAGCCTAATATCTTATAACTAAAACAAAGTTAAATCTTACAGAGAGAGCCCTCTTTGAACCCTAGGAAGGCTAGATCCTAGAGTTTAAAAGTAGGTTTGTGGTTACCTCTAGTTTTATTTTAACTATAAATCAAAATCTCACAACTTAGAGAATTAATAGAGTGTTAACATACTGGCGAACATAATGGGGACTAACCAATCCTCAGTCATAAAATAAGTCTTAAAGAAACCTTTTCCATCATTTTTTGTTTTGCCTTTAAGACTGTTTTATAAGTTGTATCATTTTTATCAAAAAATTGTAATTCTGGCTTCTAGGAAAGTTTATTATACCAGGTCTAACCCGGATCCTAAACCTGCTGTTATAGTGGACAACCTGGACAGAATTGGAAAAAAGAAAAAATAGATAGAATATTTAGATGTTAAAATGTCATTAATAAGAGTTAATTCATTACCACAAGAATTAGTAAGTTTACAGGATATAGAGTTTGATTTGAAATTTGAAAATACTTGGTTCAGAAGAAAATCTAAAAGTAATTTAAGTACTGTTTTTTTAGACCATGTTTTTATTTCATTTTTTTGAAACAAAACAAAAAAATATTTCAGCAAACTCTGAATTAAAGAAAGTCAGAAATCAGGACAAACTTGAAGAGATTAATGCTACTATTCTTAAAGAAATTGATCAAGCCATAGCATTAGCCCAATTGTTAGCATATACATCTAAGCTTTCTATTCCTCATTTAGATATCACTACATCATCTATAGTTTCTACTACAATCCAATCTACAGATACATTTAGTCCTATATTACACTTACAGCCGAGAATTTTATTTCCTTCATCCTCTACATCCATTTCATCCACTAGTTTACCTTCTACTTTTTCAAACACATCATTCTCATTTCCTAGTAGTTCCTATATTCCAGTTTCACTTCCTAGTACCTCCAATTCATCTTTTAGTTCTTCCATGGCTTTTTCTAGTTCAATATCCTATAATCCAATTTCATTAGCCACTACTTCCAGTTCAGCCCCAAGCACTTCCACTTTACCTCCAAGCCAAGCTAGAATTCAAGCTATGGCTGCTAGGTATGCTCCCCTAGTTCTTCCAAGACAACTTCATGACATGCCTCAAGATTATCAAAGTAAGATACCACAATTTGATGCTACCACATAATAAATTGCACAACAACACATAAACAAAATGACAGATTACTTTGAACTCCATGAGATAGATGATTCAGATGTAAAAATGAGGTTGTTTGCACAAACATTAACAGGAGAAGTAAAAAAATGGTTCAAAGATCTTACTGTAGGTATTATAGCCGATTTAGTTGTTTTCCATAGATTATTTTTAAATAAATTGGAAAAGAATAAAAACCCCTTACAAATATTGTCTGAATTTGATGCTATGAAGAGAGCTCCTAATGAGTCAGTATAAGACTACTGCACTAGATATAACAGTGTTTACAATTAAATTCCTGCAAATATAAAACCCACTCCTGACTTTGTCTTACTCAAATTCCCATATGGATTTGACACTAACATGGCATATTAGTTAAGAGAAATAAATGCAGAAACTTTGGAAAGAATGAAAACAGATGTTGTAGGTGTAGAAGTAAACATTCTAGCTAAATAGGCAAGATTAAGAAATGAGAGGAGAGTAAATATGAAAGAAGAAGCCTCTAGTTCAGGCACAAAAATATATATGTTAGCTAAGACTTTAGAGAGAATTATGCATAGGTTAGATAACATAGAAATATGACCTCAATGGGATAATCAACAGAAAAGCAAAAATCCCAATATTAGGAAAAATATAAATTCAGGAAAATCAAAAGAATCAGCCCCATATCAGACAATAAGACCCCCATTTCAGGAGAACTATGTTGAAAGCTCTCAAAAAAATGTTGAGGATGAGGATACCATAAATCTAATGGGAATAGATGATAATAACACTATCTTTCTCGCACATGAACATCAAGAGTTATTTGAACTCCAACAACTCCAATTAGATTCAGGTGAATCATTTGATTATAAACAAGGTTATGATTTTTCCATAAACAAATTTCATAAGCGATATAACCTTAGAAGTAAGAAAAATATTGAACCTTCCACTAAGAAAACAACACAAATTGAAAATAAGAAAACAGTAGAAACCCCAACAACAAAGGTTCTACAAATTCTCCCTAGGGAAAATAGGAAAAACTCTAGTTCATCCCACAATGTTTCCAACCCCAAAATTTGACCAAGTCCAAATATTGTTGACATTACAGATGAGGTTGCTCAAGCTACAAAATATTCACAAAAATATTTTGCTGCAAAAGCATCTAATTCTGCTAAATCAACAAACTTAGATCCTAAAACATCCACTGCTGATCCAAAATCAGCAGATCCAAAAGCTGCCACTGCAAAAATAGCTTTTGACAATTCTAGATCTGAAAAAACATCTACTGCTTCACAAACCACTCTTTAAAAGAAAACAAAGTGCATTAATACACAAGAAAATCAAACAAAAAATGAAAATATAACTCTAGAAAAGCAAGATAAACCAACACAAACTATAGTTACCAAAGAAGAGTTAATTCAAGTAAGTAAATCTCAACCTTCATTCAACATACTAACTAAAATTGCAAAGTTAAAAGTACCAATTCCTTTAACAGAAGTGGTAAACCATGATTTGTATAAATAAACCATCACTGAAACATTAAACATAAATGATGGAGAAGACTCCATAAACTTGAACGATTATCAACAAGAGTTGATATTTGGCCCAGATACAAATGGAAAGCATCAATATGGATCATTTCCTCCATTTTACATTAATTTAACCATTCATGATCAAATCTTACACAACACAATGTTAGATTCGAGAGCTTCACATAATTTAATTCCCAAAGCTATAATGGAAAACCTGAACTTAGACATTACAAGGCCTTACAAAGATTTATTTTCATTTGATTCTAGCAAAGTAAAATGCCTAGATTTAATCAAAGATTTATGTGTAACACTAGTTATATATCCTGGTAAGAGTATACTTATGGACATTGTAGTAGCTGATATCCCACCCAAATATGGAATGTTATTATCTCGCTCATGGGGAGAAAAGTTATAGGGATCTCTACAATTGGACGTCTTATGCTACTTTATCAGTTTTTGGTCAACCTAAGAAGTTATATAGGGAAACATTAATGAAATATATGGTAAGTAATGTAGCAATATCAATCAATTACCCAATTTATGCTACACCTACTGACCTGGATTCATTCATCCTATGTAATGCTGAAACTGATAATGAAATCAAGACCGAACTAAGGGAAGAAAATAAAACACAAAACAATGATAATATCGTTCAAGAATATTTATGGCATTTATACTTTGATGGCTCAGTACACAAGTTAGGAGCAGGAGCAAGAGTATGGATAACTAATATATAAAAAAATCATGCAGAAGGCCATGCTTTCAAACTGAATTTCAAATGCACCAATAATATGGCTGAGTATGAAGCCCTCATTTTAGGACTCCAGATCATTAAAATCTTAGGGGGAAAAAGAATAGCAATATTGGGATACTTAGAATTGATTTTCAAACAAATTAAAGGTGAATATTCTGTTTATAATTATAGATTAGGCCAATATAGAGAGACTGTATTAGATTTGATTGATGATTTGTTGGAATGTAATTTCTTTGCAATACCAAGAAAGCAAAAATTACAAGCACACCCTTTAGCAACCTTTGCTAGCATTTGTAATTTACCTTTTCAGCCCAAACATATGTACACTGTAGAAGTAAAGCACAGACCAATAATCCCTGACAACCTCAAATATTGGCAGATTTTTTCACAAGACCAACAAATTTACCATTTTATGAATACTGAAGGTGAATTTCAGAACTATAAAATAGACACTGATTGTACCATAGATCAAGATTTAGATACTGAAATTGATTTGAATAATTTAGATGTAAATAAATTAAAGTTTTCTAGACCAACCAAATTCATTCAATTAGATATAAATAACTTAGAGAAAGTAGAAATTGAATTGATGATGAATCTGAAATATTAAATCTCAAAGATAATTTCTTACCAAAAGGTTTAACTCCATTAGAAGATTTATTTGACTCAAAAGATGTTGCTAGAAAACCAAAAATGGAGCCACTTAGATCTGATATTGAGGAATGCAAAGTATGTACAGAAATGAAACCCAAAATGATCAAACTTTCCAAAGCTTTACCTCAAAAGGAAAAGGAAAAATATATTGCTCTTTTTAAGGAATTCCAAGATGTTTTTTCTTGGAGTTATGAGGACCTTAAATCCTATGACACCAACATAATTCAACATAAAATTCCTATAAAATAATATCAAAAGCCCTTTAGACAAAATTTAAGGAGAATCAACCCTTTTTTGATGCCTTTAAAAGAAAAAGAAGTTAAAAGAATGTATGATGCACAAATAATTGCACCAATCAGATATTCTGATTGGGTTTCTAACCTAGTTCCAACTAGAAAGAAGACAGGAGAGATTAGATTAATTGTTGACTTTAGGAATCTAAACAAAGTATCCTTAAAAGATAATTATCCTTTACCAAAAATGGATCATATTTTACAAAGGGTGGTTGGATCTTCTAGGATTTCTCTTTTAGATGGTTTTTCAAGGTACAACCAGATTTTAGTCCAACCAGAGGATCAAGCCAAAACAACTTTTACTACCCCTTGGGGCACTTTTATGTATGTAAAAATGACTTTTGTTTTAATGAATGCAGGGGTAACCTTTCAAAGAGATATGGATATAGCCTTTGCAAAGGAAATTCATGAATTATTGGTAGTTTACTTAGATGACATAACTGTATTTTATAAGACTGATTATGAACACTTAGATCATCTTACACAAGTCTTTATAAAATGAAGAAATTTTGGAATCTCATTAAATCCTAAGAAAACCTTATTTGGATTAGAAGAAGGTTGTTGTGAAGCCAACTCCAAAAATAGAGGAAAAGAGATATCAACGCCTTATAAATAAACCACTTCGAGGGGGAAACCTTCAATACATTACATGAATGAACAATTCTTGGATGATACAAATTACAAAACCTCCTTTCTATAAATAGGAGTCCATGGGGCCACAATGTAATCCTAGTGGGGCCACAATATAATCCTAGCCGACCTAACAATAATAATTTAAGGGCACAATAATAACAATATGGGGGTTACAGGGGTACAATAATAGCAATAAGGGGGTTACACTAACAACAATAAGGGACTATACGGACCTAACATGCCCCTCTCTTTCAAAAAAGTATTGTCCTCAACGCTTGAGTAGCTCTGGGTTCTTCTATATAAAATTCTCATCCTCCCATGTAGAACCTTTAGTGGGTAAGTTCTTCCACTTGATGAGATACTCTGAAATTGATCAATTTCATAGTTTTCGAGTTCTTGTTTCCGTGACCGCTTCAGGTTCCAATATGATTTTTCCTTCCTCATCAAGTTCTGGAAATATTGTTTGAACTGGAATATTTTCACCTATAACCTTCTTTAATCACAGTTTCATGAAAATTGATGCACCCGTGAAGAAGTGGAAGCTCCAATTTGTATTCCATAGTACCAATTTACAACACCTTGTAAGGACCATAGTACTTAAGTGTAATTTATTATCCTTCTTAGCTTGCTGGTGGGACATTTGTTTGTATGGTTGTATCCATAAAATACCCGCCTCCTACATTTACCCTTCATCATGGTTGATCTCCCCGTCATGTACTGCCCCATTTGTGCCAAATTGAGTGTTATCCTTAAGAGTTGGAGGAACTTTGCCGATGCTCGATGATCTTCCTTTCCACTCGCTTGAACCTTCGAATTTTCTTAAATATGATGTGAGATGGATGGTGGATGATATCCATAAAGTGCCATAAATGGGGCTGGTTTGCCGTATGGAAGGAAGTGTTATACCACCATTCAACTGAGAGTAACCACTTGACCATTGTGTTTTTATTAGATAAAATAAATCTAAGATATCCTTCCTAAAAATTTATCTACTAATCTCATTTTCACCAATGATTGAGGATGAAGATGAGCTAAGTGAGCTAATTGAGTACCCAAACAAGAAAATAACCCATCAAAATTTCCAGTAAAAATGGGATCTCTGTCGCTTACAATAACCCTTGGGCTTCCATGTAGCTTTTGAATTGTGTCCATAAATGTAGTAGCAACTGTACTTGCTTTAAATGGATGAGATAATGCACAAAAGTGTGCATACTTGGTAATTCTATCACTACCACCATGATGAAACTCTTTCCTTCGGACTTAGGTAAACCTGTGATAAAATCCATTGAAATCTCCTCCCAACATTGACTTGGAATGGACAAGGGTTGTAGAAGTCCTCGGGCCTTAATTGTCTCAACTTTATTCTGCTAGAAAACCAAACATTCCGCCACAAAATTTTGAATATCAAATTTAAGGCCATCCCAAAAAAATTCTTTCTTCACCCTGTGGTAAGTTTTTAAAAATCCTAAGTGTCCTCCTAAAGGAGAAATGTGCAATTCCAAAAGAATCTTTTGTTTTATTTGGGAATTCTTACAAAGATATAAGCGATATTTGTACCATAAATAATCATTTTTCCAACTAAATGTATCAGATGTACTAGGATCTTGCTGCAACTTTTGAATGAGTATCCATACTTCTTTGTCCTTCTTCCATTCATCGCTTGCTTCGGTTACCCAATCTAGTTGGATAATAGAAACGTCACAAAGCAATGCTTCCACCTCTTCATTCTTTCTTGAGAGTGCATCTGCAACAACATTAAGCTTCCCTTTTTTCTAGATTATTTCAAAGTCATAACCCAACATCTTTGTGACCTATTTTTGCTGCTCTTCTGAAGATATTCTTTGTTCCAAAAAGTGTTTAAGACTATCATGATCAGTTTTTACCTTGAAGTGTCTTCTCATGACACCTGGAACCTGCGTAGACATGAAGACAGCTGCAGAATCAACAACTAGCTACAGAATGTCTGCATTCTATAGCTAGGTGTAGTCAAAAAGTACTACAACAACGAAATCATGAAAACATAGCAAGTTAGAC